>OX421973.1:120175868-120646227 GCA_949128135.1 Parasteatoda lunata | reverse complement strand
GCAGAATCACTAGTCTTAACTGCGTACTCCAAAATATATATCTCAAGGATGGCTATACTTTTAAAACATTCATTTATTTACATCATTTTGAATGACCGTGGAAGACACAAAAGTTTATTCAAACCTTCTCCAAACAGGGTGTTCTGGATCAGTGTGCAGAATCACTAGTCTTAACTGCGTACTCCAAAATATATATCTCAAGGATGGCTATACTTTTAAAACATTCATTTATTTACATCATTTTGAATGACCGTGGAAGACACAAAAGTTTATTCAAACCTTCTCCAAACAGGGTGTTCTGGATCAGTGTGCAGAATCACTAGTCTTAACTGCGTACTCCAAAATATATATCTCAAGGATGGCTATACTTTTAAAACATTCATTTATTTACATCATTTTGAATGACCGTGGAAGACACAAAAGTTTATTCAAACCTTCTCCAAACAGGGTGTTCTGGATCAGTGTGCAGAATCACTAGTCTTAACTGCGTACTCCAAAATATATATCTCAAGGATGGCTATACTTTTAAAACATTCATTTATTTACATCATTTTGAATGACCGTGGAAGACACAAAAGTTTATTCAAACCTTCTCCAAACAGGGTGTTCTGGATCAGTGTGCAGAATCACTAGTCTTAACTGCGTACTCCAAAATATATATCTCAAGGATGGCTATACTTTTAAAACATTCATTTATTTACATCATTTTGAATGACCGTGGAAGACACAAAAGTTTATTCAAACCTTCTCCAAACAGGGTGTTCTGGATCAGTGTGCAGAATCACTAGTCTTAACTGCGTACTCCAAAATATATATCTCAAGGATGGCCTATACTTTTAAAACATTCATTTATTTACATCATTTTGAATGACCGTGGAAGACACAAAAGTTTATTCAAACCTTCTCCAAACAGGGTGTTCTGGATCAGTGTGCAGAATCACTAGTCTTAACTGCGTACTCCAAAATATATATCTCAAGGATGGCTATACTTTTAAAACATTCATTTATTTACATCATTTTGAATGACCGTGGAAGACACAAAAGTTTATTCAAACCTTCTCCAAACAGGGTGTTCTGGATCAGTGTGCAGAATCACTAGTCTTAACTGCGTACTCCAAAATATATATCTCAAGGATGGCCATACTTTTAAAACATTCATTTATTTACATCATTTTGAATGACCGTGGAAGACACAAAAGTTTATTCAAACCTTCTCCAAACAGGGTGTTCTGGATCAGTGTGCAGAATCACTAGTCTTAACTGCGTACTCCAAAATATATATCTCAAGGATGGCCATACTTTTAAAACATTCATTTATTTACATCATTTTGAATGACCGTGGAAGACACAAAAGTTTATTCAAACCTTCTCCAAACAGGGTGTTCTGGATCAGTGTGCAGAATCACTAGTCTTAACTGCGTACTCCAAAATATATATCTCAAGGATGGCCATACTTTTAAAACATTCATTTATTTACATCATTTTGAATGACCGTGGAAGACACAAAAGTTTATTCAAACCTTCTCCAAACAGGGTGTTCTGGATCAGTGTGCAGAATCACTAGTCTTAACTGCGTACTCCAAAATATATATCTCAAGGATGGCCATACTTTTAAAACATTCATTTATTTACATCATTTTGAATGACCGTGGAAGACACAAAAGTTTATTCAAACCTTCTCCAAACAGGGTGTTCTGGATCAGTGTGCAGAATCACTAGTCTTAACTGCGTACTCCAAAATATATATCTCAAGGATGGCCATACTTTTAAAACATTCATTTATTTACATCATTTTGAATGACCGTGGAAGACACAAAAGTTTATTCAAACCTTCTCCAAACAGGGTGTTCTGGATCAGTGTGCAGAATCACTAGTCTTAACTGCGTACTCCAAAATATATATCTCAAGGATGGCTATACTTTTAAAACATTCATTTATTTACATCATTTTGAATGACCGTGGAAGACACAAAAGTTTATTCAAACCTTCTCCAAACAGGGTGTTCTGGATCAGTGTGCAGAATCACTAGTCTTAACTGCGTACTCCAAAATATATATCTCAAGGATGGCTATACTTTTAAAACATTCATTTATTTACATCATTTTGAATGACCGTGGAAGACACAAAAGTTTATTCAAACCTTCTCCAAACAGGGTGTTCTGGATCAGTGTGCAGAATCACTAGTCTTAACTGCGTACTCCAAAATATATATCTCAAGGATGGCTATACTTTTAAAACATTCATTTATTTACATCATTTTGAATGACCGTGGAAGACACAAAAGTTTATTCAAACCTTCTCCAAACAGGGTGTTCTGGATCAGTGTGCAGAATCACTAGTCTTAACTGCGTACTCCAAAATATATATCTCAAGGATGGCTATACTTTTAAAACATTCATTTATTTACATCATTTTGAATGACCGTGGAAGACACAAAAGTTTATTCAAACCTTCTCCAAACAGGGTGTTCTGGATCAGTGTGCAGAATCACTAGTCTTAACTGCGTACTCCAAAATATATATCTCAAGGATGGCTATACTTTTAAAACATTCATTTATTTACATCATTTTGAATGACCGTGGAAGACACAAAAGTTTATTCAAACCTTCTCCAAACAGGGTGTTCTGGATCAGTGTGCAGAATCACTAGTCTTAACTGCGTACTCCAAAATATATATCTCAAGGATGGCTATACTTTTAAAACATTCATTTATTTACATCATTTTGAATGACCGTGGAAGACACAAAAGTTTATTCAAACCTTCTCCAAACAGGGTGTTCTGGATCAGTGTGCAGAATCACTAGTCTTAACTGCGTACTCCAAAATATATATCTCAAGGATGGCTATACTTTTAAAACATTCATTTATTTACATCATTTTGAATGACCGTGGAAGACACAAAAGTTTATTCAAACCTTCTCCAAACAGGGTGTTCTGGATCAGTGTGCAGAATCACTAGTCTTAACTGCGTACTCCAAAATATATATCTCAAGGATGGCCATACTTTTAAAACATTCATTTATTTACATCATTTTGAATGACCGTGGAAGACACAAAAGTTTATTCAAACCTTCTCCAAACAGGGTGTTCTGGATCAGTGTGCAGAATCACTAGTCTTAACTGCGTACTCCAAAATATATATCTCAAGGATGGCCATACTTTTAAAACATTCATTTATTTACATCATTTTGAATGACCGTGGAAGACACAAAAGTTTATTCAAACCTTCTCCAAACAGGGTGTTCTGGATCAGTGTGCAGAATCACTAGTCTTAACTGCGTACTCCAAAATATATATCTCAAGGATGGCCATACTTTTAAAACATTCATTTATTTACATCATTTTGAATGACCGTGGAAGACACAAAAGTTTATTCAAACCTTCTCCAAACAGGGTGTTCTGGATCAGTGTGCAGAATCACTAGTCTTAACTGCGTACTCCAAAATATATATCTCAAGGATGGCCATACTTTTAAAACATTCATTTATTTACATCATTTTGAATGACCGTGGAAGACACAAAAGTTTATTCAAACCTTCTCCAAACAGGGTGTTCTGGATCAGTGTGCAGAATCACTAGTCTTAACTGCGTACTCCAAAATATATATCTCAAGGATGGCCATACTTTTAAAACATTCATTTATTTACATCATTTTGAATGACCGTGGAAGACACAAAAGTTTATTCAAACCTTCTCCAAACAGGGTGTTCTGGATCAGTGTGCAGAATCACTAGTCTTAACTGCGTACTCCAAAATATATATCTCAAGGATGGCCATACTTTTAAAACATTCATTTATTTACATCATTTTGAATGACCGTGGAAGACACAAAAGTTTATTCAAACCTTCTCCAAACAGGGTGTTCTGGATCAGTGTGCAGAATCACTAGTCTTAACTGCGTACTCCAAAATATATATCTCAAGGATGGCCATACTTTTAAAACATTCATTTATTTACATCATTTTGAATGACCGTGGAAGACACAAAAGTTTATTCAAACCTTCTCCAAACAGGGTGTTCTGGATCAGTGTGCAGAATCACTAGTCTTAACTGCGTACTCCAAAATATATATCTCAAGGATGGCCATACTTTTAAAACATTCATTTATTTACATCATTTTGAATGACCGTGGAAGACACAAAAGTTTATTCAAACCTTCTCCAAACAGGGTGTTCTGGATCAGTGTGCAGAATCACTAGTCTTAACTGCGTACTCCAAAATATATATCTCAAGGATGGCCATACTTTTAAAACATTCATTTATTTACATCATTTTGAATGACCGTGGAAGACACAAAAGTTTATTCAAACCTTCTCCAAACAGGGTGTTCTGGATCAGTGTGCAGAATCACTAGTCTTAACTGCGTACTCCAAAATATATATCTCAAGGATGGCTATACTTTTAAAACATTCATTTATTTACATCATTTTGAATGACCGTGGAAGACACAAAAGTTTATTCAAACCTTCTCCAAACAGGGTGTTCTGGATCAGTGTGCAGAATCACTAGTCTTAACTGCGTACTCCAAAATATATATCTCAAGGATGGCCATACTTTTAAAACATTCATTTATTTACATCATTTTGAATGACCGTGGAAGACACAAAAGTTTATTCAAACCTTCTCCAAACAGGGTGTTCTGGATCAGTGTGCAGAATCACTAGTCTTAACTGCGTACTCCAAAATATATATCTCAAGGATGGCTATACTTTTAAAACATTCATTTATTTACATCATTTTGAATGACCGTGGAAGACACAAAAGTTTATTCAAACCTTCTCCAAACAGGGTGTTCTGGATCAGTGTGCAGAATCACTAGTCTTAACTGCGTACTCCAAAATATATATCTCAAGGATGGCTATACTTTTAAAACATTCATTTATTTACATCATTTTGAATGACCGTGGAAGACACAAAAGTTTATTCAAACCTTCTCCAAACAGGGTGTTCTGTATCAGTGTGCAGAATCACTAGTCTTAACTGCGTACTCCAAAATATATATCTCAAGGATGGCTATACTTTTAAAACATTCATTTATTTACATCATTTTGAATGACCGTGGAAGACACAAAAGTTTATTCAAACCTTCTCCAAACAGGGTGTTCTGGATCAGTGTGCAGAATCACTAGTCTTAACTGCGTACTCCAAAATATATATCTCAAGGATGGCTATACTTTTAAAACATTCATTTATTTACATCATTTTGAATGACCGTGGAAGACACAAAAGTTTATTCAAACCTTCTCCAAACAGGGTGTTCTGGATCAGTGTGCAGAATCACTAGTCTTAACTGCGTACTCCAAAATATATATCTCAAGGATGGCTATACTTTTAAAACATTCATTTATTTACATCATTTTGAATGACCGTGGAAGACACAAAAGTTTATTCAAACCTTCTCCAAACAGGGTGTTCTGGATCAGTGTGCAGAATCACTAGTCTTAACTGCGTACTCCAAAATATATATCTCAAGGATGGCTATACTTTTAAAACATTCATTTATTTACATCATTTTGAATGACCGTGGAAGACACAAAAGTTTATTCAAACCTTCTCCAAACAGGGTGTTCTGGATCAGTGTGCAGAATCACTAGTCTTAACTGCGTACTCCAAAATATATATCTCAAGGATGGCTATACTTTTAAAACATTCATTTATTTACATCATTTTGAATGACCGTGGAAGACACAAAAGTTTATTCAAACCTTCTCCAAACAGGGTGTTCTGGATCAGTGTGCAGAATCACTAGTCTTAACTGCGTACTCCAAAATATATATCTCAAGGATGGCTATACTTTTAAAACATTCATTTATTTACATCATTTTGAATGACCGTGGAAGACACAAAAGTTTATTCAAACCTTCTCCAAACAGGGTGTTCTGGATCAGTGTGCAGAATCACTAGTCTTAACTGCGTACTCCAAAATATATATCTCAAGGATGGCTATACTTTTAAAACATTCATTTATTTACATCATTTTGAATGACCGTGGAAGACACAAAAGTTTATTCAAACCTTCTCCAAACAGGGTGTTCTGGATCAGTGTGCAGAATCACTAGTCTTAACTGCGTACTCCAAAATATATATCTCAAGGATGGCTATACTTTTAAAACATTCATTTATTTACATCATTTTGAATGACCGTGGAAGACACAAAAGTTTATTCAAACCTTCTCCAAACAGGGTGTTCTGGATCAGTGTGCAGAATCACTAGTCTTAACTGCGTACTCCAAAATATATATCTCAAGGATGGCTATACTTTTAAAACATTCATTTATTTACATCATTTTGAATGACCGTGGAAGACACAAAAGTTTATTCAAACCTTCTCCAAACAGGGTGTTCTGGATCAGTGTGCAGAATCACTAGTCTTAACTGCGTACTCCAAAATATATATCTCAAGGATGGCTATACTTTTAAAACATTCATTTATTTACATCATTTTGAATGACCGTGGAAGACACAAAAGTTTATTCAAACCTTCTCCAAACAGGGTGTTCTGGATCAGTGTGCAGAATCACTAGTCTTAACTGCGTACTCCAAAATATATATCTCAAGGATGGCTATACTTTTAAAACATTCATTTATTTACATCATTTTGAATGACCGTGGAAGACACAAAAGTTTATTCAAACCTTCTCCAAACAGGGTGTTCTGGATCAGTGTGCAGAATCACTAGTCTTAACTGCGTACTCCAAAATATATATCTCAAGGATGGCTATACTTTTAAAACATTCATTTATTTACATCATTTTGAATGACCGTGGAAGACACAAAAGTTTATTCAAACCTTCTCCAAACAGGGTGTTCTGGATCAGTGTGCAGAATCACTAGTCTTAACTGCGTACTCCAAAATATATATCTCAAGGATGGCTATACTTTTAAAACATTCATTTATTTACATCATTTTGAATGACCGTGGAAGACACAAAAGTTTATTCAAACCTTCTCCAAACAGGGTGTTCTGGATCAGTGTGCAGAATCACTAGTCTTAACTGCGTACTCCAAAATATATATCTCAAGGATGGCTATACTTTTAAAACATTCATTTATTTACATCATTTTGAATGACCGTGGAAGACACAAAAGTTTATTCAAACCTTCTCCAAACAGGGTGTTCTGGATCAGTGTGCAGAATCACTAGTCTTAACTGCGTACTCCAAAATATATATCTCAAGGATGGCTATACTTTTAAAACATTCATTTATTTACATCATTTTGAATGACCGTGGAAGACACAAAAGTTTATTCAAACCTTCTCCAAACAGGGTGTTCTGGATCAGTGTGCAGAATCACTAGTCTTAACTGCGTACTCCAAAATATATATCTCAAGGATGGCTATACTTTTAAAACATTCATTTATTTACATCATTTTGAATGACCGTGGAAGACACAAAAGTTTATTCAAACCTTCTCCAAACAGGGTGTTCTGGATCAGTGTGCAGAATCACTAGTCTTAACTGCGTACTCCAAAATATATATCTCAAGGATGGCTATACTTTTAAAACATTCATTTATTTACATCATTTTGAATGACCGTGGAAGACACAAAAGTTTATTCAAACCTTCTCCAAACAGGGTGTTCTGGATCAGTGTGCAGAATCACTAGTCTTAACTGCGTACTCCAAAATATATATCTCAAGGATGGCTATACTTTTAAAACATTCATTTATTTACATCATTTTGAATGACCGTGGAAGACACAAAAGTTTATTCAAACCTTCTCCAAACAGGGTGTTCTGGATCAGTGTGCAGAATCACTAGTCTTAACTGCGTACTCCAAAATATATATCTCAAGGATGGCTATACTTTTAAAACATTCATTTATTTACATCATTTTGAATGACCGTGGAAGACACAAAAGTTTATTCAAACCTTCTCCAAACAGGGTGTTCTGGATCAGTGTGCAGAATCACTAGTCTTAACTGCGTACTCCAAAATATATATCTCAAGGATGGCTATACTTTTAAAACATTCATTTATTTACATAATTTTGAATGACCGTGGAAGACACAAAAGTTTATTCAAACCTTCTCCAAACAGGGTGTTCTGGATCAGTGTGCAGAATCACTAGTCTTAACTGCGTACTCCAAAATATATATCTCAAGGATGGCTATACTTTTAAAACATTCATTTATTTACATCATTTTGAATGACCGTGGAAGACACAAAAGTTTATTCAAACCTTCTCCAAACAGGGTGTTCTGGATCAGTGTGCAGAATCACTAGTCTTAACTGCGTACTCCAAAATATATATCTCAAGGATGGCTATACTTTTAAAACATTCATTTATTTACATCATTTTGAATGACCGTGGAAGACACAAAAGTTTATTCAAACCTTCTCCAAACAGGGTGTTCTGGATCAGTGTGCAGAATCACTAGTCTTAACTGCGTACTCCAAAATATATATCTCAAGGATGGCTATACTTTTAAAACATTCATTTATTTACATCATTTTGAATGACCGTGGTTTATTCAGATTTCGTCATTTGAAATAGTGGAAAAGTGAATCAATTCGTGAATCATTAGATTTACGATGGTTTTATGTTTTTCTTTCTTTTTTTTTTTTTTTTTTAAATTTTATTTTAGGTCACTTCCGTAATAGTTTCATCAAAGGTCTTATACTAGAGCTGTATCGCTTAAGACTAACACTCTGTAGCGGGCTCCTATGAAGTGTGTTCTTAGGCTTATAAGCCGCAATGGAGCACACACGTTTGCGTGTAATGCGTAACCATAAAAAAAAGTCTTTCCAAATTCGCGTACTAATCCTACAGTAAAAATTTCACTTTGGTAACATTAAAAGAGAAATTCCGTGAAATAAAGAATGAAAAAGAAAATCTTTTCGTCCACTGACCCTATAAAGGTGGTAGACAAAAGTGTGACAGCTATGCAAAACACCCTAACCCTGAGGAACAGAACCTTGAAATAAACCTTGACTTGCTCTAAAATGATCTTTTATACCCTGGAGGTGCCGTGACCTCTTTTGCAACCTATCCAATTTTTTGTTAGATTTCATTTTATGTATGGATTGAATGACACCTAGATCAGTGACTTCAGTTTGATTTTTATTTTCGAATAAAATGTCGTTTAAACAGTTTTTCGATCCACGAAATAAGGTGATTAGTCTAGGTTATTAATAAGTAATTGAGAGTTAAGAGTGTTTTTTCCGAGACTGTTTGTACAGACCAAATTATTAGACGCACTCTAAGATTCTACGGAAAACCTTAATTGTTTGGTGATTCTATACAGCTTTATTGTTTTTACGCGACTAAAACCGGCTTGTTTATGTTCGTGTATCAATAGGTTAACATTGTAACGTTAAAAAAATACAAATAGGAAGTGTATAAAAAATCTTCTGAATAAAAACTCATTACATGTATGTTTCAACATAAAAGTATTGCATACAAACTTAGTACAAAACATATCATTATTAAAACACTACAGTGGGTCTAATAAATGGGTTTAAATATTATAATATACTGATATAATAAATATTATATATTTATATAATATATCGTCGAATGTATCCAAACAACAAATTTATATTATATATCGTCTCATTTAACCGGTCACGTAAAAACAATAATCACCTAATAATTGAGATTTTACAAAGAATCTTATACTAGTGCGTCTAATACTTTGGATTGTCGTACGAAATTATTTTATTTTATAACAGTCTTTGACCCAATTTTTTTGGGTTTACGACTACCCACATTCGACTCCGTAGCCTGGTCATTTTGAACCCAGTTCAGAAGACAAGGGAACTCCTGAGTCAAGTAGTGGGAGAAATTTTGCCTTCCTGGAAAACTTTCTGATGGAACTAACCCGCATTTGCGTTGCGTGGAGAAGAAAACCACAAAAATCTCCCTCGGTTAATAGGACGGCAAGGGGAATCTCATCCATGGATACCACTGAGGATATTTAACGTCAGCACTGTGGTCGGTGCAAGCTGGATGTGGAGTTCGTATAGACAAGCCATCGCTGGGATTCGAACCCTGTTCACCTCATTGGAAGGCTCTATCCTCTGAGCCATCACGAATCATAATACGAAATTACTTGAATGAATTGATTGAAATTGTAGCAATTCATTGAAACCTGATCAGAGACATTATTTACAGTTCAGTTTTTGCGCCTCTCATCTCATTTTCTTTTTTTTATTATTTCATTTCTTTTTTAATCAATTTCAATTTTATTGATCTCTAAAACGACATTATATGTGCATAAATTAATAAATCTGCCTTTATTAAATAAAATAAAAAATTATTTTACTACGAAAAAAAAAAAAAAAAAAACAAGTGGTGTAAATATTTAGTTTTAATTATCGAAATTTTTTCAAATTCCACTAGAAGGAATTAAGACTAAATAAAGCATAATTTTTTAAATTAAATTAAATCAAAAATTGTTAAGTATAACCAAAATTGAACTATATCACATTCTAGGATGACTGAATATGGTCTAAAGTGCAACGCAAGAGAGTCTCGACAAGAAGTATTGTCTAAACACCAAATGGCATTAGAAAGTTGGGGCCAATCAAGAAAGAAGATAATGAAAAGATGTAAAACATGGTTCGGCGAGAACTCCAGGAGTCAAAAATTTAAATTAGATAGGTTTCCATACATCGAGAAAGGTCGAGATGCTAGAAAAATCATTAGATAAATTATTAGGAATTTTTAAAAATATGGAGTGGTTCCCAGAAATCAGGCTCGATAGATGAACAGCAGTAATGAAAGATTTTAACAAAATTGCATGGAGAAGAAAACCTTCCACAGTTAGCCTGACGGCAAGGAACTCTAACCCATGATCCATCTTCGACTGAGGATATTTTACGTCAGCATTGTGGTTAGTGCGAACCTAGTGCAGAATCCGTAAAGACCAGCTATCGCTGAGATTCAAGCCCGGTTTATCGTATATCGAGCAAACTAAATGTACCTTTAAAATTCGACCTAAAGAATATGAAAGATGTATCCAGAATTAGGATTAAAGGATCTTCCATCGCACTACATAGTCGGAGTCACGGGTTTTCTTCTGCTCAAATCATTCATCTACCGAACTTGATTTCTGGCTCTATACCCTGAGAAGACCGCCTTTACAACTTTTTAGTATCACCCTTCTTTTTATTTATCTTCTTGAAACCTCTGTCCTGATTCATTCATTAAACCACTTTGTGTATCTCTTTTCTAATGCCATTTGCTGTTTAGACACCGAGGATCTTGTCTAGAGAGCCATTTCTGCAAGTCTCTGTAGCCTGACAATCACAAAAATAATGTTGTTTCTGCTATGCCCTCTATGTAATAAGCAGTTGTTGAAGCTCTCTGCTACACTTTGTTTCTGGGTTATATCGGGACAAAACCAATTTATGAAATGTGATATTTTATTTAAAATATGAAATATAATTTATCTAAAACTAAACTCAGTGGCACGACAGACCACAGAGGGCCAAGACCTACTGTGCTCATCTCAGTTTTCTTAACCTTGGGCTCTGGGATGTTCCGGTTAGGTGGTCAGCCGGACATGGAACCCCCAGTGTTTAGTTTCTAAGCATGCTTGGTACTCATTTATCGATCCACTAAAGGTGAAGTACTTTGTACAACTAAAAATTCTTTTCACAACACTTTAAAAATATTTAATTTATTTTCGTCGTATATACAGGGAAACAGCAGGCAAAGAATTCTGCTAAACAACATTACAAGTTAAAAGAAACATTTTTCAAAGAAAAGAACGAATTCTAAAAGAAACAAAATAAACAACTTAAAGAATAAAAAATGCTGTTGCCAGTCATAAAAATTTTAGAAAGTTAACTTATCAAAATAAATCAAAAGGGCAACTAGATCATACAAGTGCAGCTAGATCAAAAAGTGCAACTAGATCAAAAATTATGATGCCTGAACGCTTGACGTAACACTCCCACCTTTTGATTAACTATAACATCAAAAAAATAATCAAAACAATCAGTCAAGCTTACTATATGCACTACTAACAAATTAGAGTTATGAAAATTAAAGTTATAAGAGTTCTGAAGGAGACTATTCAGTCAAAAAATCTAGTCGGAATCTTTACAGTTCTGCCACTCCTTGTTATGACTCTTCGAGTTGAGGAATCAGTAACTGAAACGTTTCCTTCAGGAGATTCCGCTATATCATTTGTTTCAGCAGCCTCCACTGGACAAGATATCTCAAGAGGAAAAATTCTTTGAACGGGTCGAACCATCTCTCCGGTAGTGGTTTTAATACGAGCTACTCTGATCTGTCCATCTTTTCCTACGTAGGTTTCTGTTATTCTTCCCATTGGCCAAATGACCTTCTTTTTACCTTCGGTTTCAATTAGGACGATATCTCCCACAGCTATTCGTTGATTGCCTTTAACTTTGGACGGGCGTATTACTAATTTTCCGAGGTATTCGACCCTAAATCGCTTTCTTAAAGCTTCCCTTAGATTTTGTTGATAACGAAATCTTCTCTTTAGGTTTACTCTGTCGATATTATCTAGGTCTGGAACACCCATCTCTGTTAACTCACCTAAGAACTACGCAGGTGTTAATTGAATCAGGTCATTGGAGTCTTTGGAAACATACGTTAGTGGTCTTGAGTTCACAGTACTTTCACAATCGATAAGAACACTTTGCAGTTCTTCGTAATTCAATGAAGATCTACCTAAAACTTTTCTCAAAAGGGTCTTGATCAGCTTCACCATGATTTCCAAAAACCTCCCCACCATGGAGCAGCAGGAGGACTGAAGTACCACTGAATTCGATTTATCGAAGATTCTATCTCGATAGCGTTCCAATCTATAGATTTGAATAAGTTGTCGGCTCCCACGAAGTTTGTTCCATTGTCACTATAGATGACCTTTGGTCTTCCCCTTCGGGCTATGAATCTTCGAAGAGCCAAGAAAAAACCATGTGTGGAAAGTGACTGTATCAGTTCTAGATGGATGGCGCGGTACACAACACATGTGAAGAGGACGACCGACGCTTTCGATTGGTCATTAAGAATTAGGGGGCCACATAGGTCAACTCCACTGATTTCAAAAGGAGACGCATCTCTGACTCTATTTTCTGGTAAGACCACTGGAACAGTTTCGATTGGTCTGGCTTCGTGTCTCTTGCATCTTATACATCGGTTCTGTACCTTTCTAATTGCTTTTTTGCTCTTGATTATCCAAAACCTTTCTCTTAGTTTAGACATCAATACATTTAAACCAGCATGGCACATTTTCAGATGCAAATCCAAAATTATGCAGTCAACAAGGTCATGTTTGCTAGGTAGTAGAATAGGAGCTATAAAATCAGCGTCGTCTTTCCTTTCTGTCAACTTGGTTTTGACGCGTAGTAGGCCTCCCTCATCTTTAAACACAGATATTGTTTTGAGCCTGTCAATGTCTCCTGGGGCAAAAACCATTTGCTGAACTAGTTTTGCCAACCTTGTCTCAGCTATCAGCAATTCAGACACTTTCAGTTCCCCAATTTTTCTCTCTTCTTTCTTGATCTGTGAATTTCTCGTGAACCTCAGCATCCACGCTATCATTCGTAGAATCTTTGAATATTTAGAAAAGTAAGAGAAAATCCATGAAAGATCTACATTAATGTCGCAAGTTGCTACTGTTAAATATTGCCGTTGGTCAGATATTATTTCTTCTCCGTGGAAGTTAGGATTCAATTGAGACCCGTCTTCTATTGTCAATTGGTTGCAAGTGGTCAGAAAACCACCAGACTTTGACCGTTCTTTTACAACTTCCTCGTCATTGTGGACATCAATCTCTGTGGTACTATTCCAAGTTGAGATATGTTCTTTCAACCAGGCTGGACCCTCCCACCATTTCATAGCTTTCAATGTTTAAGAAGAACATCCTCTGGAAGGAAGGTCTGCCGGGTTCAATTTTCCTGCAACGAGGCGCCAGGAGGAGAAGTCGCTCAATTTTCTTATTTCATTTGTGCGATTCCTAACAAAAACTGACCAATTTTCTGCTTTGGTTATCCAAGCGAGAACTGTTGTGGAATCGCTCCAAAAATATTGCTTGATGTTCTTCCAGTCGAGAGCTTGTACAACTGATTGTGAGAGTCTAGCTTCCACCAAGGCAGCAGTTAACTCTAGCCTTGGTATGGTCCCTCCTTTG
Source organism: Parasteatoda lunata (assembly GCA_949128135.1). Classification (NCBI taxonomy): domain Eukaryota; kingdom Metazoa; phylum Arthropoda; class Arachnida; order Araneae; family Theridiidae; genus Parasteatoda; species Parasteatoda lunata. Next base: position 120,632,113 of record OX421973.1, on the reverse strand, counting down.
AGTGACGTAATACGAGACTTCGCTGACACAAAACTGATTTTAACGCCATCTTTTTCCTCAATCCTTAAGAAAACCACAGCTGCATAAGCCTCTTTACTGGTATCGCAAAATGTATGTAAGGAACAGTTCTCTAGATTTTCCGAATTAACTTGAATCCACCTGGGTATCTCAATTTCTTCCAATATTTTCAATTCTGCATACCACTGAAGAAACTCTTTTTTCAGATCTTCTCTAATCTCTTCATCCCAAGCAACACCCATCACCCATGCCTTTTGTAGTATTAACTTTGGGCACAGCATGACTGGAGTGGTAAATCCAATAGGATCGAAAATGCGGTGAGCGATAGACAGAATAGATCGTTTAGTGACTTTTTCCATATTGATTTCTTTTAACCAACTCATATTTACCTTGAGGGTGTCTTCCACTTTATTCCACTTCAAACTTAATACAGTTGATTCTGTGGGCAAGTCTTGGCAATGTGAGTTTTCCCAACTTCTCAACTCGAAACTCCCTTTTTTCATCAATTCAATAGATTTTTGCTTAAATTCTTCCATTCCAAGTGGAGTATCTACACTGGTTAAAGAATTGTCGACATAGAAACTCTGCAAGAGCCTTTTCTTGAAATCTTCATCGTTATCTTGATCATTTTGAATATGATACCTGATGACAGATGCCAAAAGAAAAGGACTACTCGTTACTCCGAAGACAACTTTTGCATGTCGAAATATTTTACACTTTTTGTCCTCCTCATTTTGCCCCCATAAGAACCTTAAAAAGTCTCTATCTTCTTTGGCGACACTTAATTGTAAAAACGCTCTTCTCACATCTGAAGAAATACCAATACTTCTTTCTCTAAAACGCAATAAGACATCCGGAATAAGTTCGATTAAGTTAGGGCCGCTGTGTAAACAGTCGTTAAGGGAAGGGTGTCCTTTCATACGGGCAGAAGCATCGAATACCGGCCTTATTGAGGTAGTACTGCTTTCTTTTATTACAGCTCTATGTGGCAAGTAATTTCCTGCTAAGTCTGTTTCATTAGAGGGTACTTCTTCGATGATTTTTTCGTCAAGCCAGCTTTTGAAGACCTTTTCATAAACATCATAAATATTCTTTGATTTCAATTGAACTGTGGTCCGCTCTAATCTCCTCTTTGCCAAGTTAAAGTTATTGAGTAAGAAAGTATCGTTTTCCTGCCATGGTAAACGGACTTCGTACCTTCCTTGATCATTGACCTTTACCGTCTTAAGAAAATGTTCCTGTGCTTCAAAATATTTTTCCCTTTTCAAATTCTTCTCGATGGGATCTTTGATTCCTATTAAATCTAATCTCCATAGATCGGCCATCTCAGCTTCTTTTACGAAAAGTGATATCACCGACATGGCGATACTTTCGGTACCAGGCTTATGATGAGGTACTTTTCCCATTAAGGTCCATCCAAGATTTGTTTCGGATGCAACCATGCAATTTGACAAAATCTTTTGCTGTCCAGTCATTAATTTGCCTATCATGTCTGCTCCTATGAGTATTTGTACTTGTTCATAAGTCTGGCTAACATCATTTAAACAAATTTTTAAACTCTTAAGTTCCTTCAGCCATGGACCTCTGTTTACAGGTAATATCTTCTCGCAAATAACATCTTGGCCCAATACCTCCAAATTGCAAGAGAATTTTCCTTTCAGCGATGTAACTCCTATTTCATATTTCTTGTGTTATCTTCTGGGCAACGGTATTAAGGATGTAGGATCTCTGCGATGCTGTATCAATTAGCAGACGAACATTCATTTCTTTACCATTGGCGACAAGTTTGCAGAAAAACTTCTGGCGTCTGATTTGAATTCGCCATATTAAGTTCATTTACAGATGTTTACGTCTGCGTCTTTTCTCCCGCTTTCGAAGCTGATTTTCTCATTTGTTCTAGGTTTTCACACATGAGTGTCACATGTTTTTGACCACAAACCAGGCATTTTACAAAATTCCTGCAGTACTTATCTACGTGACCGGGAGCCAAACAAGCAAAACACCCTTTTTTACTTCTTACAATTCCCTGCCTTTCAACTAAAGACTTTTTCTGGGCGGAAAAGCATTCGAAACTATTATGTTTGCCTTCACAAAATAGGCAACCTCTTCTTGTTCTTTTACGTAAGAAGCTGCGTGTAAAACAGCAACTGTTGATGGTGCTCGAGATTTATTATTTTCATATTCAACTTTTTTCTTCTTAGCTACCTTGTTATCTTCAACTTTGAGCAGGCCAAATCCATCCATAGCTAAATTAATTCGGGCTTCACCCTCCACTTCTGCCTTTAAAAACACCATCAGTTTGTTTAGCCTTTCTTTGGCTTCTAATTTTGGAGTTAAAGAATTACTCCGATGGTAGGCCTTCAAAAATTCTTCCGGAAAACAGGATTCTACCATCGGGTAGAGAATAGATGCACACTTGTCTGTAGTAACCCCGAGAGTGTCTAATGCTCTTAAATATGTTTCCAGCTTATCATATAAGGAGGTAAGTGGAAAAGATCTATTCACCTAAACATTAATGATTAATTAGAAAAGTTCCCTTACGTATATCTCCACCAAAAGATCCTCGTTTCCAAATCTCGATTTCAGACTATCGATGGCTTTAGTATAATTTGCCCCAGTTGGCGGGAAACTTTCTACAATCTCTCTTGCTCTCGAACGCATCACAGTAGCTTGTATCAGATACTGAAATTTGTCTTCAAGGGCAATATCCGCATCCTTATCTATGTGCTGAAATTGGCTCCGAAACGGAAGCCATTCCTTGACATCGTCGCCAAACTGCCTAAATTCCAGCTTTGGCAACGTAAACTTTCGCCTAGCATTAACATTTCCTGGCCAATGCATGAGCCATTCGGGCTTTTTCCAATTCTATGGCTTCTTTTTCTTTTTCTTGAAGAATAGCCATTCGGGTCTTTTCCAATTCCATGGCTTCTTTTTCTTGAAGTATAGCCATTTGGGCCTTTTCCAATTCTTCTTGTTTCTTTCTCTCTTTAACAGTATCTTCAAATACCTGTTTTACGAATTCTGGATCCTTTTTATATTCATCGCTAGCCAAAGTCAAGTCTTTTAATTTTGCTAAAGTAGATCCAACCGGTACTGTCTCTCCAATTTCTTCTAGAACCACTAACAAATCTGCTTTCTTAAATCCGCTTTTGAAGAAGCTTGCCATTTTTTTTTATCTGCTGTGGTCCCTGTTCGGGCGCCAAATGAAGTACTTTGTACAACTAAAAATTCTTTTCACAACACTTTAAAAATATTTAATTTATTTTCTTCGTATATACAGGGAAACAGCAGGCAAAGAATTCTGCTAAACAACATTACAAGTTAAAAGAAACATTTTTCAAAGAAAAGAACGAATTCTAAAAGAAACAAAATAAACAACTTAAAGAATAAAAAATGCTGTTGCCAGTCATAGAAATTTTAGAAAGTTAACTTATCAAAATAAATCAAAAGGGCAACTAGATCATACAAGTGCAGCTAGATCAAAAAGTGCAACTAGATCAAAAATTATGATGCCTGAACGCTTGACGTAACAAAAGGGATGAAAGGCTGGGTCAACCTTGCCCGGCCAGAGGATCGATCCTAGGACCTGTGACACTCAGCCACAGGGCGTCAATACAATTTATCACGCTTAAAATTTATTAATATTTTTCAATTTAGCTTAAAAAAATTCCCAGGTGAACTATAAATATTTGCATAAATTAGATCTAAATAATCTCCTCTTTCACTGTAATAAAAATTAAATCAGAGAACAAATATTGGTTGATATAAAAATAATATTTGAATAATTCCAAGGTTCTTAAAAGAATCCCACTTGTTATTCAAAGGCTGATAAAGTATTTAATGCACTTGGTTCGTGCAAAACAAATGGTAAATTTTTCACAAGACAACGATCAAAATCCTTTTTAAGTTAAACCTAAAACATGTTTTATCGTATTCTTTTGTTACCTCTTTAACGTCGAAATTTTATATACAGTTCCTGGCCAAATTATTAGACGCACTCTAAGATTCTATGTAAAATCTTAATTATCAGGTGATACTATACAGCTTTATTGTTTGTCCTTGTTTACCTTCGTGTATCAATCAATGGGTTAAATGAGACGATATATAATATAAATTGGATGATTGGATAAATGAGACGATATATTATATAAATATAATATATTTAATGTATCAGGTATTATATTGTAATAATTAGAATAAATTATTAGACTGTAGTTTTTCAATCATGACTTGTTTTGCACGAGTGTATAGGCCATACTTTTATATTTAAACGTAAATGAAGTAAGCTTTTATTCAAGAGATTTTTTATATAAGTTCCCATTTGTATTGCATTACAATGTTAACCCATTGATACACGAACGTAAACAAGTGCAAACGGCGTTGTATAGTATCACCTGATAATTAGAATTTTACATAGAGTGCGTCTAATAATATGGCCCTGTATGTTCTCTTTGTGAATAAAATATTTTTGTTGCTCTAGAATAGGTTGATACCTAATTAATACAACCCCTTTTGAGAAGGCGCGAACCTCCCAAAGCAATGATGACAGTCGTCGCGCTAATTACTAAATAGTAGTAGGTGTCTTTTTGAAAAATAAAGTGTGCTATAAAAAAATAGCGTCTAATAATATGGCCCTGTATGTTCTCTTTGTGAATAAAATATTTTTGTTGTTCTAGAATAGGTTGATACCTAATTAATACAACCCCTTTTGAGAAGGCGCGAACCTCCCAAAGCAATGATGACAGTCGTCGCGCTAATTACTAAATAGTAGTAGGTGTCTTTTTGAAAAATAAAGTGTGCTATAAAAAAATAGCGTCTAATAATATGGCCCTGTATGTTCTCTTTGTGAATAAAATATTTTTGTTGTTCTAGAATAGGTTGATACCTAATTAATACAACCCCTTTTGAGAAGGCGCGAACCTCCCAAAGCAATGATGACAGTCGTCGCGCTAATTACTAAATAGTAGTAGGTGTCTTTTTGAAAAATAAAGTGTGCTATAAAAAAATAGCGTCTAATAATATGGCCCTGTATGTTCTCTTTGTGAATAAAATATTTTTGTTGTTCTAGAATAGGTTGATACCTAATTAATACAACCCCTTTTGAGAAGGCGCGAACCTCCCAAAGCAATGATGACAGTCGTCGCGCTAATTACTAAATAGTAGTAGGTGTCTTTTTGAAAAATAAAGTGTGCTATAAAAAAATAGCGTCTAATAATATGGCCCTGTATGTTCTCTTTGTGAATAAAATATTTTTGTTGTTCTAGAATAGGTTGATACCTAATTAATACAACCCCTTTTGAGAAGGCGCGAACCTCCCAAAGCAATGATGACAGTCGTCGCGCTAATTACTAAATAGTAGTAGGTGTCTTTTTGAAAAATAAAGTGTGCTATAAAAAAATAGCGTCTAATAATATGGCCCTGTATGTTCTCTTTGTGAATAAAATATTTTTGTTGTTCTAGAATAGGTTGATACCTAATTAATACAACCCCTTTTGAGAAGGCGCGAACCTCCCAAAGCAATGATGACAGTCGTCGCGCTAATTACTAAATAGTAGTAGGTGTCTTTTTGAAAAATAAAGTGTGCTATAAAAAAATAGCGTCTAATAATATGGCCCTGTATGTTCTCTTTGTGAATAAAATATTTTTGTTGTTCTAGAATAGGTTGATACCTAATTAATACAACCCCTTTTGAGAAGGCGCGAACCTCCCAAAGCAATGATGACAGTCGTCGCGCTAATTACTAAATAGTAGTAGGTGTCTTTTTGAAAAATAAAGTGTGCTATAAAAAAATAGCGTCTAATAATATGGCCCTGTATGTTCTCTTTGTGAATAAAATATTTTTGTTGTTCTAGAATAGGTTGATACCTAATTAATACAACCCCTTTTGAGAAGGCGCGAACCTCCCAAAGCAATGATGACAGTCGTCGCGCTAATTACTAAATAGTAGTAGGTGTCTTTTTGAAAAATAAAGTGTGCTATAAAAAAATAGCGTCTAATAATATGGCCCTGTATGTTCTCTTTGTGAATAAAATATTTTTGTTGTTCTAGAATAGGTTGATACCTAATTAATACAACCCCTTTTGAGAAGGCGCGAACCTCCCAAAGCAATGATGACAGTCGTCGCGCTAATTACTAAATAGTAGTAGGTGTCTTTTTGAAAAATAAAGTGTGCTATAAAAAAATAGCGTCTAATAATATGGCCCTGTATGTTCTCTTTGTGAATAAAATATTTTTGTTGTTCTAGAATAGGTTGATACCTAATTAATACAACCCCTTTTGAGAAGGCGCGAACCTCCCAAAGCAATGATGACAGTCGTCGCGCTAATTACTAAATAGTAGTAGGTGTCTTTTTGAAAAATAAAGTGTGCTATAAAAAAATAGCGTCTAATAATATGGCCCTGTATGTTCTCTTTGTGAATAAAATATTTTTGTTGTTCTAGAATAGGTTGATACCTAATTAATACAACCCCTTTTGAGAAGGCGCGAACCTCCCAAAGCAATGATGACAGTCGTCGCGCTAATTACTAAATAGTAGTAGGTGTCTTTTTGAAAAATAAAGTGTGCCATAAAAAAATAGCGTCTAATAATATGGCCCTGTATGTTCTCTTTGTGAATAAAATATTTTTGTTGTTCTAGAATAGGTTGATACCTAATTAATACAACCCCTTTTGAGAAGGCGCGAACCTCCCAAAGCAATGATGACAGTCGTCGCGCTAATTACTAAATAGTAGTAGGTGTCTTTTTGAAAAATAAAGTGTGCTATAAAAAAATAGCGTCTAATAATATGGCCCTGTATGTTCTCTTTGTGAATAAAATATTTTTGTTGTTCTAGAATAGGTTGATACCTAATTAATACAACCCCTTTTGAGAAGGCGCGAACCTCCTTATGCAAAGACATCAGTCGTAATAATCGTTCTTAATTACTAAATAGTAGGTGTCTTTTTGAAGTGTGCTATAAAAAAAGGAGAAAAAAATAGATGTTATATAGAGGATATTATTTACAATGTCAAGAACATTAGTGTAGTTCCTGTATTAGATACACAAATTTGAATTTTTTTTTTTTTCACTCATAAAGAAAGCTCATATCTTGTTAAATTTAGATCTATTCTAATGAAAGATACTTAAGAAATTTATATAAATTATAGAAACACATAGTAGAGGAAAAAACACATACGATAATTAGCGATCGTTTATGATTAGATATTAAGCAAATTCCAAAAAATTCTTTCTAAATCAAACAATCTATTTGAGTAAGTTAATAGCTAAATAAATATAATTTCATTCACGTTCATTTAATCTAGCATTGATCCTTTGTAACTTATCTGTAGTTTATTGCCAAATACAGTAAGTAAATGTTACAGTTAAATTAAATAATTTATGGGTAAAGTAAAATTATTTATATTAAAATAAAGATTGTATAAGTAATTCTATGTGTATTTGGATAAAGATAGTGAATGATTGAAATGTCATGAAAAACAAATTAAGGCCGAAATTTATAAAGGTAATTAAATGAACGTGATTGTCAAGTACAGTCAGCAAAAAAAAAAAGATATCACCCTGAATAATTTTCGTTCTAATGATCGGATTTTCACTCACTAACCCCCGTATTCACCGTTGACTCTGACCTAACGCGTAACTCCCAGTTCCGAAACCCCCGGTTTGGAAACTTCGACCGAGAGTTCAAAAGCGATTCCACCATTATTTTTTGACCGTCGGTTTCTTAACTGCGGGTCACTTGACCGGCAGTTACAGGCATTTTCTTATTGGATAATAACTTGCATCCCGGTGGTAGATTTATAGCCGTATTAACAGTGTTTGTTTTCAATTTTCATTGATATTTTTTAAAAAAAGATTTCAATTAAAAGAAGAAGAAAAAAGATTGCATTGAGTAGGTAATTAAATTTGAATCCCTCTTTTACTGGTCAAATAAAAAATATGTTTAGTTTCGTTTTCCTAACTGACTTGTATTGATGAGCAAAAGGGTCAGAGCTTTATTATTATGAATTTAGATATTCTATTATTATGAATATCATAAAGCCGCAAGCAACTATAGAAATGTAATTGAAATTCAATTAAAAATACTTTTATTTCACACAATTATTTAATACTTTTATATTACACTATGATCATGGGGATTTTGCCAACTTCTTTATCATCCTTATTTGCATATTTTTAATCTTTTTTTTTCCCTCTTCATAGCATATTAACGATAACTTAAACCATTGAGATGAATTTTTTTTAAAAATGAAATCGTATAAAATAAACTTCTCAGTTCAGATAAGCATAAATCAGCCCATTCATATTATTCAGAAGTTATAAATGACTATTATTGTGCTGCCATCTGCCGATGATAAGAGAGAATCACCGTCAGTGATATGGTGAATAAGATAAAAAAATTTTTAAAGGAAAATTTCATAATCGGACCAAATCTTCCGAAACTTTTAAAATTTAAAAAACTCATGCCTTTAAAAAATTAATTATTTAGATAATTGTAAATGGAAATATATCTGTAGTATAAATGCCCCATATGTCATAAAGTAGTCAGGCTATATATTAAAAATTATAACTAAAGACGAGCATTTTTATTTCATATAGTTTTAAGCAATAAATCTCTTCGAAACGATCCAATTTTTTCCAAATATTCAGCAGATTATTTTATAGTTATAAAATTCTAAATTTCCTGATTTTCAAATTTATTTGATGCAGATTATTGTATAGTTTAAATGTTACCTCAGATCAAAATTTTTATTGATTACATAATATTTAATTTCAGCATAATTTCTAATATATATATTTAAAATAATGTATATATTTTTAATTTAATTAATAGCTTTATTTTATGGATTAAAAAATTTTTTAAATTCCTTTCGTTATCTTCGTATCTAAATATTGCACATTATTTTACCAGTTCATCTCAGAACTATTTTTATTTTTGGGCAAGATCTATCATCTCGATAGATATTATCAAAATCTAAAAACATTGAATGAATTATATTCTTTTTTAAATTTTATATTTCTTTCAAGTATCGATTGTTTTTTTTTTCTTTTAAAAAAATAAATAGAAGTTAGTTACATTATTTATAATCTTCTTACTTACACTACTTATTTGAATTATTGTAGTCGCAATCTTTATTATCCACGAATTATTTTTTTTTCGAGTGAAAAATTATTTAAGTGCTGTAACGACTGCTAATAATAATTTGAGAAATATATATATAGTATCTTCTATAGAAGATATTAACTCAGGAAAATTGAATTTTCATTTTATTAAAGCATTTATTTGATATAAATTAATTATAGTTATATCTAGTAAAAAAATTGACCTCATTGAACATAAAAAAAGCAAGCATGTAGTAAAATAATTGATCTCATTAAACATAAAAAAAGCAACCGAACATCAAAGGTGTTATTTAATTTTGACTTTATTAATAAGCACTTATTTGAAATAAATTAATTATAGTTACAGCTAGTAAAAATAATTGACCTCATTGAACATAAAAGCAGCAACCGAATATCAAAGTGCTATTTCATTTTCATTTTTTTAATATATTTTTATTTTATTAATATAATGGTATGCTATATTTTTTTTAAGGCAGGGCAAAGATATAAATTAATTATAGTTGCATCAAGTGAAAAAATTGACCTCATTGAACATAAGCAACCGAACATCAAAAGTGTTATTTTTGAAAACATAAATAAATAAAAAATCTCCTTCTTCGTATCCGTTTTTGCTCAAACCGGAGAAATCTTCAGGTTAAAAACACAAAAAAAGAATTGAAATTCAAAACAATTAAAAAGGTGAAACAAAAAAGAGTAGAAATATAAAAAATACCGACGAAGGAAACAAAGTAAATGAACAAACACTCGTTTACTGCGCATGCGCGGTTACTCTAACCGGGAATATCTTCAGGTTAAAGTTACTTAACTCTGGGTTAGAGTAACTCGCAGTTACGTGCACGGTGAAATGAAATTTTGGACTCTAACCTAGAGTTGCTCTCGAAAAACCTGTTTTGAACTCTGACCGAGGGTCAGGGTCAATGGTGAATACGGGCGTAAGTGTCAATCTTAATGGTTCCTGGAGGTGACCTCAAATATGCTAATTAGTTAGTGCTAACTATTAATTAAGTTACGAAATCAGACACAAAAACGTACTTTCTCTGAATAAACATATATATTTTTTTACATATTTGGAATCCAGATACTTGAATTAGGGAGGGTAGACAAAATTTTGAAAAAAATGGGTGGTAAATAGGGTCGCAACAAAGGTTTATATATTTGGCGATCGTCCAGAAAACCGCCAAAAAAAGTCGCCAGCGCAAATAAATATTTTAAGATAACCCATTGACTAATTCAAAAGAAGAATGCTTAATTTTACTAGGTTGCTAAGCAACCAAGCTCTGACTGGAAAAGAAAATTGAAATAATGTTCTGTGATTACTCAGAGAGGTTTAATTAATAGTTAATAGAAAATATCTCGAAGTTTCTAGGCAATTGACAATTTTTAAGCTGATTTCTGTCCAAAAAGCAAAGTTTTTTTTATTTTAATCTCCCTTGAAAAGAAAATTTGAAACGATTATAAATTATTTATGATTTTCTAAGTTTTAGAATTTAAATACATGAACATTTTATCTGATATTATTTAGATTATGTTGTTTCTGCTATATTTATTCGAGGATTTCATACTAAAATCAAATTAACATAACTTATTATGGCTAAATACAAAATTTTAGGGATAATCACTTTTACAGATTTAATCAAGTCTTCTAGGCAAGAAAGTTTGAAGAAAAAAAAAGTGCTTGAAAAATAAAATGTATATTGTATAGTAATTCTAATGCGCATTCACAAGTTTTTCTATAATTTACGATATTTCTTTTTCCTATAACTCAAGGAATTGCTGACTCAAGGAATTTAGTGGTATTTTAAAAGCATTGAAATAGGTTATGTTTAAGAATAAGATATTGAAGTAATATGTTGCATATAGTATGATTCATTGTTTCAAAAATCGCTTCAATCTGCTAGATATTTAGATAACAAGGTTTTCTTTGGATAAAGATGATTAGCAAATAGCATCCTTATGCTTCAATACATTTAGAAACTTACGTTCGCAAATTCACCATAAAATATCGCACAGCATATTCTTCAATTACGATAAGCTACATTTACCACCAAATACTGATACTATGATTATTTTTGTTTTCTTATATATGTGGGGTGTTTTCGAGGAAGGACAGTTTTTCAATGATAGACAAATTTAATGACGGAATGAAATTTACATATGTGATGAAATATTAGATGTTTATGAAGAAAAATATTAAATGTTCAGGAAAATGTGGGCCGTCTGCCCCGTTGTTGGTCACATGAATATGGGCCTTCAGCCCCGTTTATGGAAACACATTAGTCCCGTCTGGACAAGGAAGTTGAAACACATTAGGCAATGAAGTTCGCAGTTCAGCAGCAAACGAAAAAGTGAGTCTATCGATCTGATGGCGGAGAGGGGGGGAAGTTGTTGATGAGGGTGGGGCGGGGAAGGTGTTGCGCTGGAATGATGGCAGCAGCGGAAGGGGTGAGAGATGGAGTTCTCCTCATCCTGCATATATATCTGATATGATACTCTCTTTTTAATCAGAGCTTGTAAGGTCCTTAAGATACTGAAAGGGGGGCACGACAACTTAAAAGATAAAATATTTAATTTCATTAACTCAAAATATCTGGTCTCAAAATTTTAATTTTAAACCAAGTTAAATATAACTTTTACAATATTGTTGCTCTTATGTTTTTAAAGACCACATAATTCCTGCTGAAATATGAAAATGCATATTTTTACTTTAACGAGTGTAAAATCCTTATCAAAATAATGATCAAGACCCAAATGTAAAACAGTATAATTGATGATAAAAACTCAACTGGCTTCAAAAAATATGAAGAGGGAAGTAAAAGTCGACATGTTTCGAGCGTTCAAATATATTCACCCATTCTCAAAACTTGTCAAGCTTGAATAACTTGTGACTTTTATTATTGTGCTCAAAACATGTCTATTTTTATCATCATCTATTAATTTTTAAATCAATGAAGTTTTTATATTTTCAATCAATTTCTTGGGATTATCTATTTAGTTACACAATATATTAAATTATTTCACTCGATATTAAAATAGTTATAGGCACAGGTTCTTAGATTAAAAAAATAATAATTCGCTATTTTGTAAAAAAATCAATGCAGTACAATTTTTTTTGCTGCAAGCCTTAACATTTTAATTTAAGGACATAAAAAAATTCCGTTTACAATTGAAATTTCAAAAGTCGAATGTGAAAATGGAATGTCCCCTAGCACCAGAAATCGAAATTAAATAGTTACAAGGACAACTATTTTAAACAAGTTAGAGTTTCCGTTCTACTCGAAGTTGTTTGAAAAGGTATTTTGTATATATAGATATCCAAAGTTTATTCTACAAATATTTTAGGGTATACTTTCGGAGTATTTTGATCGAGTTTATTTTTACACCCTTATTTGCCTAAAATTATTAAATAATATGCTTAAAATAAATTATTCAAGCTACATGATTTAATGCATTTATAGTATAATAGTAAACGGGGGTTCCATCGCCTATCCTTAACCTTGATACTGCTATCATTGAATAAATGGAATAAGCTTAGATAAATAATAAAAGTTAATTTTTTCTTCGTTTTCATTTTCAAGGAAATATGTTTCGATCAAACAGATTTCATTCTGGAAATAGCGAAATTATTGAGTAGGTCCCTTGGAGCAATATCATTCTTATCCTCTTTTGACGAAATATGGAAAAAACTGGTTTTCACAGTTCTGTAAAAAGTATGTTAGCCTTCTTGCCACGTTTTTTATTATTTTTTTTATTTTTAATCAAAATAAGTTCGGAAATTTACGTATTTTTTATTGCATTTTTTTAAATCATATGATTCTAAAATTCGCACGGCTTCGGAAACTTTTTACAAATTTCAATTTTTAGTGTTTCCTGCTAAACAAAATAATTCATTGTTCCTGATAGCAAATTATACTACAATAATATCTTGGGAATCGTGCTAAAGTAAAAAATTAAACAAAATAGTTTAGTGTATTATCCGGAAAAAAATCTACATGGAATCATAAAGAAAGAATCATTTAAGATACTGAGATATTTTAAGACGCTTAAAAGTTTTGGCTACGTATTTGACAGCTTTTTATGTTCGGTATCTTTATACTCTTTGTAGTGACTTATAAAACATGGACACTATTTTAGATAATCTATGTTGAAGTCACAAGAAACAAAACAAAAAAGACAATCAATGATTTATATTCTTTTTTCAAAAAAAATAGTATGCTTAGTAAATAATCAGCTGTTTTGCATTAAATAATTTTAAACAGCGGAGTGTTTTTAATTTCTTAACAAGGCTTTATTCTTAGCTAGCAAACAATAATTCTTTTAAAAAAAACTTGACTATAATGTAAAAAGGAACTTTACTTTAAAGAAAATCAAAATTAAAGTACTAAAAAAATTGGTTAGTATATTAATGAAGAAATAATAAATGTAGTAGGGTAAAGAATAAAATTTTTAAAAATGCTAAAATTTAATTAAATAGTTGGTAAAATAGTTCTGCGAAACACTTCCGGACAGGTGATTAAGAAATTACTTTTAAGATTAACACGATATATAAGATGTTGAGAAATTTGCGATGATGTGAGATATGCTTAAATATGTTTACTACGTATTTTTATTAATATTCATAAAAAATATATACAAGAAACTGAGAAATATTTTATTCCAAATCTATTCATACGTATGTATATTATTGTAATTGTATCAGTTATTGAGAAGAAAAAAAACTAAAATCTAATCACATTAAATAAGCACAATCTGGTGTATAATCATATTCTATCAAAAGCATGCTTTTATAAAACTCGACATTCGTTGAATAAAATGTTTTTTATTCAATAAAATGTATTATTCAAATTTCTTTACTTAATTTCAAATAGATTTTTAGAGGACTAAAAAAGAAACATTGTATTTTATAGTTTTAAAAAAATAAAAATAAAAAGATTAGCAAACGATTATTAGCGAAAAAAATATGAATAAAATTTTACGCCACGCGCGCTAAATCAAGTTCTTCGTAAGTTTATCACATTTCAATATTAATCGCCCCATTTAATCATTTTTTCATTGTCGCCAAATTATTTTTTTTTAAATAATTAGTTTTAATTTTTCTCATCTTCTAATAAATAAAAACAGTTGAAACTTTAGATTTTTCAATTGAAAAGCATGTAGATTAATATGGTATAAAAAAATCCATACCTTATAATTCAAAATTTTTTCATCCTCTCTTTAATTAAATAATAAAAAATAATTAATAATTATTAAAAATTATTTTTTTCATGAAATTATCTTTGGGTAAATGCGTTTTATGAGTTGGTGCAATATTTTTTTGAATTGCTTCATTAGTTTTTAAAATATGACTGAAAACGCAAAAAGTGAAATTAACATTAAGGGGTCCAAACTTTGAATCGCTCTCCTGACCAAACTATGGGGACCACATTTCCCAGATTGCGGCTACCCCCTATATTTTGAAGATAAGGAATCCAAATATGTAAAAAAAATATATGTTTATTCAAAGAAAGTACGTTTTTGTGTCTGATTTCTTATCTTAATTAATAGTTAGCTCTAACTAATTAGCATATTTGAGGTCACCCCCAGGAACCATTAAGATTGACACTTAGTGAGTGAAAATCCGATCATTAGAACGAAAATTATTCAGGGTGATATCTTTTTTTTTTTTTTGCTGACTGTACAATGCTAATGTGGGATAACCCAATAGTGTGAGGTTTGAACAAATTGGAATCACCAAAATTTAGAATAAGGGTCAAACTGAAATAAATTATGGATTAAAGATAAATAAGACAAAGTCATGCTATATCCTGATAGAAATATATGATTTAATACAGTAAGTTGATGTTTCCAAAGAGAGATAAATAAATGCCCATAAAAAAAGGTACTCACCACATACAGGAGGACATGATAAAGACAATCATCAAGAAAAGACGAAAGAAGCACACATTTTTAACTTGGACTGAAGATTTATTTAAGAAAAACAAACAAATAACATAACAAACAACATAACTGTCAACATAACTAACAAACAACATAGACGTCTTTAAAACATTTTCTTAACCTTAGGAACGCCTTAAATAGAAATGGGTGACGAAAGAAAATGATGTCATGCATGAAAAAAGGAAAACGAAAAAAAAAATATAACTATTGAAAAGACAATTATAGAACGACAGCTTAATTTAAAAGGGTCTTTAATGTTTTTAAAAAAAGTATAACATGTAGATGTATGATTTATAGAAATTGACTACAATTAAGGATTTAAATTTTTAAAGAAAAATAAGGTTAAGAAAAAGAATATAAAAAAATACGATCCCCTCGAATATGGACCGAAATCCGCATCGCGGAGAATAAAAAAAATTAAAAAAAAGAAACTTGCAAGAAGGAAGCACAAAAAGAGAATCTCCTAAAAGTGACTTAAAAATTCCTTAACTGGTCTAGAATCAGAAAAGTTACGGCAAATTAAATTTAAAGAGGAGGAGAGTTTGAAAATTAAAGGAAAAAGATTGGTTAGTAGCCCCCCTAAAAAAAAAAAGAAAAAAGAAAGGCGTGGAAAATAGGGTGACATGTAGTTTTCATCCTCGCACCTGTTTGACACCCCCCTCTTCTAATTGCTCAAAGGGAGTGGCAGGGTAGGGCATTGGGGTTAGTGTATGTTTGTAGTCATTGTCATGCTGTTAATTATTAATCTACTATGTCATTTCTATAATGAACTAATTTTAAGGATTTGTATAATAAATTGACTTACCTTGAGCAGGTTCTTTGAATATATACTTTATTTAATCACATGGACGGCACGAAAACACACAGAACAATACAGGGAAGCAAAAAATGTAACAAGAATTCAGGCGTCTGGTGACGCGCAACATCTTTCAGCGCCACCAGCGGAATATTTCTAACTTAACATTAAAATTACAACACACTCCCCCCCGATGAACTCCCAAGAGTTCATCAAAGGTTGGGTCTCAATTCTTAATTTCAAATTACTCTTATTTTTTTTTGTATTTCTTTTTTTTATTTTTTTTTTTTATACTCAATCATATTGTAACAAGTACAACAACATGCTAAAATTCTCTGAAAGTTTAAAACTCAATATTCAATAAAATGTAAATTCAAATTTCAGAAAATTAAACACTAATACTTCAAATTATCAATAACATCTAATCAAAATAAGCAAATTACTGTTTAAGACATTGAAGTTATTAAGCACTCAAACTATTAACATCAGGATTTCCTTAGCGGTTCAAGAAATCTGCAAAGAAAGAAAAATAAGTTCGATTAATTAAAAGTCAATACTAAAGTTCAGTTATCAAGTTCAAGAGGATAAAGCAACTGCACAGGGCGCTTTAAAAGTACTCCATTGGATAGTCTTACAGTGCAAGATCGAACTTTGTTGTCTCTTCCAACATGAACTTCACTTACTCTTCCACATTTCCACATCAATTTTGGCACTTTCGGATCGTGAATTTGGACAATCGAGTCTCTTTTTATTACCGGGTTGTTCTTGCTTAAGATCGATTGATGAGCGGATCTCAGTTCACATAGGTAGGTACCTCTCCATTTTGTCCAAAATGAGTCAACTAATTTTTGTTGATATCTGAAACGCCTAGTCAATACATCTTTGGATCAGGCGAACCGGGTTCGAATCCCAGTCGATACGAATTCCGCATCCGGCTTGCACTGACCACAGTGCTGACGTGAAATATCCTCAGTGGTAGACGGATCATGGGTTAGAGTCCCCTTGCCGTCAGGCTAACCGTGGGAGGTTCTCGTGGTCTTCCTCTCCATGTAACGCAAATGCGGGTTAGCTCCATCAAAAAAAGTCCTCCACGAAGGCAAATTTCTCCCAATACTCGATCCAGGAGTTCCCTTGTCTTCTGGATTGGGTTCAAAATTACAAGGCTACGGAGCTGAACATTAGTAGCCGTAAACCCATTAAGTTGGGTCGGCTGTTCAACGACGGTTATAAAATAAAAAATAAAATACATCTTTGGTTGAAGAACGTAAAACGAATTGACTTGGAATCGATAGGACTCTTCTTCCTATAAGGAAGTGAGCTGGAGTTAAGGGAAAATAATCAGTTTGTTCTTCAACGTAGGTTAATGGGCGAGAATTTAGGATCGCTTCAACTTGAATCACTATTGTTTCAAGCTCTAAATAGCTTAGGCATGATCTAAATAGAATTTTCTTGAGTGAGGACTTTACAGAGCGTACAAGTCGCTCCCAAAATCCCCCCCTATGTTTTTTCCATTTTATTCCCTTCTCACTAAAATAGTCCTGGAATTTTGAATTCTTTCAAAGTTTCATTCAATAGATTAAGTTCCCTTTTAACTTTAAGAAATGTTTTAGCATTGTCGGAATCTTACATAGTCCACGTCGACTGATAAATTTTTTTAAATGCGTTCAGGAATGTTGCTGCAGTCATATCAGGTGACAGTTCCAAATGAACAGCTCTAGTGACTGCGCATGTAAATAATAAAATATAACACTTCCTGGATTCTGAGCTTTCCTTTTCCTTGGTGTACAGAGGACCTAAATAATCGATGCCAGTCACTTCAAAGGGAAATGCCTCTCTCACTCTATCAGGGGGCAAACTTGCCATATCCTGTGTTGCTGGCTTTGTTCGGAAAATTTTGCATAAGTTGCACTTTCCGATCAAGGTCTTCACTCTCTGTCTACCCTTTAGCACAAAAAATCTTTCTCTTAAATCAGTCAATGTTTCTGATAGTCCAGAGTGTCCTGTTCTTTCATGATATTTACGAATAATTAGTTCCGCGAAATTGTCGTGTCCAGCTAACAATATTGGATGTTTTTGTTCGTAGCTCAAGTTTGAATGTTGCAACCGTCCACCAATTCTAAGCAATCCCCTCTCGTCTAGAAATGGCTTAAATTGACTAATTTTTGATGAGATTGGAAGATCTTAAAAAGAACTCAGATCATTAATTTCCTCACCAAACATCTTTTGTTGAGATCTTTTAATCCAATATAGTTCTGAATCCACTAATTCATCTTCAGTTAACGATCCAACCTTCCGATCATTTTTCTTCTTTAAATCATTCAGAAATCTTTTTATCCAAGCTGTTATTCGAAAAACTTTTATAAGAGAACTGAATTTCTCAATATCGAATATTGGATTTTTTATCCTGTCATTGCTTACATAATTTACTGCAATATATTCCGACTTTTTTTCTTTGTCAATATTTTCTCCTTTGAAAATTCCTTTGTCTTTGGGCCATTTTTCTTCACTTAACACTAACCATTTTCGACCATCCCAAATCATTTTATTTGACACTAAATCCTTAGCGCTGCATCCTCTAGTTTGAAAATCTGCCGGATTTTCTTGCCTTGGGCAAAAATTCCAAGATGAAGGGTCAGAGTTATTTCCTGGATCTCCGTGACTCTGTTACTGACAAACTGTTTCCATTTATGAAGATCCCCTTTCACCCAATGAAGAACGATGGTGGAGTCAGTTCAATAAAAACATTCGCTTATTTTACAGCTTATTTTGTGCATGATATACTTAGTGAGTCTACTCCCTATTACAGCTCCCATTAACTCTAAGCGAGGCAAGGTCATTTTTTTCAATGGTGAAACACGTGTTTTAGATATAACGAATGATGTTTTTATTTCGTTTGATGTAATGTATCTAAGATAGATAACTGACCCATAAGCTTTCACACTACTATCGCAGAAACAGGAGTTGGATGTTAGATATCTCACTAAAACTAGCATTTCCAAAATAGTACCTTTCAATTTCGATATCGTTTAAATTAACTAAATCTTCACACCATCTTTTAAACTGGTTCTGAATATCTAATGGTAAGGGATTATCCCATTCTAATCCGGCTCTCCAACATTCTTGCATGAGGATTTTAGAAGTAACAGTAAATGGGTTAATTAATCCGATTGGGTCGTATACCCTACCAATTATTTGTAGCATCATTCTCTTAGTGATTTCCTGATTAGATTTCAATATGTTGAGTTCTGGGATTGGAATTCTTATTAAATCGTTTCTATTGTCCCAAATATAACCTAAAATCTTGCCGCAACCTGATGAAGATTTAAGTTCAGTGGTTTCTTCCAGATCCCACTTTTGCTGCAAACAAGATGAGTTTGTTTTCCACTTCCTCAAATTGAAACTACCTTTCTGCATAACCGTTTTCATGTCTCTTCGTATTTCAATGGCCTCAATTTCACTATCAGTTCCACATATGAGGTCATCGACGTACATACGGTTTTCAATTAATTCACTAATTTTCGGAAATTCTTCTTTACTACTTTGAGCATGATGCTTAAGCGTTGCTGCTAACAAAAATGGACTCGATGTTGCACCAAAAATCACACGAGTCATTCGCAAAATCTGATATTCCCTTTGTTCTCCTATTTCACCTTTAATCCAAAGAAATCTAACTGCATCTCGATCTGCTTTTGAAAGCACTATTCGGGTAAAAGCCTGCTCAATGTCAGCCGATATTGCGACTTTATGCATTCTGAAATTAATTAATATTCCCAACACATCAGGATTGAGATTTGGACCCGAAAACAGACAGTCATTTAGAGATGGTACACCCTTAGCATGCGACGAGGCATCGAATACCACACGTAATTTAGTTGTAACTTTATCCTCTCTAAGTACGCCCTGATGAGGGAGATAATACAGTCCTTTCTCAGTACTGTCTGTAACTTCCTCTGCTATTCCCTTTTCGAGATACTCTTCGATAATTGTTTGATACCTTTTATGAAATTCTGGATTTTTTCTAAACTTCCTAGTTAAACTATTCATTCTATTAAAGGCTATTTCATAGTTATCTTCTAATCCTTCGACTCTTTCATTAAAGGGACGTTTTACTTCATATCGATTGTCTTTCAAACAAATGGATTCATTAAACTTATTTAATACTTCGTTTTCTCTTTCCTTGGTTCCTACATCATTTTTTATCCCTAGAGATTCTAATTCCCAAAAGTTTCTTAAAATCAAATTTGACTCAATATCCGAATTACTCTCTATTGTATCTACAGCGATTTTCATAACGTTAGCGGAAGATTGAGTTAGCATCTGATTTGGCATAGCACTGGAACCGTTAACTGTCCAACCGAGTATTGTTTCACATGCAACTAAAGTTCCTGACAATCTTTTAATTTTCCCTGTAACCACCTTCCAATAATAATCACTGCCTATCAAAAGCGAAAGTTGCAAATGTTCATCAAGAAAGCTTTTATCAGCTAAGTGTATTTTATTTTTATAACACTGGGTCTTTCGCTGGTACACAAGCAACGGCATTACTGATATTCGGTGTTTCTAATGCTTCGAGGACTAACTTCTTATGCGTAAATGGATGTTTTATTATAACTTTCGCCTTATTTCGCTTTTCTATCATTGGTTCAGTTGAACCAAAGGTGTAGATTTTTAATTCTTCGTGCCCTACTATTTTTAAATTTAATTCCTTAGAAACCCGCTCAAGGATAAAGGTCCGACAGCTACCATTATCAATTAAACATCTAAATTTCTTAATTTTATTATCTCCTAAAATATTAACTGTGGCGGTTTGTAAATAGATATCATTATTAATTTTATTTTCTTGAGAAACAGAAGTTACAGCAGTATCTGATTTCGTTTCTATTTTACTGTTGCCACTATTACTACTAGTATTTACATGTAATAAACTATTATGCCTTCCTTTACATATATCGCATCGAATTTTTGAATAACAATTATAAACAGTGTGATTATTTTTAAAGCATAAAAAACATTTCCTTTTCTGCTTCAGGGCATTTCTTTTTTCCTCGACAGATTTAATGCATTGCTCACTATTATGTCTAATTCGCGAAGAATCACTTTGAAAATCGCCAAGCACGTATCTAATTTCCTTTCCCCCTTCTTCTCCCACGCTTAATGCCAATGCAGCAGGGTTTGTTTTCGGTTTCGAAAGGGCGCGCCATGAATTATGATCTTTATTGACGCCGTACTTCTTAATTAATTCACTTTTTTCTTCGTTCGAGCTTCGAAATAGCTGGGTTTTTTCTCTATTTTCAATCTCATCTCTTAAAAACTGCAAGAGTTTAAAGCAGTCCCATTCGTCATTTTTTTTTCCTATTATAATCTAAAACTATACTATCGGGCATTAATTTCAATAAAATAGGAAACAAAAGACTCCCATAACTATTTAATTCTACTCCAGCTGTTTCGAGAGAACGAACCTGAACATAACAAATATCACACAATTGACGCAATTCTTTTAACTGAGAACATGATTTAACAGGATGCATATTTAATAATTTATTTACATGAGATCTAACAATAATATCTTTCTGACCATATCTTTTTTTTAGGAGATCTATAGCAGTATCATAATTCGTTTCTGATAATGTTAAACCCTGTATCGAAACTAAAGCAGACCCTTTCAAATAACTGAATTTATCCGTTCTAGATAAATTATTATTTTCATGAATGGATCCCTCAAATTGTCCCCAAAACTCCTACCAATTTTCATATTTACCATCAAATGGTTCCAACGTTAATTTTGGCAATCGGACACTCGCTTCGTTTCGTACATTTGATACCGAGGGTACATTATTTGTCGCTACAGCTGCTGACTCTGATACCGAGGATACATTATTTATCGCTACAGCTGCTGACTCTGATTTTAAACATGCATTTATTTTTGTTTTAGAAGATATAATTTTTTCTCTTATTTCTTGGCTTGAAATTACTTCTGCCTCTAACAGATCTAAATCATCGATATAACTTTCGATTTGTGTATCTAATTCATAAATTTGTTCCGATTTCTCACATAATAATTGAAGAAGCTCATTTAGTGCCTCTTTGTCAATTACTTCTAACAATAATTGCTCGTTTATCTTATTAAGCGTTCTCGTTAATAAACCCCTAATAGTTGAACGCTTTCGTTTTAATTTATCGAGCATCAAAGCACGAGTAGTTTCATTAACCACATTTTGAATTGACATTTAAACTTTAAATATGTTAGAACAAAAATAATAAAAGATTCTCATAAGAATTAGAAATCAAATACTGCTATATTTCTGCTTTTATACCGAAATTATCATATCTAGTAGCGTGCCGGGTTTTTCGGCACCAATGTTAATTATTAATCTACTATGTCATTTCTATAATGAACTAATTTTAGGGAATTGTATAATAAATTGACTTACCTTGAGCAGGTTCTTTGAATATATACTTTATTTAATCACATGGACGGCACGAAAACACACAGAACAATACAGGGAAGCAAAAAATGTAACAAGAATTCAGGCGTCTGGTGACGCGCAACATCTTTCAGCGCCACCAGCGGAATATTTCTAACTTAACATTAAAATTACAACACATGCCAAGGGCTAGATGCAAATTTCGCCAATGTGGGAAATCGCAACTTGGGGGAAGATAACGTAAAAATATACCCTTTTTCTCCTGAAAGAATTGACTGCACGTGCTCGAGAAATCGAAACTGCGAAATTATGGGTTTCCTTTATTGCTCAATTTATTCTTTTTTTGAAATTTCTGCTGCTTTTAAGCGCGTTTTTTTCAAAGAAGTTTTGTCTATTTAGAATTTTAAAAACATTTTGTTTTCTTTCTGTATTGTAATTTTCAAATCTGGTTTTTATAGAATTATTTTTTATAGAGGTATTTATAGAATTTCCCTTATAATAGTTTTTATAGAGGTATTTATAGAATTTATCCTACAGATTTGGTTTTGAAGAAAACTAATGAGAATTGTTTGAATGTTGAATATTTAGATTTTAAAATTGATATTATTGACAATATTATTAAAATTGGTGCTTTTGATAAAAGAAAAGCTATGAAATTTAAAGTTATTTTTTTCTGCAACTTTAATACTAATTTGTGCAATAAAATTTTTAAAAATTTGGTTTTTTCACATTTGGTTAGGATTAAAAATATTTGCAATAATATTGAAAGTTTTCGGGAAGCTGTGAGTAATTTTTTGAATAATTTGAGTAATAATGATTTTCCTTTTAATTTTTGTAAAGTTAACTTTTTAATTAAGAAAATGATTGAAGAATTCTAGTTTTTTTTTTTTTTTTTTTTTTTTTTTTTTTTTTTTTTTTAACAGGGCGCAATTCAAGTCTTAACTGAGCAGCCGCAGTTAAGCATTCTATTAATATGTTACGTATCTTTTCCTTGGCTTAATTTTTTCAATCTGCGCAATGTAATAGAGGGCGTTGTTTTCTCTAATTTTAAGTGTTTCATTTTCATTCGGATTGCTTATGAAATCGCTGTTTGACCTGGTCATAGTGAGTTTTTATTTTCTGATGATTTTGTTTGAGTTTCTTTTCTGAATTGTTTCTTTGTATTTCATGTTTTTTCCTGAACTTCTATACAAAACCTTCGGGGTACTGAGGGAGTTTATTGAGGCAATTGCCTCTCTCTCTCAATAGAAAAGGTTTTGTTTTATGGCTACCGGGGCCGGTACCCCCTGAAGACGTCGGCTTCGGTTGTCATATTTTTATTTCCTTTATTGCTTTTGAGGAAACAATTTTTTTGCATCCTTAAACGGAGAATGTAATCAACCTTAAATATGCAGTTGTGACAAAGATGCTAAATATTTATTAAAAGCATGATTAAAAAAAGATATATGAATATTTTTGAACATAAGAAAACTTTTAGTTAAATTTTTTTTTATTACTTTCATATCAATGTGCTTCGTTCTAGCGAAGAAGAATTCTTTGATTTAATTATGATTTACGCTCAATGTAATAAAGTTATACTAAGGAAGCCTTGGCCAGTGCCAGATTAAGCGTACGCGGGGCCACTCACATTTTTTGAGCCCTTAGATTAAAAAAATTTTCTCGTATATTTTTTATTTATTCAAATATAAAAGTATTTATTTATCTTTTCATTTAAGAAGGCATATTTAAAATAAAAATAAATAATAAATTAAATTTTACTTTATTTTGTCAAATTAGAACTAAAAAATAATCATAACATTTTATAATCATAACATATATATTTGAAATAGATTTTTTTGAAATAGATTTTTCGGGAGGGCATGTTTTGTGGTCACCGAAATTTTCATGTCTCAATACTTTAGATTTCTATTAATGAGGACATTTAAAAACCGTTATCTTTACAACAATACCTAATAATATGAGAGAACTCTCCAACAAAATTATAATTATAAATGCATGCGAGAACATTTCTCTTGAGAAAATAGTGAGTACACACAACACTGAAAGACTTCACTTATGTATTGGAATAAACGGGGGAATTTTGAATAAATTTTGCGAGAGGAATGTTCTATTTTTTAAAAAGACTCGAAAGTTACTAAAGATTAATTAACGTAACAAGGTAATTAGGTGTATTCTCTAAGTTAAAAGTTCTTTTGAATATGCGTGGTCTACAGATTTATAACAATTGTAATGTATATTAGTTCTAAACATAGCCAAATATTAATTTCACTTTATGCTGATTTATTTTATATTAGTTCTTATTCACTGACTTATATGTTGTGAGAATCAATATACATCGTAATATGTTAATAAATTCTTAGTAAAACTCGTAATTTTTTAATAAAAATAGTAGGAGCAACTTTCATAATTTTACTTAATGGGTAGTACAATTTTCTTAGTTTAGAAAAAGGAAGATTTGCGAAATAAATATGTAAATAGATTTTTATTTTTTTGAGCAGTTTTTTAAATGGTTTCTTTAGAGTATATAAATAAATAGTATTTTTTTAGATGTCAAAATCGACTAATTAGGGGATTAATTAAAAAAAAATTTTGTCAAAATGAAAAAATAATATTTATTTTTATTTATTATTAAAAATCTATTCGTTTATAGTTAAGAAAAAAAAGATTAAGATATTCGAAAATAAGTTTAAAAATTTAGAATATGATATAAAAGTGTTCGTTATGTTTTTAAACTTGAATTTTCAGCCGAAATAACTTTAATATTTTCCCACTTCAAAGCATCTGTAAAATACCCTTTACAAAAATAATAAAATAGTATTTTTACTTAACTGAGATTTCAGTGTTTTAATTTTTTTTAAATTTTCCTTTTCTATGAGAAAATCAACGTATTTAACTTATAACATAAATTTTATTTTCAGTAGAGCAATTTTCACATTAATGCTCCATATTATTAAGTAAAAATTTTATTTAAATAATTCAACGAAAAAAAAAAGTAAATTGAAGTAAAAGTTTTACTATTTCTTTCAAATTTATGAGAAATTGCTTACTGTCAACCATCAGCTTCGAGATAAAGTTTGCAAAAATAATTAAATATTAATTTTAACTATTTTATTTCTATCAATGTATTTCACTTATGCATTTTTTAATGCAAATAGCTTAAGATAATTTCAACCAAATAAGAATAAAATTTATGATGCAATCCATTTAAAAGGCGCTTACATTTCAAAAACTTTCATTCTTAGGTATTTCAGTTTTAACTTTTCATATGTTTAGTCCTACTTCAACTCCATATCCTTGTTATTTTGAACCCAATCCAGAGGACAAAGGAACTTCTGAGCCAAGTGTTGGCCTTCGTAGAGGACTTTTTGATGGAACTAACCGTATTTGCGTTACATGTAGAAGAAAACCACGAAACCTTCTCCTCGTGAGCCTCACGGCAAGGGGGCACTAACCCTTGGTCTGTCTACCGCTGAGGATATTTTATTCCGCTGAGGATAGTGCACAGTAGCAAATGGTTTGAAAAATATTTTCAATTTCAACCATGTTTCTATATCCCTTAGATGTTTCTATATGGGTTTAAAGTACTTTTCTTCGTTAAAAAAAAAACTAATTTCCTCGTTTCTGTGAAATTTAACATACCAACGGTGCAAAAAAAAAAAAAAAAAAAAAAAAAAAAAAAATATATATATATATATATATATATATATTTCTCAGGTAAAAATCTACTTCTTATTTTTATTTGTAATTCAATACTTTTGTTTTGAACTTTTTAAAATCTGACAGTAATATTTAATATTCCTTCTAACATAAAAGTCCTATATAAAATTTTGATAAAGTTGCGGCCCGCTATTTGACTGATGGTGTTTTTAATTGTGGCCCCCGGCCTCATGTAAGTTGGAAACCCCTGCCTTAGATCAAGAGGTATTCACTACATAGTTTTTGACATCTCATGTATAGAAAACTTAAAAGCTTAATTTGATTAAAAGCTTAAATATTTAACCACAATTTTTTTTAAAAATTTATTACTCTAATTTAGCTATGTTTTGATATAAAGATGATTTTTAAAAATATTAATATATATACAATAAGATATATATATATATATATTAATATTTTAAAAAGATTAATATAAAATATTAATTAATATTAGAAGTATAATAAATGTTTAATCATATATAATAAATGATTGAACAAAATTTACTAGAAAAATCGCTAGCAGGAAGAGTAAAATAAGATTTAAAAAATAAAAATTTTTACTTATAAATGTACCATGCAATTAAAATCTTCAAACAAGTAATATTTTTAAAAAATAAATTATATTTTAAAATAAAGAATTTCTTTTAAGAAGAATTTAAATATAGAAAATAATGTTTTTTTTAAAAATAACGTTTTTAGAAACCATTAAATATTTTAAAAACAAAAAATATTTTTTAAAAATAAATAATATTCATAAAAATAAGAATTTTTTATAAATGATTTGATCTTCTTAAAAAAAGCAGTATTTAAAAAAATAATATAATAATAATATAATAATAATAATTCTAATATAATTATAAAATAATAATCTATTATAATAATAAAATAATAATATAATAATAATTAATAATAATATAATAATAATTCCTCTCAACCAATAATGGAAATAAATAATGATTTAAAAAAAAATTAATTTAGATTTTTTAAAAATAAGTTTTTTTAAAAATATAAATAATGTTATTAAAAATAAAAATTCCTCCAATAAGAATACTTATGTTATTAAAAACAAGAAATTCCTATAAAAAAATTTTTGATGAACGAACTTTTATTTTAAAAAAATATTATTTTTAAAAATAAAATTAAAAGAAGCATGTCTATAACTTCTTGATTGTTGAAAACATAATACTGTTAGTTCCCCTTTCAGTTTCAAACAAAGTGCATGATCTTGCTGAAAAGGTTACACCCAAGTATGAGGAAGAGTGTCTAAACTTCATCGGTAATAAATATTTGGTGTAAAAGCGGCAATAATCCCGCCAAGCTAGTTTACCGGGTAAGCAGTGAAGAATCACCTGAGTCGAAGGGGAGGGAAAACCAGATCCAAGGATGAAACAACTATGACACCGAAAATGGTGGGGTTTACTTTCCCCACAGGAAGTTCGATGACCACGTTGACCAAGGTCAACCAGAAAGGTTAAAAATAAATGCTATATATTGAAGAAAAAAGGAATTAAGTTTTAATAATATTAAAGGATTCGATATAATTAACAGTTAATTGTCACTTTACATTAAGTGTAAATGTGACAGTAAAGATTAATTGTGGACCTCATGCCAGAACTAAGAGTGCGCACTTAAAATCTTAGATACGGAAACTAACATAAATTTGCGAACTCTCTCTATTAGTAATAGCTAAATTAAAAATTCTTAAATATCTCATAAAAATCTTAACACTTTTCTTATGATAAACCAGCGTTATGGAAAAAAAAATATTAATGTTTAAAAAATTATCGTATATTCATCTGACAAAAAAAAAAAAAAAAAAGAAAAAATAAATAAAAGAAAAAATCTAAAAATGTGTCTCAAATCCTTTGAAATTTAGTTTTAAAATGTTTTAACTCAGCACTAACTTTTCCGAAAGCAACAAACTATAATTTCGATCACCTCGACTCCGTTATTATAAAATGTAATAGAACTTGAGGTCTGCTAATTATCAGTTTCCGAGTACCATTAATAAATAACTCTCCTCACATCACATCGTCTTAAAGTTATTCTAATTGTTGCGCGGATGGTTAGGAAATATCCGCCATTTAAAATATGTAACTTTAAAATTTATCGCTTTCAATATTATGACGATAATAAGTTGACATAGTTTGCAAATAGTTAATTACACCGAATTTTATGAGCAATTTATCTTATCAGTTTTCTACCGGGAAAAATAAATTTCAGTAGTTTTCGCCGTTTCTAAAAACTTTTTTTTGCGCATGTTCTTATTTCACCAAGATTGCTATAATCAATTCTTGACGATTAACAAAAATTTAATTCTAAATAATAAAATAAAATAAAAGATTTAATTCAGATAATTAAGACAGATTTAATTTCTGATGAAGATAACATTTAAAACATTGCAACTTTTGCTATATATATTTTTTTAAAAAGTCTGTTAAAATTTCGGTAAATAAAAAAAATAATAAAAAAATTAAAAGCACGTTGAATGTTTTTCCCTCAAGAAAAAATACATTCATAATTTCTGGGAAGGAACTTTTCTTTTTTGGAATTCTTCTAGCGAAAAGTCTCCTAATGCATTTTAATTGTCTGGACATCGTTTAATATCGTATAATAGAACCTTTTTTTTTTTTTTCTGTTTAAAAATGGCCAGGAGACACCGATTTATATGTATTGATTATTAAATATTGAGTAATATCATAGGATTACTTTAAAGCCTTTCATTTTGATTAAGATCCATGAAAGGATGATGGAGAATACAGAAAACATTTTTTAACTACTTTTAGTCATTTTAAGCCAACCCAAGAAATCTGATTCCTCAAAGCTGAATCATGATGTCAAACATAATTTTTCACAAACTGTTTACAGCATTGAGATCGAAATTTCTGCGTATTGTTTCGTATTATTTAGCTGATGGCCGTGCCAGTGAAAATTCACTACAGATTTCTAAAAAAAGCTACTTGACAACTATTTTCTTTTTCTTGTAAAGCTATCAATGCTAAAATAGAGTTTTAGAATACTGACATAAGAAACTTGTATGTGAAAAAAAAATTCTTTTTTTATATTATTATACAAGAATGTCAAAAGTAAGTAATAAAAAAAAATCTCTTTTTTTTTATCGCCTGTTTTCAGATACACTGTTTGACTCAGCTGTGAAGTCCTTTTGAATGAAGAGTGAAAAAAACATTATTCCGACACTCAGTGTAGAAATGGTTTATTTTCACTCAGCCCTTTAAAGTAAACAGGTTTTTTTATGCGGTTCTCATCTTAAAACGAGATTTGTCATTGTTTCAATTGCGCCTGTTTTCAGATACACTGTTTGACTCAGCTGTGAAGTTCTTTTGAATGAAGAGTGAAAAAAACATTATTCCGACACTCAGTGTAGAAATGGTTTATTTTCACTCAGCCCTTTAAAGTAAACAGGTTTTTTTATGCGGTTCTCATCTTAAAACGAGATTTGTCATTGTTTCAATTGCGCCTGTTTTCAGATACACTGTTTGACTCAGCTGTGAAGTTCTTTTGAATGAAGAGTGAAAAAAACATTATTCCGACACTCAGTGTAGAAATGGTTTATTTTCACTCAGCCCTTTAAAGTAAACAGGTTTTTTTATGCGGTTCTCATCTTAAAACGAGATTTGTCATTGTTTCAATTGCGCCTGTTTTCAGATACACTGTTTGACTCAGCTGTGAAGTTCTTTTGAATGAAGAGTGAAAAAAACATTATTCCGACACTCAGTGTAGAAATGGTTTATTTTCACTCAGCCCTTTAAAGTAAACAGGTTTTTTTATGCGGTTCTCATCTTAAAACGAGATTTGTCATTGTTTCAATTGCGCCTGTTTTCAGATACACTGTTTGACTCAGCTGTGAAGTTCTTTTGAATGAAGAGTGAAAAAAACATTATTCCGACACTCAGTGTAGAAATGGTTTATTTTCACTCAGCCCTTTAAAGTAAACAGGTTTTTTTATGCGGTTCTCATCTTAAAACGAGATTTGTCATTGTTTCAATTGCGCCTGTTTTCAGATACACTGTTTGACTCAGCTGTGAAGTTCTTTTGAATGAAGAGTGAAAAAAACATTATTCCGACACTCAGTGTAGAAATGGTTTATTTTCACTCAGCCCTTTAAAGTAAACAGGTTTTTTTATGCGGTTCTCATCTTAAAACGAGATTTGTCATTGTTTCAATTGCGCCTGTTTTCAGATACACTGTTTGACTCAGCTGTGAAGTTCTTTTGAATGAAGAGTGAAAAAAACATTATTCCGACACTCAGTGTAGAAATGGTTTATTTTCACTCAGCCCTTTAAAGTAAACAGGTTTTTTTATGCGGTTCTCATCTTAAAACGAGATTTGTCATTGTTTCAATTGCGCCTGTTTTCAGATACACTGTTTGACTCAGCTGTGAAGTTCTTTTGAATGAAGAGTGAAAAAAACATTATTCCGACACTCAGTGTAGAAATGGTTTATTTTCACTCAGCCCTTTAAAGTAAACAGGTTTTTTTATGCGGTTCTCATCTTAAAACGAGATTTGTCATTGTTTCAATTGCGCCTGTTTTCAGATACACTGTTTGACTCAGCTGTGAAGTTCTTTTGAATGAAGAGTGAAAAAAACATTATTCCGACACTCAGTGTAGAAATGGTTTATTTTCACTCAGCCCTTTAAAGTAAACAGGTTTTTTTATGCGGTTCTCATCTTAAAACGAGATTTGTCATTGTTTCAATTGCGCCTGTTTTCAGATACACTGTTTGACTCAGCTGTGAAGTTCTTTTGAATGAAGAGTGAAAAAAACATTATTCCGACACTCAGTGTAGAAATGGTTTATTTTCACTCAGCCCTTTAAAGTAAACAGGTTTTTTTATGCGGTTCTCATCTTAAAACGAGATTTGTCATTGTTTCAATTGCGCCTGTTTTCAGATACACTGTTTGACTCAGCTGTGAAGTTCTTTTGAATGAAGAGTGAAAAAAACATTATTCCGACACTCAGTGTAGAAATGGTTTATTTTCACTCAGCCCTTTAAAGTAAACAGGTTTTTTTATGCGGTTCTCATCTTAAAACGAGATTTGTCACAATCTGCTAATCCAAAACTTTGGAAAACAACCTTCTATATAAAAACCTTCTTAGTGAAAAAATCCTTTCATAAAGCATTGGGGGAAATAAGGTTAAAATCCACAATTGTAGTGAAATTGGATCCTATCGCTACATCTTTGTGTAAATAAAGTGAGTGAAAGAATTGAAATCTTTGTGAAAGAATGTGTCACTTGAGAGAATGGACTACTCGAAATAGCATAGAAAGAGCTATCGTAAACACTTTTCAACAACCCATCAAGCCCCATTAGATTCCATTTCTGTTAGTATCGATACAACTGAATAAACTTTATTTGCCAAATGCGTCATTAAAATGTCATTTTATGTGTGGTTTATGAGGCACTTACTAAATGTAGCCATGATTGGATATTTTTTTAAAAAGAATTAACTGTTGCATTGGAATTGCACAGAGGTTGAGTGACTCACTTCAAACTCTTTTGTTTTTATTGATCATTGCTCCATTTAAATTCCCTGAACTTTTCCAGTAAAAAGCGAAAATCGTATTTTTACTCTTTCTTACATCGTCTGCTAGAGAAAGAAAAGTCTTTCGAATGTTTATTCAGAGTCGCAGATGTTCGTGAAAACAAAGAAAAGTCTCAGGTGTCGCCAAGTTGGGGTGAAAATACAAGTTTTTTCTCCAGGCAGGGAAAACTTTCTCATAATCTGATTTCCCACTCAATTAGCATTTGCTTAACAAATTTAGAGGAGAAAAAAATAACAAAATTCTAGAACCACTTTCCATCTGAGTGTGGCAAACCACATAAAAACATTCATAATCTAAAAGAAACATTTTAACTACATAATTAATGATAAAAAATGGTAAAATACGTCAATGTAAGAGAACTCAAATGTACCATGACTGTAAAAAAGATACTTTTCATATTTATCTAGATTTAATTTATAGCTAAAAATATCCTCTCTGGATTAAAAGTAATGCTTTCTCTCTCCCTTTTCTTTCTTTTCTTTCCTTTTTTTTAAAAAAAAAGAAAGAGTTCTTAGAAGTAAAATAGAAACGGAAATCATTTTAATAGGATCCGTTTTCTTATTTCATTTCCACCGAGCTATCTAAATACTTTACAAAAATTAATAAATAATGATAATGAAATAAACTATATTTTAAAGAAATGGAGTTTGGTGTTCGTCTCATGTAAAATGCGTGAAATAGAGTGCACGCACGCACACACACGCACGCACACACACACACACACACATATATATATATACGACAAAAACAATTCATCAGTTCAAATTTTGCATTTTGTCACTTAAAATGTATTCAAAATTTGTGTACTTTACTTTCTAAAAAGTTTTCGACTCCTATTAAATAAAGTAATAAAAAAAAATATTAAAAGTTATATTTTTACTTTCAAAAAATTATATTTGTGATTTATGTGCAAAAATGTTTTGAATCGCAAAAAGTTAAATTAATATTCTTGAAGTAAACTATCGGGAACCAGATTTTATAACCGCCGTTGAA
The DNA here is from genome assembly GCA_949128135.1 of Parasteatoda lunata. NCBI lineage: Eukaryota > Metazoa > Arthropoda > Arachnida > Araneae > Theridiidae > Parasteatoda > Parasteatoda lunata. The sequence continues at coordinate 120,599,563 of OX421973.1, read as the reverse complement.
CCCAATCTTTACGAGAAGTTCAACTATTGTCATTTGGAACCAGAAGACTCCAGTATGGTTTGCCTTCGTGGAGGACTAACCCGCATTTGCATTAGATGGAGAGAAAGACCACGAGAACCATCCATGGTTAGCCTGAGGGCTAGGGGACTCTAACCCATCATCCGTCTACCCATGCGGATATTTCACTGTGGTCGGTGCAAGCCGGAATTCGTATCGACCAGTCATCGCTGGTTCACCTCATTGTAAGGCGAACGCTCTATAACCATCACGGCTCTCGGAACCCTATCTTTCATATTTCGGCTGATATATATTGATCTTAAAAAACTCAAATAAGTCGCAAAAAAAAAAAAAAAACTGTTTATTGAGAAAGAGTGTGTCAGTTAATCCTTATTCATAAGTATGTTTGAGGTCGAATAATCGGCACTTCATTCCAATCGTTAGAACAAAAGTTATTCGGGGGGTGATCTATATTGAAGTTTTTATTATTTCAGGCTCTATCGTCGCCTGAAATAATGCTTTTTGATAAACACTATGCCGTTAAAAAAAATAAAAAAAACTGATTTAGTAACAATTGGGTACTTGCAATCCAAGAAGAAAACTCATGACGTCAGCTAATCTTTAATGTTTCTCTACATCACTTAAAATGTTAGTTAACGTTAAGTTAATTGAATACAGAGCCGTTGTTGGCGATTTTGAGTTTCGCTCCGTTCCCCCCTCTCTCTTCTCACTTAAACCTTTCTTTTAAGCTCTCGTGCTTATTGTTTTCTGTAATTTAACATATTTTGATAACTATTGTTTTATGGTTAGTTGTAACCATATTTTGATTATTGCATATGGTTAATGGTAACCCTATTTTGGAACATAATTATTCATTCGGAATCATATAATTATTTTGTTTACAATAAAAACTGTTATTGTTAAGGTAGGTTGGATCCTACAGCCACATCGAATGAGTTTAATTCTTATTTGTTTATGTATTTCAGTGTAACCGTGATTCATTTACGTCGCACAATGGGTCTGGGAAACATCCCTGAGGATGATCCGAAGATTCTCTGCACCCCCGCTTCGGCAGCCCCGAGCACTTTACGGTAGAACAGTTTAACGAGTACCCATACCGCACACCCTCGGTACCTACGCAGACTGATCCAAGTGGTGACCTGCCCGCAGCCAGTGATTTGTCCCTGGTTCCTACCTGTGTAAATATAGAGCTGTGTTATTACTGAGAATAGGTATAAATAGAATGTTCAACAACCAGTCAGAATTCTGAATGAGCACCTAGAAAATACCAGAGTTTTATATAAATGAAAAACGATTGTTGTTTTCAAAGCGATTTCTACGCCTTTTCTTTTAGTTAGTAAGATTTTAATATTGGTTTATTTAAATATTCGGTTTAGAGATCAATCATTGAGTAAAACTCCGAAGCAAGTTTTTGTCGTTAAGGCTTCGGAAAATAGTTTTAAAGTGCAATTATTTATTTGAGCAATGAACTCATTTTATGAGCGTTGGTGCAAATTCAGTGAAAGAAATAGTGACACATTCAACATTGCTTAGATTAAAATATAAAAATAAAAACAGCTATAGTCTGGGTGATAAGTACAGCAGCCATCTTTTTCTCACATTAAAGACCGGATTCAGGTGAATGTGTGGAAGGTCAACGCATTTCTTCCTCAAAATAAAAGATTATTTTAATGGACAAAGAATAAAAGTAAACATTCTGCAAACATAAGAATCATAATTTTTCACGATTTAATAATGTGATTGAAACAAGAAAACGTTTATCCATCCATTTAAAAAAAATAAAAGTTTAACCGCAGACGATGTTTTTATACATGAGCAGAAATGATGATCTGATATGCAACAGTTCATGAAGCTTTTAAAATTGTGCAGAAGCGACCAGTGGCGTAGGGGACAAAACCCCTCCTAAATTATTCATTACTTGATTAAAGAAGGTAATTCATTATTTTTTCTCGTGATTTAAACGTTTAGAATCTGTGTGTGCGTGAAACTACACTTAAACTACGTCGCTGCAATCGACACCTATAAACATTCTAATCAAATGATGGTTCGGCAACATAAGGTTAAATTAAATAAATTGTTTTTTGTTGATAAAGTTTATCTGAAGAATTTTTAGTTAATATTTTCAGATGACTCAACATAATGATTCTCTGGCATTCAAAACAGAAAAAAGAGAGAGAATAAGAATATCGTATGAAATGTCCTTCTTCTCTTGTGAAAGACTTTTTTTAGCAGAATCTGATGCGGGGGAAGGGAAACTGATCAAGATTGCAGATGATTTTTCAAATCTTTATGTAAAAATATTTAGATTTATTATATCTAGATTTCTTTCTAGAAAAAAAAAATTTCTTAATGTACAAAACTCTGGTTAGGCTGGTCTTGACATATGCTTTTGAAACTTTGACAGGGACAAAACTGGAGGAAAATTACATCGCAATAATTTGAGAGAAAGATTTTTCGGAGTAGTTATTCCAGGTGGTGTAAATGAAAACAATACCTAGAGATTTAACTTTGTTCAGAACAAGATTTATAAACATATATATAAAAATAAGTGGAATGAATTGGATGGCCCACGTGATTCGAATGAGTGATGACAATACAATAAAAAAGATGTTGCTTTTTAGACCCACTGGAACAAGAAAGCGAGGAAAGAGGCGGTTGAGTGTGCTGGTATTCGATGGACTTTCTTGCAATTTATGAAGAAGAATTGGAGATCAATGATATATCAGAATCTTTAGAGGGAGGCATTGGCCCACATTGGGCTGTCTATGATGATGTTGACGTAAAAGAGTGTAGACTTTTGGGCTAGTTTCCACGTAAGCATCGTCTATTTCTTTTCAAGAAGACATGGGAAAGAAGGCAAGCCTGCTTTTCTAAAAACTTAAATGTTCTCTACTAAAATTCCGTAATTATTTAATTACTTATTTCACTGAGTCTCTTAGTTTCTAGCATTCTATATATTGTAGATTAGAATTCTAGATATGAATCGAAATAGCCGTACAAAATGAATGTGTAAAATGTGGGCTTAAAACGTGGTCGGTGCGGGCCGGATGTGAAATTTGTATCGACCCGTCGTCGATCGGGATTTGAACCCGGCTCATCTCATGGGAATCTGAGCCACCACGGCTCCCAATTTATTAAAAAAGTTCTTATTTTTTAGAAAGATGTTTTCATTCGCCCACTATTTGGTGCTTGATCGAAGGAAAGTGAAAGGATCGGCCTACATAGATAAGGGATGGCGGTTCAATAGCGTCCAAAATGACGACCTCTTTCTTCCAAAAAGATATTAAATGAGTTTTTCTTAGATAATTCTAAGCTTATTTGACAGTATTTTTTTCTTCCATCGCATTATTTTTCAGATAAACCGTTTATTAAAAGTAAGCTTATGAGCAGTATCAAATGTCAGTAAAATTAAATTTGAATTTTAAATGGAGTCAATGCACGATTTAATAAAAACAATCACTAGTCGACGTTGTTAAAGTTTTATGTACATCAAGTATTATTTTGTAATCACTTGTACTGACATAGGAGGTATTTTCTCTTACGTACTTTTTTATGTTAAAGCCAATGAATTTAAGATTATAGAAAAAGCAGTTTAAAATAAATGAGGTTCTTATGTTTGAAAATGATAGTTTATGATTTATATCCGTCTACGCATAAAAACCTTGTAGCTTCGATTTAATTCTTAGATGATTAAATTTAACACGAAACAATGTATCATTGCACTTTCAAAAGCTCCGCATTGCACTTTGTCAATAGGCCTTACTTGTCAATAGAGTTATGATTCTTCCGCAATATAAGCATTTCTTCGCTGCTCCAATAAACACTTTTATTAAAAACCATTTTTGATATCAGCTCAAAATAAACGTCATTACATTTCAATTATTTTTTTCATAACTCAAATTGTCTTGAATATTCCAGTCTGATATGCATTCTAAACTTCTTTACGTTACATTGTCGATGCGTTTTGTTTATTCAGAGTATAAATTATAATATTTAGAATTAAAAAAGTTGGAATGAATGTTATATTTTTAAATAAAATGTAACACCCTTTTTAAACTTGGGTATATTTTTTTGTTTCACATAAACAGTATTTAAATGCTTCTAGGAGAAAGATCGTCTTAAGATAAGAGCGTCGTTACTCAATTGAATTAATATCCAAATTTAGAAAAAAATCTTGTGAAACGTATCTTGTAGAATAGTTTCCCTAAAAACTTGTAGAAACCTATTGTTTATTTACTACCCATTGGTGTCTTGGTTTAGATATTGTAGCGATTCCCTTCTAGAAAATCTATTTTTAGATCTAATCCCCAAATTGTGCCTCTTCAGCCTACCCTGAGAGGCCGGGATTTTTAATTCATTCCGGAGAGTATCCCGTCAGAGATCGGTCACACAAAAGGTTGTTAAGTTTCAATAAATGTTTGTTAAGTTTTAGAATCGTCATCCTTGCTCTTTTCACATATTGGAGTCCTCTCAATATATTTAGTGATTAGAGGAAAATAATCAACACTTTGAAACCTCTAAAATATCATAGCACTTTTCAACTACAATAATCAAGAGTAATAGTGGTAATCAACAGTATTAGTGCGCATGCGCTGCTATGGCGACCGCTGCTGTTTGATAATTTTTTTAAAATTCCTTTTTTCACTTTTGTTATGCATTAAGTTGATGAGTTTATTTTTGAGATATGGGACCAAAGAGATCCCGTAAATACTTCTTGAGTTGTGAATTTCATTCTTTGAACGATATTTTTGTTTTTATTGTTTTAATTAAGAATCAGAAATTCGAACCTACAGTTCAAACTGGATAGTTCTCAATACATATTCAGGTGAACATCACAACAGGGACGTAGGTAAGGGGGGGGGGGGTTCAAACACCCCCTCCCGTTGTACAAAGCAATTTTTCTATTTTTTTAATACTATAGATAATTTTTCCTTAATTTTAGAAAATTTTTAAATATTTTATTACTGAAAAAAAATGGGGAATTCCCATGACATTTTATTTTGAGGCTTTTATTAGTCTGTACTGTAATAGAAATAAAATAATCACTGCTGCCTCTTTGCTACCCATCCATTAAAAGAGCAATAAATGCTTCTCTTTAGCGATTAAATTAGATAGCATCCCTTTCCTCATTGATTTACCACCCGAAAAGCTTCTCTCCTCAGAAAAGTAGCCAGTCCAGCTCATATTTCTAAGGGAAAATGTTTCTTCCAATGGGTTCTATCTTATCTCATCTACTTTTTAAAATATCAGCTATACACAGATCCTATTTACGATCATAAAATACATGCCTCAAACAAAGAATTCTCTTGGCATATATATATGTTAACCTTTTCAGGACATTCCTTGGCAATTTTTTCCATCATTCTGTCTGGGAACTTAATCTTACACACTCATTTTAGGATGAGTTTAGCGTTTAGTTTTAGATTTTTCCTTTTGTTTAATATAGCATTTTATTTAAAATATCTTTTTATATTTTCTTTCTGATTAATTTTTATTTATTAATTTCGTACGTCAATTTTTAATTTTTATTGTGTAATTCTGTTCCTGTAAATAAAATTTGATCTTTTATTGGCTAAAAAAAGAACTTGAATCAAAAATATTGGAGGTAAGCAAATATTTGTATTAAATCTATCTTTCCGCATGAATGAAACATTTATAATGTTTTCGCAACATTTAAACTCTACTACAAATAGATTTATTTAGTAAATTTGATTATTCATGCATAATTTTATTTTTAATTCTCAATTTTTGTTCTTATTTTATGATTATGAAATCGGACTTAAAAATTTTTGAAATTTCAAACTGAAAATTGAAACAATTTTATTATAATTCAGTCAGAATTGAAATATCTATATTACATTTAATTTTTTAATGAAACACAAAAATTTAATAAATGAATAGCTGAGAGTAATTAATCATTCAAACTATTTTAGTATAAATGTGTAAGTGTAACTTAAAGTTTAACTATTTTTTAGAAAATTAAAAAAACTTTCTATTGCTAACTTTCCTTTCTTGGGATTTTATTGCAAGGGAAGTTACTTATGATATTGACAAATTTTTAACGATAATAGTAACACTTCATTGCATAATCAATCGTAGCGATATATGTAACAGTTTTATAAAATTAAAACAAATGGCAAAAAACCTTTAAATTATCATAAAAATTACTGAAATTGTTAATTAAAAAAACAATTCAGTACTTTCTAAGAATGATTTAAATCAGCTCAAATAGTTTTGTCTACTTAATTTCATATATATTTATAGCAGAGTCGAGACACCTTTCGCTATTATACGTCTATGCATAGACCTCGTGAAGAAAACTTTAAAAAAAATATACGCCAACTGAAATTTAGTAAATAAGAATATTTTATCCCTACGCAGCAGGTCTACGCATATATATATATATATTTGAATCCTGCTTAACTATAATATATATATAATAAGTGTGTGCGAATAAAACATTTAAACATAATGCATTATACTGATTAAGAAACGAAAACTTTTTTTTTTAAAGTCAACATATTTAAAAGAATTAATTATTTCTCTGATATTTAAATTTAACTTAGTGTGATAAGTAATTCTTTAAATGTTGAAATGACCGCGGCCACACTTTATCAAAATCCAAATTTGATAGTCCGTGACCTTACGAAACACGGATTTTTTCATTCAATATTTATTTACGAAATATTTTGAGGCTTTGTATCTAATTTTTTTTTCTTGTGCTGTATATCTTTTGTATTTATTAATAATTTTTTGTTACATTATTAAAGTTTTACACCTTCTATTTAATAATGTATTTTAACAGGATATTATTGAAATAAACAAAAAGAAAAATGTGTGCGAAGATATATTCATTTACCGACTTCTGCGAATGTATTATATATCTACGAATAATTTTCGTTAAATGCGACAATTTAATGTAACTGCCATTAAAATCTGATATCATAGAATAAAATGAATTTTTTTTTTAAAGTTTATTTAACACCATTATTATAATAATGGCTAGCTTTTTGGAATGATTTTACACATTGTCATTTTCCTGCGTTCTCTAAATAATTAATATAAACTATATGATTCAATCTGAGCTGTTTAATAAAGTCTTATGATTAATAACACAAAGAGTAACTAAAAATGAAATGGAACATGGAAGTAAAAGTTATAAAATTATAAATTGTAATTTTTCTGGCACTTGAATGCCAAGGAATAATTGTAAACTGCTAAATGCTTGTTAACTATTGTACATTGCTCTCTATAAGGTATTAATTAGAGTTACTTTAATAAACGAGTATTTTTTTTAAAAAAATATAGTATTCCAATCCAAAAGGTTAAAAATTGAAAAAAAAAAAAAAAAAATTCCTTACTTTCTGAAAATTACCCATATATTCTACTTCGTAAAGAATTTTATATATTATTTTGGCTGCTTAAACGCATTATAATTTGCGGTGAACAGATGAATTGATATTTTATACGTGAATTTTTGACCTTTCTATTTGAATCTCCCAATCGAAGGGAAGCGACGTTTATGGCTTTTGATCTTCATTTAGATCAGTGGTTGTGATTTTTAGCTTTTAAATGAAACTTGCAGTGAAAACTTCTGTATTAGATTATTTTATCAAAGCCAAAAAGAGTTTACTTGTATGTATGTAACTGGTTTAATTAAATTACATCTAGATAATAAATTCCTCAATCACAAAACACCCCTCCATGAAAAAACTATACCTACGTGCTTGCGTCACAAATAAAGAGGGTCCAACCTAATTGGCACGATCCCAAAAGCTAGAGTGGAAGCAAGAAAAAACGATGCCAAGGCCTAAACTCACCCGAAGCTGAAAAAGCCAAAGAATGGAGACGGGAATACCTAAAGCGTTACACACAAACGGAAAAACGAAAGGATTCCGTTCGCAAACGCAAGCATGACTCCCGTCCCTCACAAAAGTACCAAAGTGGTTGAGAGAATTGAACCCTACCGAAGAGCGAATGGTGACTCTCCGAACTCCTTTGATGCAAATACGAGAACTGGGTGTTGATCACCAGGTAAGGGATAAAAGGATCCATTGTCAACGTACCCAATAACTTGCAATACCGTAGACTGTCTTCCACGCAATATAAATGATTCATTCTCTATTCATGTAAAATTGAAAGTAAGCCTAGCTTTAAAATCATATTTCATACATAATCCTGTGAATCCGAAACGGGTGTATGATGCAGCTTACAATCTCCACCAAATACCATTGTACCCATCCGGAAATGTTAATATTGATCTCGATTGGCTGTTCAATGCCTATTCAGTCATTAAAAGAATTTACACAGAATGTATCTGAGCTACATTCAAATACTCGTATGTCTGCGAAATTGTGTACCAAGCAATTCAGGATTAAAGATGTCCAAGATGAAAACACAATAAAGTTTCTTTTCCAAAAATAATTAGACAACAACCATTTTGCCAATTGATAACCTGTGATCACAAATTTCTTCATTTTGCAGTAAATCCTATTTTAAATTTTTCTTAATATTTATTCATTATTTACGTCACACTAGAGATGGTTGTGACCACTGGTGGGCTGAATAAAAATTAATTATGTACGCAAAAAAAAAAAAAAAATAAATAAATCAGAGAACAATGATTTTTATTTTAGCATCTTGATTGAATATTATTACTTTTATGATAATTAAAGTAAAGTTTAATTCATTCATTAAATTTTTTTACACCTCGATCATTATGTTAAACAAAAATTTTACTACAAATACACTTTTATTTAAAAACTCTGGCCCACCTTGAATAACTTTTTAATATGTTAAAAAAACAAACATTTTGTGAGGAAGATATTTTAAAACCAACTTAAATTAGTTGGGGAACTATTACTTTCCACCAAATAATATTAATCTAACCAAACGTCCATAAATGTTTTTTTTTCTTCCAGTTTTACTGAAATAATATAACTGTAAAATAACACTTTAAAGGTCCTGAAATAGTTAAATTAAATCATAACTAACTCTAAGTAATCATAAGTAACTTTAGATCAAATTCCATCTATTGATATTAAAAAATAATGAATATATATATATATATATATTCCGATTTTCCGATTATATACCGATTTTCATCAAGTAAATAACCCTTAACCACACAGAACCTTAAATTCTAATTAAATGACGCTTGTTGTCCAGTTCGTTCGCATAAAAATTTTTTATATTTTGATGTGAAAATTTTTTTGAAAATTTTAGTAGAATAGTTATATAAATATTTTTCATTTTTCTTTCCGTTTAGTTAACTAAACAGATAAATTGCATTATCATGTTATTTTTGTCATTGTAAATAATTGTTTTTTTTTTTACACATAATTGAAAAAATGTTATTTGTAGTAGGGAAAAGGGACAGTCGTACCGACCTAAATTTTATAAATTTAAAGTGTTCTAAATTTGTTTTCTTTTGGCTTACCAATTTGTTTTTTTTTTTGGGGGGGGGGTGTAATATAAAAATTATAAAGAATATTTTTGTATTAATAAAAGCATTAAAACTCTTTCGTTTTCATAAAATGTCTTTGTTAAAGAATAAGTGCACAGATATTCTATTTTGGGACTTCAAGGCTGAAAACATACAAATGAATCAGAAATAGATTTATATTTCAAAGGAGGAGTTATTTTTAAAATCTTTACCTCTTTCACTTTCATATTAGGAAGCATTAAACGATTATCGATGATACGTAGAGTTAGAAGTTATGTACGATTTGAGCCTTTTTACCTCATTCTCTGTTAGTATTTAAAGCAGGAGCGATTGTTTTTGCGTGTCTTCCGCTATACGATGTTGTCAACCTAAGCTTCGCCACTACTGTCTTGATATTAGTCCACCCCCCTCCAGCTGGGAGAGTGGGTGAGTCCTCTGTTTACACCAGTGGTTCCCAAATTTTTTTGACCCATGGACCTGTTTTTATTGTCAAAACTTACCCACGGACCCCCAAGTGAAAAACAGCATATATGTACGGTATAAAAATTACAAATTTAAAAAAAACATTTTGTTGAAGAACTATTTATTAAAATTATATCTTTTGTTTAAAATAAAATTAAAAAAATAATGATTTGGATGAACGTGATGAGGTTTTAAGAGTGTATTTATGTCCGGCTCAATGTCTGTGAGCACTAATTTCTAATCATTTATTTTATTTTTTTTTTTTTTGTGGTGAGGTTTATTACGGCACTGAAACTGAGAGAACAATATATTCTTCCCTAAGTTTGTTTATACAGAAAAAGCTTTGCAACAAACGCAGTTTTGCGATTTTAGTTTTGATTCAATTTAATTGTTCCTCTTGTAGCTTCAAATTAGTTTCGTTAAGTTGGGCAAATGTACTGAAAATACATTCGCTGCAACTTGTTTTAGCCAGAAAACCTCAGTATCTTCCTACCATTGCCGGAGCACCGTCAGTAGCTACAGAAATGATATTAGTCAAGGGTATAGCTTTTAATTCAGACAATAGCGTTTCACCTTTCGTATCGCTTTCCAAACATTTAGCGAATAACGATTCTTGGTAAAATTCTTATTCTTTTACAAATCTTACATAAGCTGAAAGTAAAAGCTTCGTTTCCTGGATAAGTGAACTCGTCAAGCTGTATAGAAAATTCAGATATTTTTAAGTATTTTCTACGCACTGAGATATTTTGTCAATCCTTCTTTCTACATTATTATTACTCCGTGGAATTCTTTTTACAATGTTAAAAGCTGATTTGTGCAACCCGGTGAGTATTATCTCACAGCTAGTAAAATAAGTTCTTCAATTGTGTGAGGCTCTCCGGACTTTGCAATCTTGAATATATAGAAACATGCGAATCTATGAGAAACATGCAATCCATCGTCACCTCGATTAAATGTTGTTCCTATAAGTTGTTGCAGTGACGGTGTTTTCAGATATTTTTCTTTGACTGTTTGAAAAATAGTTAAATCTTTATCTTTTTTGTCACTATAGATTTTTATAAATTGTTCGTTAAGCTTGGAATGTTTCATTGAATCACTTGTTATAGTTTTATTACTTAGAAGACACATGGGGGCCTGGTGAAGAAGTAAAGACATATTTCAAATATTCAACACTGTATTTTCGGCGTTTTTTCTTCGACTCATTCATACTGTTATCTTTTAAAAAGGGAACAAAAGCTATAAGAAAATTCGTAAATCAACTGCTTAATTTGTAACAAACCACTGTTAATAATTATAAGCACCTACCTTTATTTATAGTTTACTTAGGACGTAAAAATCGCCACTATTTTATTTATCTTAATTTCCATAATAATAAAAACCAATAACAATTTTATTATTTTACATTAAACCTCACACGGACCCCTTGACGTTATTCAGGGACCCCTAAATCAGTTTTTATTTTTCACTGACCCCCAGAATGGTACTACGGACTCCTGGGGGTCCATATGGGCCACTTTAGGAAACACTGGTTTACACCATACTCAAATAATAAAGCCAAATAAATAATAAATAAAGCCTGTTAAAATCTATCGACTTTTGATTTCTACGAATGTAAATTAAAAACGTTACCAAAAATAATGGGGTTGTTGCCCAGTTATATATATATATTTATATATATATATATATATATATATATATATATATATATATATATATATATATATATATATATATATATATATATATATATATATATAAGATTTTAAACGTCTTAATTTAAATTGATTGGTAACAGTAGCTTACTACCTTACAATAGAAAGTCATCTAACAATGCATTGGGTTACCTGGTCACATTGTCTTCTCTGGAAAAATCTTTTAATTTGTTAGTATCTATTCAACGCCTTGTTTCTTTTACAAAATTATAAGGTCAGTGTTTGTAGTTATCCGTTTAAAGTACAATTAATTGCATATAATAATGCTTTTTTTTCTCATTGTGCAAAAAAAATTCAAAATATGGTTATTGAAGTTACGTTTTATTTATTTTAAACATCATAACATAAGCAAGTACTGAGATTAAGGGATATTTATTAACTGGATTACCAAACGATGAAAAACCAATGAATGAACAAGTGTTTCTTTACTGGGATTTTTTCAAGTTAATGAAAATAAAAGAAAAATTTAAATTTTCTTTTACCTTCAGTCATATTATACATCAAAATTATGTTAAAAGTACAAAAAATAACTTCTAACCAGTGACGTAACAGACATGTTCCTTCACTGGGAATAGATTTCCAGTGAATGAACAGTATGTGTGAAATATGATTTTACATGGATAATTAGTATTCAGTTAAATGTTGTATGAATAGTTCCTATCATTTCAAAATGCTAATTTAATTGCTAAATTTATTTAAAGAATTTTAATAATAATTTATTTATTATTTATCTTTACAAATGTAGTGATTAGTTACATCCTACGCTAGACACCTTAATAAACTATGTTTACTGATCGAAAACTAACTAAATATAACAATAAAAGCTTGAATTGAAAATTTCTTTGCTGGCTTTTGTGAAAATAATTAGCTGGCTTTTGTGAAAATAATTAGCTTAATTATTATCTTATTGCGGTCTTAAACGTCATGACGGAAACTGGTAGGAAAAATCCATTTAATGACAATCATCCAGGTGAAAAATGGGTGAAGTTTTTTTTTAAGACGACATCAACAGATGACTCAGTGCAATGCTAAGATAATTTCAAAAGGCAAAATTTCCCTTTTGAGAGAATAATATTCGAAAGACTATTTTAAAGAAGTGTAGAGGAATCTTTAGGAGGGAAGTAGCCCTGGCATCCTTTTAGAAAGTGATTGTATTCACAATGCGAACGAAATGAGAGTTGAATACTGCCCTTAAACGGGGGAAATCTTTCGCCCTAAAAATTATAAGGATTTATATTCTATTGTACCTAAGAAAGAATAAAAAAGAAGTACCTCCATCGGTACTTTTTCCTTACTGAAAAATTCTTAGAGATATTACAGAATCAGTTCCTGTTATATGTTTTATTGGAAAAAGCGATTCCTGAAATGAAACAATGACCGCAGCAACATTTTATAAATAAATTGCAAATGTTTCTACCCATGGCTAATTAAAAATGCTATCAAATTTCCAATTTTGCTTCTTCTGGATAGGTATAAATCTCATATCAATTTGAAACTGAGCAAGATTTGTAGATCAAAACAAATTCTCTGGTTTAGCTTTCTACCTAATTCATGGAAATCTCCGTTGAAAACAAAAGAATTTTAAAACAATATGTCGAAATAATTTTACATCCATTTTTAAATGAGATTTTGATGAAGTTAAAATGCTTTAATAAAATGTGGTATTTTTCAATTCGATGTAGAAAACGTTAACAAATGCAAGACAGACACAAAGAGTTAATGAGCAATAAGACATATTATGAACATAGTTCAAGAGTAACGATTTCTTCATAAGCTTGAGAAAGAAAATCTCACAAGTTATGTTGCAAATATTTAAAGGACGGAAGAGTTTAAATCTCCCAAATATCCTGTGCTTTTCTCAATATTTGGTTAAGTCAAATTTTGGCACAACTAACATTGATAATGAAAAGTATCTTGAAAATTGATTTTGAGCTAAGTCCTCTTGAGGCATTGCAAAAACAATTGGTTCCATAGGTAAATGGTGAAGACCCACTAGATCAATGATAGATGGATTTTACTCAAACTTCGAAACTTCTCATTTATTATTCAGTGAAGGAATTCTAGAAATGGAAAATCTAAAGAAGATACATTGGCCAAAAATTTGGAAAAAAGTGGAAGGTCAAATCAAAAGAAATCAATTACTTTTTTTGCATTAACTTCAGAAAAAGAACGAAAACTGAAAGAGCTGGAAAGAAAAAGCAGAAAGTATGACGAAGAGAAAAAAAGAAAATACTTTAAAAAAATGTAAGAAAAAAAAGCTTCAAATAATATGGGGGAAAAAGGGATCTAATTATAATAATAATAAAAACATCATCGGAATACACAATGATAAACATTTATGATTTAGAACGGACAATTCGAACAACATAATGGAAGGGGCCCAGTACGGTTTTAGGAGAGGGCATTGTTCTCTGATCAGGTTCTCTGCATGTGCCAGAAAATCAGGGATGCACAAAACAATTGGCCTACTAATCACTCTGTTGCAGCCTTCCTAGATCTGACAAAAGCATTTGACAGAGTGTGGAAACACAAGTTAATTATCAAACTGCATGAACAAGGCAAGATCAAAGGCAGGGCCTTGGCTTGGATCTATGATTTACTGAGGCAACGTGTCATCAGGGTCAAATATAATAATACTATCTCTGACAAATTTTACTTAAGCCAGGGTGTACCTCAGGGTTCGGTGTTGAGCCCTTTTCTCTTTACCATTTATCTGATGGGCATTGAGGAGTTACTCACCAGGAGATGTGAGGCTGGAATTTTCGCAGATGACATAGTTTTTTGGAAATCAGGGGCCCAAGTGGACGTGATTGAGTCAGAAGTGAATTTGACTATGGATGAACTGAGTGAGTTTGCTGTTCAGCATAAACTGAACTTTAATGCCAATAAGTCTTATGCCACTTTCTTCACAACTAACAAAAAACTATATAATTATGAACCTAGAGTTAGGTTCAATGGACAAAATATAAATGCCGTAAAACATCCTAAATACTTAGGGTTTATATTGGACCCCGAATTCAACTACAATAAACACATTGAGAACTTAATCCATAAAGGCAGGAGAAGACTAAATATACTCAAATACATCTCAGGAAGACATTGGGGAGCTAATGCTGAAACATTCAGAAGTACTTCCTTATTAGACCTATTTTAGAATATGGATTACCTGTATATTTTTGCGCTTCAAATACCAACTTACAGAAAGAGTGCAGTTGAGCGCGGCTCGCATAATCACTGGTTTGAGAAACCTAATGAAATCGTTTTGTATGAGGCAGCCTTTCAGATACAGAGGAGGAGGCTTACAGAAATATTTTAACAAATGGCCCTCATTATCTAGGAGGGTGGAAAAGTAACAAAAGATTAAAGAAAAACAGTCCAGTGAGCCTGGCCACCAACCGGGAGATCGAACGCCACTCCCTGAAATCTTGTATTGATACATCGGAGGGATTAAAGGGAATATTCTTCCACACCGAACTACAACAGGCTGTGAACAAAGCAAGTACAGCATCGGACCTTATGAGGCAGTTGGCACTTGAGATAATCAACGAAATCCCTGAAGTAGATATCCAAATTTTCACAGATGGGAGCAAGAATGAAGAACATCAATCCGGAAGTGGTGTATATATTAAGGCTCCTAATAGCGATGACAGAAAAATTAAAATTAGAAACCCGGACAACTGCTCGGTATTTAGAAGCGAACTGTTAGCTATTGAGGCCGGTCTTGAGGCCATTTTGAAAGATACGAATTATAAAGCGGTATGGATTTTGTCTGATAGTAAGAGTTCCTTGCAGTACTTGAAGGACTGGATCAATGTTGGTGACCGCACTAGCATCGCTATTTTGAAATTATTTAAACAGATTGCCGCACTTCACGATGTGCACTTCCAATGGATTCCCTCGCATGCAGGGATTTACGGAAATGAGGTCGCTGACGACTTGGCAAAGCAGGGCTCGGTTGAGCCATTGTATTCAGATGCCTCATTGACGTTTGACGAGCTTTACTCCATCAGGAAAAACAATGACTTAAAGTCTTGGAGGGTCCCTCCATCCCATGATTGGTATTGGCGGAGATATCCTGGGGGCTCCATTGGCCTTTCCTGCGATAGAGCCGACCAGACGGCGCTGTCGAGATTTGCCAGCGGCCACCTGCATCTTTGCAATGGCAGTAGGGTTTTCCCGATTTGTGCAAAGTGTGGAGTGGAAAGTGCGTCCCCGGAGCACATTCTGGCTTGTCTTCGCATTTCTAAGGAAACTTTAGCGACGGACCCTTTGCTTGCCCTGGATTTATTGAGAGTGTATGGACTCATGGATAATATCTAGCTGCCGCTAGACAGTGAGGGGATTAGTCACACAGAACGGACAATTAAACTATGAGAAAAAAAATGAAAAACAGTTTTTCTTCATTCTGTATTCAATCATATTTTACTTTCCATTCCATGACAAAAGTAAACTTTTGAACTGAAAAAAAGTAAACTTTTTCATGTTAACTGTGGTTAATGTTCTATTGCCAAGAAAAATCTTGTTATTAGACATTTGTGTGTCCTATGGATTCCTAACGAGCATCAAACCTTCTCAAAATTAAGTGTTCATTCACAGGAAAATTTACTGTTTATTCATTGGTAAGAAATTTTCCTTCACTTGGTTATCTTACTGCTTATTATTTGAATCACCAAAAGCTTAAAACAATATTATGTAAGTTATCTAAAAAGTTTTTTGCTTAATTTCCATTTAATAACAAATATGTCGACACTATCATTTAGCTAGAATTACAAATTTTGAAATTTTTATGACTTTTTTAAAGGCAAGCTAAGCTTAAGTGTTCCTTCACTGGTTAGTTTACCCTATATATATATATATATATATATATATATATATATAAGTTTAAAATGAAGAAAAAACAAAGGTAAATTACAGACAAATGAAAAAAGGAGTGGGGGGGGGAAATAATAATGACAAACAACTGGGGAAAGAAAAAGAATTAATTAATAATAATAAAAAAAAATTATAATAAAAAAAAGGATAAAGTTTTTTTAAAAACCGGAAAATAAAAGATATAATCTTTTTATCAGCCCATACGATTATATCAGAAAAAGAGTGCTTTCTAATATTGTATTAATATAGCCGAAGCAAAATATATCAGTACAATAGTGTGAGGAGCACTCAAAAAATTTATAAAAATTACGACCAAAAAAAAAAATTAAACACAATAAGTAAAAATAACACGTAAAAACATAAAATAAAAAATAAAGGAAGAGCAGAATAAAACAAAATCTATGAAGCGAGCAGTGAAAAATAGCGAACTTACATGAACGGGAAATTTTTCAAGAATGATTTAAAATGTTTACGTAACAAGATTGCCAGATTGCAAAATATGAAAACTATGAAAACAAAAGCGCAAATTGAGTGTAATTAGAAGAATTAAAGTGCGTTCTTGCTGCATTACTGAAGTCCGTTTGATTTGTTAGTTACCAAGGATGGGTCAGAAAACGGAAGTGCGCGAGGTAATATTATACTGGATAATTTAAAGAAGTTGACTATGAATAATTTTAGAAAATAAATATTTATTTGAGAAGAAAAAAAAATTAAATAAATAAAATTGAAAAGAGAAAGAAACATGAATTGCCAGTTTTGCACATAATTTTAGCCTCGGATTTGCCCGAAATGGATTTGCACATGGAAAAATTGTATAATTTAACAAAGAAATTTATTAGTAAATAATTTTACCCACGGATTTGCCCGAAATGGATTTGCACGTGGAAAAATTATATAAATTAACAAAGAAAAAAAGAAAAACAACTTATTTTAGTAAATAATTTTAGCCACGGATTTGCCCGAAATGGATTTGTACATGGAAAAATTGTATAATTTAACAAAGAAATTTATTAGTAAATAATTTTACCCACGGATTTGCCCGAAATGGATTTGCACATGGAAAAATTATATCCATTTCGGGCAAATCCGTGGGTAAAATTATGTGCAAAACTGGCAATTCATGTTTCTTTCTCTTTTCTATTTTATTTATTTATTTTTTTTTCTTCTTAAATAAATATTTATTTTCTAAAATTATTTACAGTCAACTTCTTTAAATTATCCAGTATAATATTACCTCGCGCACATCCGTTTTCTGACCCATCCTTGGTAACTAACAAATCAAACGGACTTCAGTAATGCAGCAAGAACGCACTTTAATTCCTCTAGTTACACTCAATTTGCGCTTTTGTTTTCATATTTTGCAATCTGGCAATCTTGTTACGTAAACATTTCAAATCATTCTTGAAAAATTTCCCGTTCATGTAAGTTCGCTATTTTTCACTGCTCGCTTTATAGATTTTGTTTTATTCTGCTCTTCCTTTATTTTTTATTTTCTGTTTTTACGTGTTATTTTTACTTATTGTGTTTAATTTTTTTTTTGTCGTAATTTTTATAAATTTTTTGAGTTCTCCTCACACTATTGTATTGATATATTTTGCTTTGGCTATATTAATACAATATTAGAAAGCACTCTTTTTCGGATATAATCGTGTGGGCTGATGAAAAGACTATATCTTTTATTTTCCGGTTTTTAAAAAAACTTTATCCTTTCTTTTTATTATTATCAATTAATTCCTTTTCTTTCCCCAGTTGTTTGTCATTATTATTCCCCCCCCCCTCCTTTTTTCATTTGTCTGTAATTTACCTTTGTTCTATCTTCATTTTAAATTTATCTTATGAGTTCTATTTACTTGCAGCTTATGCGCAATAAATGATACTTATTGTTTTTCTTAATTTTTTCTGGGTTTTTTTGTATTTATTTATTTTGCTATATATATATATATATATATATATATATATATATATATATATATATATATTTATATATATATATATATATATATATATATATATATATATATATATATATATATATATATATACATATATATATATATATATATATACTATATATACACTCATGTCCATAAATTAAGGATAATGAAGTTCAGGCACAGAAAGAGACAGAAGCCAAACAAATTTGACATATTTGTAAAGTCTATGTATTAAACAAAAGGTAAAGAGCAAAAAAGATGCTATATGTTTGACATAATTAATAAAAATTGCGATTTTTACTCCCTGGAGCAAAATTCAAAAAAGAACCTATTTACAAAAAACAGTATAACATGGTTAGTATGATGGTTAATACGGAGTATATCTCCCGGACGATGCAATACAGGTCGTACAACGCCTAGGCATGCTGAGTATCAAATTATCAATCTGATCTTGGGGAATATTACACCACTCATCAAGCAATGCCCTCCGAAAGTCCGGTAGACAGGTGGGAGGGGGTTGACGGGCTGCAATTCGGCGGCCAAGCATATCCCACACATGCTCTATTGGATTCAAGTCCGGTGAGTATGCTGGCCAATCCATACGGGTGATATCCTCCGATTGAAGGCATTCGTCTACAATGTTTGCACGCTGAGGATGGGCGTTGTCGTCCATAAACAGAAATTCAGTACCCATGGCGCCCCGAAACAAACGTGCATGTTGTTCCAGAATGACATCCCTATAGATGTGGCCTGTCATCGTTGCACTCTGAACATGCAGGTCAGTTCTAGAACCAAGAATAATTCGTCCCCAAACGAGCCATCCTGCACCACCGTAACGGTGTCGTTTAATGGTGTTGCCTTGGTGGTAACGGGTACCTGGCGCTCTCCATATGAAAGTCCGGCGAGAATCAGACTGAAAACTAAACCTGGACTCGTCAGAAAACATCACACAAGACCACCGTTTCGGTGTCCACAATGCATGCTCTCCACTCCAGGCTAATCGCAGGCGACAGTGAGTTGCGGTAAGTGGAACACATCTGACAGGCCTACGAGCATATAGACCAATGCTCGTAAGTGTCTGTACACGGTCTGCCTTGAAACTATCGTACCGGTAGCTGAAGAGAGCTGACGAGACAGGTCTGATGCTGTGCTCTGTCTGTTTCTTTTGGCAGTAACTGCCAAATACCAGTCTTCATTCGGCGTTGTAATTCGGGGGTGACCTGTGCTGTAACGTCTACTCACATTACCATCATCTTGGAATCGTTGCCAAAGTCTGGAGATGATACTCTGGGCGATTCCAAGTTTCTTGGATACTTCCAGCTGGGTACGTTCACATTCCAGTCGTCCGATGATTCTACCACGTAAAAAATCATCCACATGCTTCCTTTGTGCCATAACTATGCGGTTATTGCACTGAAAGGTTTTTAAAGCGCTTGTGAACAATTTTACTTCTTTGCCACCATTCCTTATATACCCCTCTCTTACACTGTCGTCATTGTGACGTACTACCAGCGTCATATAGTGGTTTCCTGTAATTTGCATATTCTTCTTCAGGATGTGTGTGATAATTCTACAGCTGGCCCATCCTTGGTAACTAACAAATCAAACGCACTTCAGTAATGCAGCAAGAACGCACTTTAAACTCCTCTAGTTACACTCAATTTGCGCTTTTGTTTTCATAGTTTTCATATTTTGCAATCTGGCAATCTTGTTACGTAAACATTTTAAATCATTCTTGAAAAATTTCCCGTTCATGTAAGTTCATTATATTTCACTGCTCGCTTTATAGATTTTGTTTTATTCTGCTCTTCCTATATATTTTATTTTCTGGTTTTACGTGTTATTTTTACTTATTGTGTTTAATTTTATTCGTCGTAATTTTTGTAAAAAATTTTTTGAGTGCTCATCACACTATTGTATTGATCTATTTTGCTTTGGCTATATTGATACAATATTAGAAAGCACTCTTTTTCGGATATAATCGTGTGGGCTGATGAAAAGATTATATCTTTCATTTTCCAGTTTTTTTAAAAAAACTTTATCCCTTTTTTTTTAATTAATTAATTATTTTTCTTTCCCCAGTTGTTTGTTATTATTATTATCCCCCCCCCCTTTTTTTCTCATTTGTCTGTAATTTACCTTTGTTTTATCTTCATTTTGAACATATCTTATGAGTTCTATTTACTTGCAGCTTATGCGCAATAAATGATACTTATTGTTTTTCTTAATTTTTTTCTGGTTTTTTTGTATTTATTTATTTTGCTGTATATATATATATAAAAGGTTGAATGCTTGTTTTGTTAGTATAAAATACTTAAAAGACATATATTTAATTATTTTGGGTGCATTTTGTTTATTCATTTTTGTAGGATGCAAATATTTGTAGTGGAATTCTTCACCCAATAACATATGCATTTGATGTGTGTATTTAAAAACAAATATACACATCAAATCACATTTTTAAAGAAACAGAATGTTCTTTAAAATCCTGATTTCCAATCCTGAGATGAAATAAACTTTTTTTCATCCGTGAAACAAACATATTTTATTTATTTATTTTTTATCGGATGTAAATATGTAAATTTTTTGTAATGGAATGTTTTTTTATCAAATAATAAATTAGCAAATAATAATTTAGCGTCACTGCCTGGCATAGATTTGTCCGGTTTTTCGGGTGTTTTTTCCAACCTATTCTTTTATTGGATAGTTAAATATCGAATAAGTATTTAAATATTCAGTTATTAAATTTATATCAAATAGGACATAACAAATATTTTGGACATTCTCGACACTTCGTGGTTGTTAAAAGTCGACGTTCTAATGAAATTTCCAGCGAAATTTTTCTATCTTCAAACACTTTTAATTAACGGGAGAATAAAAAGCCTATCTATTATCTTCTACATTGTGAAGTATCTTACTTTTTTTTTCCTTTTTTTTAATTATTTGAAGGGTCTATTTTTTGCTATATTCAAAAACAAAGTTTGAAACAAAGCTTTCTTTTGATCTCATTTATCTCTATAAATGTAGGTTTTTAAAGAAAAAGTAAATAATTGTGAGGTTTTTTCTTGAATTGGGGTTACTCGTGCAAATGAAAGGACCGAGTTTTATTTCAAGACGGATTTTTAAATCTGATATGGACTTGTTCTACCTGTTTTATGGATCACAAATATTACGACATCTTAATGGAACAAAATAGGGTGATGAATACGTCTCCCATAGTATCACGTAATAGGTATTTTTTATCTGTTTCAAAAGTAACACGTTACTTTGAAGTTTAAGTATTAAAAAACACTCAGAAAATAATATTCGATTATGTTGTCAAACAAAACTTAAATTTAGGGAAAGTGGGGTACATGCAAAATTCAAGTACAAAATTCAAAACTTTGATACTAAGTTTTCATATCAATGCAAAAAAGCAATATATCTATATATATTCATTCACTTTTGAAACAATATTGCTTTAAAGTCAAAAGATTTTGAGAAATATAATTATTTTTCATCTTTCTTTCTTTTGTTTTAGAATATAAAAGCAAAAGAATAAGTTTGAAGAAAACAATTTT
Source organism: Parasteatoda lunata (assembly GCA_949128135.1). Lineage (NCBI taxonomy): Eukaryota > Metazoa > Arthropoda > Arachnida > Araneae > Theridiidae > Parasteatoda > Parasteatoda lunata. The sequence goes on along the minus strand of OX421973.1, from coordinate 120,577,560 downwards.
AAATGAAGATATTTTCCGAGAAAGAGACGGTATTATATTCTCTTATAAAGAATATTTCTGGACAAAAGAAATTAATCGGGATATTTAATCGAAGTACCGAAAGTCATAAAAACTGAAAGTTATCTTGAAGGATATTGGATTCGTAAAACGGAGTTCTCTTGTAGCCTCTTTCACACTTAAAGATTCACTAAAAACTATTTTCCTTTTTTTTTTTTAACGACTCTTTCTCCCGGTATAGAGGAAGAGTCGTTGCATAGAAGGAGTATTAAAATCTTCAAACGATAAAAGTTATCTCAATAAAATACATCTGGAATCCTAACAAGTAGGAAATCTCGGCAGAAAGGAACAAATGTGTCTAATTTTATAACATTTCGTGCATGAAACAGAGGCTCCAACACAATAATGCATTTTATTCCAGCATTATTTTAGATTGTTTACAAAAATGTCTCAGAATTTGCTTTATGGAAGTTTCTCTGCGGGTCCTCACGTTAAGAGTATCCACTTAAATGCGTATGACACGTCTTTCTGCCAAAATGGCAAAACTCGTGACATAACGTTTTTAGCGCCAAGCTACAACATAGGTTAGTTTACAATTTTTCTCATTATTATTTCTGAAATTTTCTGTTATCGTTTTTTTAATTAAATCTTATTTTAATCACATGGTTCATATCTTGATGCCCTGCAAGTGTGGGTATCTCGATCCTGATGGGTTTGTTTTCGTTAACAACTGTTCTTTCCATTCGAGTAAGACAAGCCCCCGTCAATTCTCTTAAGTGACACATTCCTTCACAAAGATTTAAATTCTACATATTTCATACTTGACAGGCACGAAGCCACGTAAAGCATAAACAAACTAATAATGCACAGTACACAAAACAAAAATGTATCAATAAAATACATAACCGAATAATAAATCTAAGCTAATTAAAAGACGAGAAAGAATTATATTTCAAGAAAGGCACTGTATTTAATTAACATTCTAACTTATGCGGGGAACTCAACTTTAACACATCAGTTCCTCAGTGATGTCAAAGGTCACGTGTGTAGGTATCCCAGATCTTCTTCTTGAAGGGCAAGTATGAAATGCTTAGGTATTAATTCTTTGAAGGGCGTACATTTTGAACAGTAAATTTCGATTTTATTTTTTAAGTTTTTCACGATTTCTTTTGCATTTAAATCTATTTAATTACATATATTTAAATGAATGAACAGCCTTTTAAGCTTAAGAATGAATTCCGAAAAGTAATGTTATAGCAGAATGAAAATATAAATTTTCTTACAGATAATAAAAAGATTTGAAATTGATTAGAAAATTTCATGTATAGTTTTGGTATATACCAGCACGAATTTACGTAATTCTTATTTCATTCGATATTTTTTATTAGAATGAAGCATAAAGAAAACTATTCTCACTCAGAGAATTATTCCTTCATCATTCTTGATAGAATCATTAAAGATACTGCAAAAATAGAACATAGACACTAAATTGTAAGCGCACAGTGGGCAAAATAAAAAACGGGGCCACCCTGAATGACTTTTGGTCTAATCATAGGATATTCACCTTCTAAGATTCATTCTCCGTGGTTCGAGGGGGTGACTTTAAGTAATGAAATCAGGCACAAAAACGTACTTTTCCAAAATATAGTCGAAAAAAATTTTGAATTGAGAGGTATAAAAATTTTTGTATTATTTTAAAGAATATAATTTCATAAGGCAAAATTCAAAATTTGAACAAAATCGGCCGAAAAGTTCCTGAGAAATCGAATTTTAAGTACCTGATTGTTTTGAAATTCAATTTCTCAGGAACTATTCAACCGATTTCGCTCAAATTTTGCATTTTGCCATTTAAAATTACAATATTTAAAATGATGTAAAAAAAATTTTGTACCTTACTATTCAAAACTTTTTCAACTATTATTGTTGAATGAGTTAGTTTATATTGTTGTACATAGATGGCGTCACAAATGCTGACATAGATGGCAGCAGTGTTGTCCTTAATATAACCTCTTATCTATCATAAAATGTTTAATCCAGTTTCAGCCCTTACTCAGGTAAGTTGATTTATTTCTTGTGACGTCCATGCTTAAATTATTGGGTTAAGTCTTTAGGTTATGGGCCCAGAATGTTCCAAAAAATTTATAGCTAACATTTATTAAGTTTAATATATTTATTTTTAAATTTTTTGTTAAATTTTAGAATTAAAGATAGATAAATTATATTAGCATGTGTTAACACATGGTTAGGCTTAAATGCTTAACACTTAAATAAATGTTGTTGTTTTTTTCTGTTGAAACTTTGTAATTAATTTAATTTAACTATGTTTTAATAGAAAATTTATTATTTTATAGTTATATTTTTTGATAGTTTAATTTAAAGTTAACAAAGAAAAATAATCATGCCAGGGGGAGAAGGTTCTTTTAGCCATGAGAAATTAACTGGGGGGGCAAATTATGCTGATTGGAAGTTTGCAATGAGAATGCACTTAATTAAAAGAGATTTATGGGATTATGTTGAAGGAAAAAAGAAAGATGCAGCTTTAAATGCCAAAGCATTGTCATACATAGTTGAAGGGGTTAGTGAAACAATTTTTAATGATTTGAGGGACTTATCTAGTGGCAAAGAAGCCTGGGAAGTATTATCAAAAACTTATGATGGTAAAGGAATAACTAGAAAAGTGTCTATAATTAAAGAATTGGTTAACACTAAGTACACAGATTGTAAAGACATGTGCGACTACCTTCATAAAGTAATTTCAGCATATCAGCAATTAAAATCAACAGGAGTTAAAGCAGATGAGGAATTAATAGCTGGAATAATTTTAGCTAACTTACCTGATAGATTTGAACCCCCTTATTATGGCTTTGGAAAATTGTGGGGAAGAGATAACTGTTGATAACGTTAAAACTAGATTAATGGCTGAGGATGATAAACCTAATTCTGATGGGAATTTAGATCAAGCTTTCCTTATTGAGAAGTTTAAAGGCAGGAATAAGTTTAAGGGGAAATGCTTCAAATGTAATTTGTTTGGGCATAAAAGTATAGATTATCAAAGATCCCCACGCCAGAAAAGTGGGTATGATAAATTTAACAAAAAGGGTAATGTAAAGCCTACTTCTAGTAAGACTCCTATGAAGGAAGAAGCTTATGTAGCAGGTATCTATGTTGTAAATTCTAATCCAAACCCTAATGTTTGGTACATGGATTCTTGTGCTTCGGGCTTCGTCCCATATGATCCTATATAAAGAATTGATAACAGATTACAAAACTGCAAGTATTAGTCAAATTAAAACAGGCAGCTCTGTTATAGAAGTTGAGGGGGAAGGTAGTGTTAGTTTTCTTTTATCTAGAAATGGGCAGAAAGCAAAAGTAATTTTTAATAATGTATTGCATGTTCCGAAACTAACAGCTAACTTGCTATCTATTAAGTATTTAAACAAAACTCTTGGGATGGTTACTATCTTTACAGGGGAAAGATGTTTTGTTTATAAGGGTGATAATTTAGTAGCTAGTGGAACAGGTGTAAGCCATAGATTATATTCTTCAGATATTCATAATGATATGGCTTTAATTACTGCTCAAAACTCATCAAATTAAATATTGCATAAGAAAATAGGTCATTTAAGTGAAGGAGGGATGGTTAGATTGCAAAGTATGGTTGAGGGTTTCTCTTTTAATGGGAAAATTAATGGTTGTATACCATGCATTATAGGTAAAATGCATAAACAACCATTTCCCAAGGGTATAGCTAAACGAGCAAAAGAATTGTTAGGCTTAGTTCATAGTGACCTCTGTGGACCCATGAGTGTTTCATCAATAGGGGGTTCTCGGTACTTTATAAGTTTCATAGATGATTTGTCCCGAATGACTTTTGTTTATTTTATAAAGAATAAATTTGAAGTTCTTGGAAAATTCAAAGACTTTCAGGCATATGTAGAAAGACAAACTGGCAAACCTATTAAGGTTTTACGCTCTGATAATGGGACGGAGTATGTTAATGAGATGGATAGTTTTCTAGCTTCCAAAGGGATTCAGCATCAAAAGTCTATCCCTTATACACCGGAGCAATTGGGGGTTGCAGAGCGCAACACTCGTTGAGCGATCTCGGTCTATGTTGGTGGATGTCCACCTTGGCCAGGAATATTGGGCTGAAGCAGTTGAAACAGCAGCTCATTGTAAAAATATATCTCCAACCATTGCAGTTCCAGACATGACGCCTTTTGAGAAATGGAGTGGTGAAAAGCCAAACTTGAAATACTTAAGGGTGTTTAGGTGTCGGACTTTTGTTCATGTTCCCAAACAGAAGCGTTTAAAATGGGACGTGAAAGCTAGAGAGTTAATGTTTGTTGGGTATTGTAAGGATGGTTATCGTCTAATTGATCCAACTAATTGTAATATTGTTGTAGCCCGAGATGTACATTTTTTGGAACATGATATGTATTATGACAATAACAGTGGCAAAAGCTCACCAGAGTTCAGCGATGACTCTTTATTCAATGGGAGCATTGTTGATTTTCACAACACATCAGATAAACTCCAAAATGATGATCATGTTAGCAGGGGTGATAATGAATTAAATTTCCAAAATGATATTAACACAGGTCGGGATGACATTAATGGCTTAAATAGAGGCGATTTTGTAAATAATGCTGAGAGTAATAATATAACTATTGATAATGACATGCCGAAATTGACACTTATAGGAAGAACAGTTAAACTTCCAGTTCGTTATCAAAATTTTGATACCAACGGTATGCCAGCTTTGCAAATGCCAAATTTAGATCCTATTTTCTTTGCTGATGCTTTAGTGGCAATAAATGAATTTCTTTCTGAACCTAAGGTTCAAGGCTATTGATGAGGCACTCAAAGGTATTAAAAACAAAACTTGGGACATAGTAAATAAGCCTAAAAATAAAAACATTGTTGATTGCAAATGGGTATTCAAAATAAAACATAATGTTAACGGAGATATTGAAAGGTACAAAACCCGTTTAGTAGCTAAAGGATTCTCCCAGATCGAAGGAATAGATTATACAGAAACGTTTTCCCCAGTAGTTCGTTATGTAACATTAAGAGATTTGTTGACTTATGCAGCTATTTATGATTGGGAAATCAATCAAATAGATGCCTGTTACGGCTTTTGTTCAAGGCACACTAAATGAAGAAATATACATGAAAATTCCAGATGGGTTTAGTGAATATTACGAACAAAATTTAAACGGGAAAGTTTTTAAACTTAATAAAGCTCTAGATGGCTTAAAGCAAAGTGGCAGGCTTTGGTATCTGACATTAGAAGAAGGCTTAATTGAAATGGGATTTAGACAAAGTTCTTTTGATAAATGTGTGTATATTAAACTAAATGAGAGTAAAGAACTTGTAATTGTAGCTATTTATGTAGATGACTTATTAATTTTTAGCAACTCAGTAAGACTTAAACATTTTGTGAAGAAGCAACTAAGTGAAAGATTTAGGTGAAGCCAATTATTGTTTAGAAATTAAAATAGAACGAAATATATCAGAAGGGTCCATTAACCTAAATCAAACCCAATACATTGAGCGAATGCTTAAAAAATATAGCATGCATGAGTCACATCCAGTAGCAACACCACTTGATCCCAATCAAGTCTTGACAAAGGCTGAAGTTAAAAATGGTGATTTAAAGAAACGCAAGTCAAATATTTCTTTTCAAGCAGCTGTTGGTAGCCTGCTTTATGCAGCCCAAGCTACGCGACCAGACACATCACATGCAGTGAACACTCTATGTCAATTTTGTAACAACCCATCTCAAACACACTGGAAGAGTGTTAAAAGAATTTTCCTGTACCTTAGAGGTACCACTGATACCACATTGAACTATTCAAAAGACTATGGTAGTGAAATAAAGGGATATTGTGATTCTAACTATGGTGGAGACATTGGTGACCCTAGGTCAACAACTGGATATGCTTTTACAATTGGAGGCGGAGCCGTTTCTTGGTGCAGCAAACGGCAACCAACAGTGGCAACGAGCACAACAGAAGCGGAGTATATGTCTATATTTGAAGCAACAAACAAAGCCAGTTGGCTTAGGAAGATTGCGGCGGACCTATGTGTTTCACCAGAAAAACCATTAGTCATTTTCAATGACAATAATGGAGTGATAAGTTTGACTAAAAATAGTCAATTTCACGGACGAACAAACCACATAGATGTACAACATCATTTTGTTCGTGAGGACGTGAAACTTGGCCATGTTACAATACAAGGTGTAGAAACGTCGCAAATGATTGCGGACTATTTAACAAAAACTGTTAATAGAACTAAGCATGAACATTGTAGCATGGGACTAAAATGATTTATTTTTATTTTTCTGCACATTTGTGATTTTCTTTTAGTATTCCCAAAAATATAAACTAAAGTAGGAATGAGTTAGTTTATGAGTTATTAGTGAATGAGTTAGTTTATATTGTTGTACATAGATGGCATCACAAATGCTGACATAGAGACTCAATCGTGCACAATTAGACTTTCTAATGGAACTAATTTAAAAAGACCAGTTCAACTTCTATATCCTTGTGAACTTGGCTAAGACTCAAAAGGACCGAAAACTGTTTGTCCAATGGTCCTTTGGGGCCGGAGGATGAAACAGATTAACTTTAATGCCAACAGATGGCGCACACTGAATGAATATTAATGTTTTTATTTTGTTTCAGTTTGATTTCTAAAGCTTTGATGAAAGATGATCGTTTATGTTTGTCCGTCCTTTTTTTAATAAATTAGTTTTTATCATTAGAGTTCGCCTCCTTTTAGAAAACAAGCGATGCTGTATCGAAGTCTGAGGTAAAAAGATAAAACCAGGTAGGAAAGAATATTTGAATTAATTCTACTCTATTTTTTCATGGTGCCGATAACACCAGGACTATTACTGTTTATTGCTTGTTGTTTATAAGAATTTAAAAACGAAAATGACGGACGAAGCGAAACTAAAAACGAGAAGAGGTGGTTTAAGAACAAGTGCCACTAAACTCATGACTAAAATTGACGAAGCTTTAGAAAATTCGAATTTAGAAGTAGCACCTGTACAGTTAAACGAAAAAGAAAAACAAATAATTGAACTCGATAAACTGATTATTGATAAAATCGAAGACTGTAAAAGCAGAAGTTGAATCAACTGAAGAATGTAGAGATAAAATTATTCTCTAAAATTCTGAAAAAGGCTGCTCAAATACTTGAGACAAAATTCAGAAGCTCAAAATTATGTCTATCATGAGAACTTTCAAGGTTTAAAAACGCGATCAAAACTTAAAATAAAATAGATAAATAGTTAAAAAAGAAATCAAAAGCTCAAACAGGAATTATCATTGTCTTAGAAAAACTACGATATTGCATTTAATATTCTTGAAGGCAAAAAAGAAATTTTGATTCGATCGAATATTAATAATTTATTAAATTTTGTCGTAACACTTCTAATTTAATAGCGCTCCGCGAATTACGTGTGAAATTCAAATACGTAGTTTAGAATCACTTGGCATCGAACTTGAAAGTTATGGTAATTTACTTTTCCCAATTATAACTAAACTAACGCCTGATAGTTTAATTTTAAATTATAATCGTGAATATAAAAAGGAAACAGATTCTAACAAAATTGTTAGAGTATTTAAAATCAGAAATCGAAATAAGAGAAAGAACATTTTCATTTCAGAAAAAAGAATCTAATTCTTTTCAGGGTTATTATAAAAATAGAAATGATAGAGAATTTTCTGGTTTTGAAAATAATAAATTCCCAAAAATGAGATACGATAGGAATGAGAGTGCTGCTGCTTTAAATGTTATTAGTAATGAAAATAAATGTGTATTCTGTTCTAATGATCATAAAAATGATGAATGTAAATTAAGTGTTTCCGAAAAGAAAAATGTTTATTACGTCAAGGAAGGTGTTTTAATTGTTAAAAAATTTCATATTGTCAGGCGATGTGTTAAGAAACCTGCTTGTACTATTTGTCGTAAAAAACATAATGAAAACATATGCGATAAACTTTTAGAATCAAAACCGAAGTCCCCCAAAAGGAAACTATTGTGCCTTCTGTTGCAGAAAATAAAAATTCGTGCAGTAATATTTTACTCCAAACCACGACGGAATTAGCAGAAAATAAAAACAAACATGCTGAAAAATACGTATCTTATTTGATTTAGGTAGTCAAAAATTATTTATCGAATCGAATCTTGTTAATCAGTTAAAATTAAAAACGATTGGGAAAGAAACTATAAAAATATATACTTTTGGTTCGATAGAACCCCAGAAAGAAACAATAGATCGTGTTTTAGTAAATTTAAGAGATATTCATGATCCTACGAAAAAGATACAATTAGAAGCGTTAACTACCCACGCTATTAGAGCAGTGCAGTTATTCATCGGGAAGAGAGAGAAATAAGAAATTTATGCTGCGTAAACAATTTTACACTCGCAGATGAATCACCGTGGGAACGAAGTGAAAGTTCTCGTGTCAAACTACAGGGTGTTTCATATTGAATGGGACAAAAAGAAAACATGTTTGTAAATGTTATAATTAATATATTTAGAAAATTCAAATTTACCTCAAAACTACATTTATTCAAGTTTCTACAGGTGCTCAATATGTGCCTCTCCGATGACACGACAAATGTCTACTCGGTAATCAAGCTCCTGCCACACTCGTGATAGCATATCCCCTCTGACGGAGTTCAACACTGCAGTTATCCGCTGCTTCTGTTCCTCTAAGTCCTGAGGAAGTGGAGGCACAAACATCTTGTCTTTAACGAAACCCCAGAGAAAAAATCACAGGGAGTTAGATCTGGTGATCTCGGCGGCCAATGAAGACATGTCAAATCCTGTGGCCCAGCACGGCCAATCCAGCGATGGGGTAGACGTTCGTTCAGGAACTCACGTACGTTGTTATTCCAATGTGGAGGAGCACCATCTTGCTGCAAAATTAAATCAAGAACAGCTTCCTCCAGCTGGGGGAGCAATCACTCAGAGAGCATGTCTTGGAAAATGTCCCCATTAATCGATTTTTCAGCAAAGAAAAATGGACCAATTTGATAAAGCCCAGAAAACTTTCACCTTGGGAGAATCACGCTGATGTTCTAATGTTACATGGGCATTTTCCGTTCCCCAAAATCGCAAATTATGGACATTAACTTTGCCACATAAGTGGAACGTGGCTTCATTGGTAAACACCAGTGAGTTCTCGAAACCATACACGTCGAACTTTTCTTCAAATTTCACACAGAAATTCTTACGCAACGGTTTGTCAGTAGGTTTTAAAGCTTGTGGACCATCTGATATCTGTACAGCTTGAATTGGAGACGCTTCTGTAAAACTCGCCACACGGTTGTGTGAGGGACCTGCACATCGCGTTGATTTTGAGGGACTCCGTAAAAACGAATCACGAATTCTTTTAACCACTTCGGGTTTTGTTTCTTTTCATCCTGGGCTCTTGCATAAGCAGCCGGTATCCTGGAATTCCTTCACCCACCTGCTTATGTTATGCGGTGGTTCTTTGCGAAAATGTCTTTGCACAACCGAGGAGGTTGTGGCATATTCGCAGTACACTTTCTCCTGTTTAACAGCACCCTCTAGCGGCGAGTTCGTCATTCGATGATTTTTCCCTGTTGCCAAATAAAACTTGTATAATTGTAGTTGCAGAATAAATTTGTTTCGGCTGAATGAATCCATTACGGCACTCACACTGCGCTATTCTTTTTGTCCCATTCAATATGAAACACCATGTATACTGATTCTAAATTGTATGTTGATGATTTAATTTTTGGATTAGATAACGAAAACTAATGCCTTTTTTTTTATAAGGAAATAAAAGAAATTTTCGTGAAGGTGGATTTAATATGCGTAAATGGAAAACAAATTCGGTATCTCTTCAGGTAAAACTAGACCAGTCCGAAAATTGTAACAAAAATTTAAATGAATCTTCTAAGGTGTTAGGTTACGTTTGGAATTCGAAAGATGATACGCTAAAATTAGAATGCAAGTTTGCTGAATTAAGTAACAAATTTAATCCTTTAACTAAAAGATTAATTTTAAAAATTGCATCGAAAATATTTGATCCTCTTGGATTTATTAGTCCCTTTACGCTGAGACCAAAGATTCTTCTTCAAGATATTCAAGTGGGATGATCCTCTACCATTAGATTTAACGAAAAACTGGAACAAATGGTGTGATGAACTAAAAGACTTAAATAACTTTGAAATACCTAGATTTTATCTGAAAAATGCGAAGGGAAAGGGAAATTTTCAATTTCATTGTTTCGTTGACTCAAGCAAACGAGCGTATGGTGCAGTCCTATATATTCGATATACAGACTATGATGGACAATTTCTTACATCGTTAATTTGCTCTAAATCCAGAGTCGCGCCTCTTCGAAAGTTGACACTTTCGAGACTTGAATTACTCTCAACTGTAATTGGAAGTCGATTATTTGAATACGTAAAGAACAGCCTTTCATCTGTGACAGAATATTCCGTTCGAAACTCGACAAATTCGATGATAGTACTTCACTGGATTTGTGGAAAATCTAAAAGGCTGAAAACATTTGTCCAAAATCGTGTGACTGAAATTCGTTCAAAGACTGATACTTCTTCATGGTCGCACTGTCCTGGCGACGAAAATCCATCAGATCTGCTAACTCGTAGCGAATCCTTAAGAAATCTGCTTGACAAAGAATTGTGGTTTAGCGGGCCAAAATGGCTGATAAAAAGTGAAGATAATTGGCTTAAGGAAAATCAAGAGCTTGCAACTATCGATAATGAAGAGGTTGACAAGTCAGTAGTTCTTTCAATAGATTCCAGAGATGGAGAAAATTATTAATATTGAAAGATTTGGAAATTTAACGAAAATTTTACGTATCAATGCGTGAATAAGAAGATTTATCTTTAATCTTAAAAATAGAGAAAACAGAAAAACCGGAACTATTAGTTGCGAAGAATTACAATCAGCAGAAGAATATTGGATAAAAACAACTCAAGAAGAACATTTTGGGGAAGAATTGAAAGCACTAAAATGCGGAGAAGACATATCTTTGAAGTCAATATTGAAAGACTTTTTTATTTCGAGACGAAAATAACATCATTCGCTTGCAGAGCAGACTTCGATATGCTGAAATTAGTCACAACGAAGTATTTCCGATGCTACTACCTAGTAGAAGTCACTTTACGAATCTTGTAATTCTCAGAAGTCATGAAAAATTAGGACATGCAGGAGTTGCTGATACATTAACGGACGTTCGAGAAGCCTTTTGGATTATTAAAGGAAAGCAAAGAATTAAGAGTATTATTTTCAACTGCAATCTTTGCAAGAAATTTCGAGCTAAGCCCAAGACGAAGCTCCTCTTCCTCCAGACCGCATTAAACAGGCTCATCCATTCGAAGTAACAGGAATTGACTATGCAGGTCCTCTTTATGTGAAGAGTATGAACGGAATGAAAAAAGCTTACATTTTGCTTTTTACATGCGCTGTCACCAGAGCCGTCCATCTTGAGCTCACTGAAGATCCGACTACAAAAACGTTCCTACTTGCTTTTAGAAAATTTGTATCCCGCAGAGGACTTTGTAGAAAACTGTACTCTGACAACGCAAAAATTTTCAAAACAGCAAAAATTGAGATAAATGTATTGTGGAAATTTTTAAAGGACAAAGAAACTCAGAATTATTTTGCCACCAAAAACATAGAATGGAATTTCATCGTTGAAAGAGCTGTCTGGTGGGGCGGATTCTGGAAAAGACTGATAAAATCTACACAAATTAGCCGTAGGAAAATATTGGGAAGAACATCTTTGACGTTTCCGGAATTAGAGACTATAGTTATTGAAGTTGAAACAATTATAAATTCCAGACCATTGACCTTTGTCTACAGTGATATTGAGGAACCTGAGCCACTCACACATGGACATTTCCTCATAGACAGAAGGCTTGTTGCTCTCCCACCTCCCACTGCTTCGACTCAATCAACTTCTAGCAAATCCAATCTAGAACAAGGATGGAAGCAAAAAAATTTCCTCTTAGAAAGAATATGGAAAAAGTTGAAATCTTCGTATCTTCTAGAACTAAGAACGGCCCACCAGTTAAAGAGACAGAACAAAAATGTTCTACCAACCAAAGACTCAAGCGTCCTAGTGTACGACGAAAAACTTCCTCGACTCATGTGGTGAATGGGAATTGTCACCTGTGTCCATCCTGGACGTGATGGAAAGACTCGATCGTGCACAATTAGACTTTCTAATGGAACTAATTTAAAAAGACCAGTTCAACTTCTATATCCTTGTGAACTTGGCTAAGACTCAAAAGGACCGAAAACTGTTTGTCCAATGGTCCTTTGGGGCCGGAGGATGAAACAGATTAACTTTAATGCCAACAGATGGTGCACACTGAATGAATATTAATGTTTTTATTTTGTTTCAGTTTGATTTCTAAAGCTTTGATGAAAGATGATCGTTTATGTTTGTCCGTCCTTTTCTTAATAAATTAGTTTTTATCATTAGAGTTCGCCTCCTTTTAGAAAACAAGCGATGCAGTATCGAAGTCTGAGGTAAAAAGATAGAACCAGGTAGGAAAGAATATTTGAATTATTTCTTTTCTATTTTTTCACAGCCCTTACCAAGGTATGTTGATTTATTTCTTGTGACCTCCATGCATAAATTATTGGGTCTTTAATTATTAAATAAAATAATAAAAAAATTTATATATATTTAATAAAAATATTTTTTACATGGAATTATCTTTGGATAAAAGAATTTTATAATTGTGCTCAAAAATTTTTCAATTCGCTTAAAAAGTTCTCGAAATATAGCGAAATACGCAAAAAGTGAACTCTAAGGGATCGCGGCAAAAAAAGATTACGTTTTTGCGTCGTAACATTAGACAATTGAGAACATCAAAAGGGTTTTTGTGCCATACTTTTTAGCATATCTAGAAGTTTTTCTAAGTGGATTATTCAAAATCTTCCTGGAATATTTTGAATAAATCATTCATAATTTTCAATCATTAGTCAAGAATAACTGAATAATTACACTGCTCAACAAAAATGGCATGAAATACTATAATTTATTGTGACAACTACAAATAAAACTTACATAGTTAGAAACTACTTGTCATTATTTTTACAAGTAACGATTTCAGATAAAAAGTGATTACGTGTAATCACAACAAGACGCGATAAATGACGGAAATCTTTTTGTTTCGTAATCAATGTACGATTACAAGCAGTCATTTTTATCAGCAATCATAATCTAACGAATAATCGTAAAAGTATTTACTGCGCGAATACATAAATATGTTGTACATATACTACGCTGTATGTTTATCCGTACACGAACGAGCACTGTATATAAATGCTAGTTACTAAACGTTATAAACATGCAACAATTTATAACGACTTGAATATTACTAATAATTTTATTTTACTTTATTTATTTATTTTTTAAGAGACACTTTCTGCTATTTAAGTGAGGAATGATTTGTTTTCAACAATTGCTGTAGAAAAAGTATTTTTACTGTCAAAAGGTATTTCAACTGTCAGGAATTCAAAAGAAAGGCCTCTTTTGTGACGAGATTGAATGGATTCATAAGTATGAACTCCTCGATTCCGCAGCTATTTCCGGCTTCTTTCTGTTCGAAGATCCTTTTGTTCACTTCCCATTACAACCAATCAAGTTCCAATCGGAGGAAGTAATAGGGGAATAAAAATAGGCAGACTTTTGAGTTTTATTTCTCCGTTTGGGACTTTTATTTAAATGTGAAAGTATCGTTCGTTGAAATGACCGACACATTCAAAGTGCTTACCCTAAAAATATATTATTTTGGTGCATTCATTCAATCCATATTTATAATAATATTTATGAAGACATTTATGCCGCAACAAAAACAACAATGTATAATAAATATTCAGAATATTTTTGCATTAACAACATTTATGATCCCATTTTAACACTATGAAAACAACTATGTATAACAACTATTCTCGATAGTGTTATATTTTATTTCACCGCGCATGGAAATATCAGTGTATCCACACTACTTTTGTTATATAAATTTAATGTTTTTAGCGAAAATTCGTTATACAATCTAGAGAACCCCTGTAAAAATTTACATTTAAGGATATATTTAGTTTATAATTTCTACTAAAACAAATTTTGACTGTTCCTCACACTATTGTATTGATATATTTTGCTTTGGCTATACTGATACAATATTAGAAAGCACTTCTTTTTGCGGATATAATCGTGTGAGCTATTATACCTTTTATTTTCCGGATTTTTATTAATTTTTTTTCTTTTTTTTTCGCAAAATTTTTTCTTTGTATATTTATTTCCCCTCCCCCCTTTTATTTTCTCATTGTCCTGTCATTTTTCCATGTTTTCTTTACATATATTCTCTCGCTATTCCATAAAACCAATAAATACCCCCCCCCCAAAAAAAAAACAGGCTTAATATTGTATTATTTGTTTTAAATCATTCGATTATCACACAACTGTAAAAGAACATTTATTTCTGGAAAAGTTCGGCCATTTTGGAGGCTCAGGTTAGAACTTAATCTGACTTTAGGGAAGCGCGTTACCGAAACAAAAGCCAGCATAAAAACAGTTTTAAAATTAATAATTTCCCCAGCAGCGGTAATCTTTACGAAAAGAGACAGAACAAAAAAAAAAAAAAAAAAAAAGAGGGGGGGGGGCGAATGCTTTGTTGCAAATGAGTTTGAATAATGAGTGAGAAATTCATTGTGGTAGTTTAAATCGAAAGAGACAAGCGACTAAGAGAAGCCATACGTTTGGGGTGGGGGGGGCAAACACATATATTGCTAAAGCAATTACTTGTCTTTCAAAAATCAAAAGGAACTTATTTTAACTAGAAAACTTGTTTCATGGCTGATTTATCAATCATATATAAGTCAAGAAAAATTTATACAACGGTAGGGAAATTCTTTTTCAAAAACATAAAAGTGAAACCAACTTAAACGTTTGTTTTGGTTAGATATTAACGGAACCAGGGGACTCGTTATCGTCCAGACTGGATTACGCAGCTCATTTTGCCTCATTTAAATCAGAAGTTATAATTCTTTAATTTCGTTTATACGTTATTTTAACATATTTGGTACTCATCCAAACTTAAATGAAAGACTGTTTATTCACTTCCAGGAAACGAGAAAATCTTTTGTTAACCTTTAAGAACTATATATATATATATATATATATATATATATATATATATATATATATATATATATATATATATATATATATATATATATATATATATATACACTGGTGTGCAAAACTTAAGCAACAAGTGGTTTTTCGGCCACAGCTCCCGAACAAAGTATAAGAAGTATATCGTTATCGTTTCAAAGTATATCGTTTAAGTACAAAATAATGTACATCATATTCACATTTCATGTCAATCGGATGATTTCTATTAGAGTTATGACAAAAAACGCACTTGTTGCTTAAGTTTTGCACACCAGTGTATATATATATATATATATATATATATATATATATATATATATATATATATATATATATATATATATATATATATATATAACATAAAAAGCTTCAATTAATATTTTCATGATAGTTCTTTTCTGTAAATCATTTTATTTTTCGAATCGAAATACTTTCTCACACTTTTAAAAGCCACATCCTGTTCTTAAATCTATTTTTGGCTCAACTATGCATTAATTAAAAGCGGGATATTTTTCCCTTTGCACTTTGTGGGAAACGCCCGACCTATTTCATAAACCAATAGCTATTTCTAAGATTTCCCTCTTTCCCTAAATTGAAGCATTTTACGGAGTTACTTTGCAAGATTTTCCCTAACATGTAACCGAGGAGCACGACTTTTCGTTCACACTTTTATGACAGCTCTGACTAATAATTAATAATTAAATTTTGTACCCTCCTTCCCAACCCAAGACTTTTAATCCTTCCACTCGGCAACGACGTTATTACACACACACACACACACACACACACATATATATATATATATATATATATATATATATATATATATATATATATATATATATATATATATATATATATATATATATATATATATATATATATATATATATATATATATATATATATATATATATAATAACAGGTCTTCATCCCTGTTATCAGTGGTGTATTTAGCTTTAATAATGCAGTCGTAAGCCATGATACACTCCAAAAAGCTTTATTAATGGTAGTAGGCTGGTATCGATAACAAGTCACATCCACACTCCGCAAGGGAGGGGGTGGTCAAGACTTTGGACAATTCCGGAACAACTTATTCAGGATCAGAACATGATGAAAAGCCATGCGAAAAGCATTGCTCTCGCTTTTATACTAACACATTTTGAAGTAAAAAGGCACAGTCTTTGAAATACTTGTATCCTTACGCATTAAGGAAAATCATTTCATGCTTCCTTATATGGAAGTGAAAGGGGGAGAGATTCTAAAAATAACTCAATCGTATGTTATTAGCCTTGACTTCCCAAAATAGAATCTCTCTACGCTTATTCTTTAACAAAGACATTTTATGAAAACGAAAGGGTTTTAATTCTTTTATTAATACAAAAGTATTAATAATTTTTGTATTACATCCCCCCCAAAAAAGATTTTTGGCAAGCCAAAAAGAAATCATAATAAAATTTAGAATTCCCTGAACTTTTAAAATTTATGTTGGTACGACTGTTCCTTTTCACTACTACAAATAACATTTTTTCAATTATCTGTAAAAAAAAAACAACTATATACAATGACAATAATAAAAACATGATAATACACTTTATCTGTTTAGGCAACTAAACAGAAAGAAAAATGAAACATATTTTTATAACTAATCTAATAAAATTTTCAAAAATTTTTCACACAAAAATATACAAACTTTTTATGGAAAAGAATTCAATTTCACTATTCATGATTTAATTTCAACATTTGTGGACTGTGATATTTCTTAAGCTTTGATACATGTACTATTTCAAAGGTTTGTTTACTTAAATTTTTCTTTCTATTTCCTATTTTTTCGTCGATGTTAACCTGATAATGTATGCACCCATTACCTAGTTCTATCTTCGAATCATTTGAAATGTTTGGCCTTTCTTTCTTTTTCCTGTACTTTTTGTTATTAACTTCTTGGTCATTCTTTCTTTTTCCTATTTTTCCTGTTCTTTTTATTTTTGTTACCCCTCACATTATTTTTTTTTCAAAATGTTTACTTTTACTGAAACATCTTAAGCTTTTTTCAAAATGTTTACTTTTATTGAAACATCTTAAACTTCTATTTTTCAAAATGTTTACTTTTACTGAAACATCTTAAACTTTTTTCAAAATGTTTACTTTTGTTGAAACATCTTAAACTTCTATTTTTTTTTTTTTTTCAAAATGTTTACTTTTATTGAAACATCTTAAACTTCCATTTTTTCAAAATGTTTACTTTTATTGAAACATCTTAAACTTTCATTTTTTTTTTCACAATTTTTGACCTTAACATTATGAGAATTCTGTTGTCTAATGTGCAAGGATAAGTTGTCATTGTTAGATTTAGCAGAGATGATCAGTCTCTTACCAACTTGAGTAACAACTGGCCTGACACAATCAAAAAACAAACAAAAATCTTTGCAAGTCTGCAACCCTACTAAAGCCTATGATAAATCAGTATCAAGTATAAAAACTTAGCTGAATTAACAATTTCGCCTATCGTAATAAGGGGAAACTCACACAATTTGTTAAGTGTGAAATGTCCTTTTGTTTGGGTAACATTTAATTTTTCACATTTTTAATAGGAATATTTAGTTTTGACCAAGTCCGAAAAAGAAAAAGCATTACAAATTTCTTTTAGTTTTGTTTTTTGTTTGAAAATCTGAAAAATTTTAAATTTTGTTTGCCGTCACAAATTTAATTGACGTTTGAAACACATTTATTTCCCTCAAAAACATTTTAAATGCACACGTAACAATATTATATTATATTTTTTAAAGAAAACAATATAAACATACGAAATGCACTTCAACCATTAATAAAATTCTATTGATTAAATTTCATAAGAAAAAGTTTAGAGCACTTTCATATCCAATATCATTAAAATATATTAATCATAAGAATGAGAGAGAAAAATAAGAGGATAAAAAAAAATATATATATATCTACAGTACTTTCTTTCGGCCTTCATGACTTTTGTTTTTCGTTGAAAAGAAAGAAAAAAAATATCATTGCAGTTCATGAATATTCATGATTAAGATTCGCGCACATTCACTTTTGTTTTCTTTTTTCACTAGCCAAATTTTTCTCCGACTTTCATGAGAAAGGAACTTTTAATAAAGAAGCAAAAAACTTCTCTATAAATTTAATATAAATCGCGCACATTCACTTTTGTTTTCACAATTTGAGCACTACGGAATTGTAGGGTCATCGGTCATTTCCAGATTGGACACTGTAGGGTCATCTCGATCAACACTATGGGTTTCAGAGAGGCATGTGACGAGCTCGAGCCAACGTCAGCATTCTCACAGCGATGAAGGTACGGGTAGTTAAAGATCGAGTGGTGAAATCAGTCCTTCCTTCATTCTTTTTTCACTGCGGAATAGGTAACTTTTCGTCTTTCGTCCAGGATGGGCGATTCTCTTTTTTCGTTCCCCGGGAGATGATGGATGAGGTTTTCGAATTTTTGTTTCCTCAAAAGGTTTTCGAAATCCATTGGTTTCCTCGACCAAGCAAAAATCCTGCCGACTTATAATAACAGGACTTCATCCCTGTTATCAGTGGTGTATTTAGCTTTAATAATGCAGTCGTAAGCCATGATACACTCCAAAAAGCTTTATTAATGGTAGTAGGCTGGTATCGATAACAAGTCACATCCACACTCCGCAAGGGAGGGGGTGGTCAAGACTTTGGACAATTCCGGAACAACTTATTCAGGATCAGAACATGATGAAAAGCCATGCGAAAAGCATTGCTCTCGCTTTTATACTAACACATTTTGAAGTAAAAAGGCACAGTCTTTGAAATACTTGTATCCTTACGCATTAAGGAAAATCATTTCATGCTTCCTTATATGGAAGTGAAAGGGGGAGAGATTCTAAAAATAACTCAATCGTATGTTATTAGCCTTGACTTCCCAAAATAGAATCTCTCTACGCTTATTCTTTAACAAAGACATTTTATGAAAACGAAAGGGTTTTAATTCTTTTATTAATACAAAAGTATTAATAATTTTTGTATTATATATATATATATATATATATATATATATATATATATATATATATATATATATATACACACACACATTTTATCGAAGAAAGACGAATCATAAACTCAAATTTTATGAATTTAAAAATGAACCGGATGCACATATGTAATTCTTCCATGAAATTTCTTCAATTCAATATTCGGTAATGGAATCTAACTCATGTGAATCTAACTGAAGAACATCTAGTTTGGAAGTACAGAAAAAAGGTAAGAAAGAAGTCGAATGTGAAAATGAAACAATTGGGGTTCTTGCACTTCAAGAAGAAGAAGAAGACCTCCCATACCCAGACACTCGACCTATGACGTCAGCGCCAGATAATCTTTATCGGCAAAATGGCGTATTAAAGAGGGGCTAAGTTTCTCTACATAAGTTAGAATGTTAATGATCGATAAGTTAATTAAAGAGCTGTATCGCGCATATAATGAGTTGAAATGTAATTCTTCCTAGTCTAGTTCCTACTTGGATTAATTATTTGATTATGTATTTCAGTGTAACCATGATATAGTTTTGTTTTGTGTTCCTGGCAACTTTGATGCATAGTTAGTTCATTGATGTTCCATTTGGCGTTTCGCCTGTCTTCGTGTGAAGTCTCTGTTAGCGTGAAGTCTCTGTTTGGCTTCGTGTGAAGTCTCTGTTAATATTTTCACACACCCACTTCACGAAAGTCCCAATACAATACTGAATTTTTTTAATTGTTCACTAGTCACTGGTTTGGTGAGTAAATCAGCAGCAGTTGATTTCGAATCATTGTAGCACAACTGGATCAGTCCAAGTTCGACTTTTTCTCTTATGAAATGGTGACGAATGTCTATGTGCTTCACTCTAGATGATAGCATGGGGTTGGTACTGATCTTTATAGCACTTTGATTGTCAGAGTATAATTTTATTGCATCCATCTTTTGGTTGAACAGTTCCTCTTTGAGTTGTTTAATCCACAGTAATTCTTGTGATGCAGCACAAATGGCCATGTAGTCAGCCTCCACTGTTGATAAGGCTTCTGTTTTTTGGAGTTCCAAATTATGGCACAATTTGATTCGCAGAAGACAAAGCCTGTTGTTGATTTTCTATCGTCTTTGTCGTTAGCCCAGTCTGAGTCAGTGTAACCTTGTAGTTGTCCATTTTTCCGGAAAGTTAGTTTTTTGGATAATGTACCTTTTAGGTATCTAAAAATTCTTTTGACAGCCATCCAATGAGGTTTTCCTGGGTTATTGGCATATCTAGTAACTACCCCCACTGCAAATGCAATGTCTGGACGTGCTTCTTGAGCTGCATATATTAGACTTCCGACTGCTTCTCTATATGGTCCTATCTCTTGCCTTTCTTTTTCGGAGACATTTCTTTGGTTAGTACTTGATCAGTTGGGAAAAGTGTTTCTTTGCTTGTTAAATCTTTTGAGCATGTTTCTGATATAGGTGCTTTGGTCTAAACTGATGATTCCTTTTTTACGGTCTCTTGTGATGGTCATTCCAAGAATGTGGTAAGCTTCTCCGAGATCTTTAATTTTAAAGTGTTGTTTTAGTTTCGTCTTAAGGTTTTCTTTTTGCTTATGGTCATTAGACAGAATCAACAAGTCGTCTACATAGACGGAAACTATTAAAATTTTTCCTTTCTTGTTTGAAACGAAGATGCAAGGGTCAGCTTTTGATCTGGAAAGTCCTGTGTCTTTGAAGGTTTCAGCTAGTTCCATGTACCAAGTTCTACTTGCTTGTTTTAGTCCATGTATTGATTTGTTCAGTTTGCAGTATCTTTGAGGAAATTATTCAGAAAGGTCAGGGAGTTCCATGTAAATTTCTTCTTCCAGCTTTGGGTGTTGGAATGCTGCTACAACATCCATTTGATCTAAATCAAGATCCAGGTTGGCTGCTTGAGCAATGAGAAAACCGATAGAACTGTTTCTGACTGTAGGTGAGAAGGTTTCCTCATAGTCTATTCCATATTTTTGAGAGCATCCTTTAGCTACCAGACGAACCTTATATCTTTCTGTTTCGCCATTTAGCTTGAAATTTGCTTTGAATGTCCATCTACTCTTAATGGCTTTTCTTCCAGGTGGTAAATCACAAAGTTCCCATGTACCATTTAGTTCGTGAACTTCGATCTCTTCTTCCAGGGCAGCTTACTATTTCTGAGCTTCGTCAGATTGCATAGCATCTTCGTAAGTTTCTGGATCCTGAGCTCTGCAGAGATTTGCTTGATACACAATGAAGTCATCGTTAAAGATTTTTCTGTTAGGTACTGTAGCTCTCTTCGGGTATCTTTTTGTGTCTTGAGTAGAAGGATCTTTCATCTTCACTGTCTGAAGACTTGTCTGTGGTGTCTGGTTCCTCTGTTATGGTTGGAGTGGAAATGCTTTCGATTTCAGTCATGCCTGCAGTTTGGGATTCTGTTGACGTTGAGTCATCTGATTTATATAAAAAGTTAATTTCAAGGAATATGACAACTCGACTAATGAAAACTTACTTCGTAGAAGGACTAAAAATACGGTATCCTTTTGTTTCTTTACTGTATCCAACAAAGATGCCTTCGTTGGCTTTTGGATCAAACTTTTTTTTGTTCACATCAGGGATATGTACCCTGACTTTGCATCCAAAGACTTTTAGGTGGGAGAGGTTTGGTTTCTTTCCTGACCAGGCCTCTTCAGGTGTCATGTTTTTCAATGCTTTTGTGGGTGATCTATTCTTTAAGTAGTTGGCTGTGTAAACAGCTTCAGCCCATAGTTCAGTTGAAAGTCCTGAATCAATTAGCACGGTACGAGCTTTCTCAACTACAGTTCTGTTTAAGCGTTCTGACGTCCAATTTTGTTCTGGAGATCTTGGCACAGTTGTTTGATGTCTGATGCCAAAAAGCTTTAGGCAGTTCTTAAGATCAGTGTTGACATATTCACCTCCATTATCAGATCTTAAAGTTTTTATTTTCCTGTTGGTTTGATTCTCAGCAAGAGCTTTGAAGTTCACGAAAGTTTCTTTTACTTGATCTTTACTTTTGAGGAAATAAACAAAAAAATCATCAGTGAATGTAGAAAATAACGTGGTCCTCCAATACACAATGTTTGCCCACACAGATCTGAATGCAGTTAGTTTTAGATTCTTTAGGAAAAGGTGTTATTGAAAGTTTTCACTCGATACATCCAATACAAGTGTCAGATTTATTAGTGTCACAGACAATTCCAGTGGACATTTTATTTATTAAAATGTTCATATCTCTTCTATTTAAGTGAGCCGCTGCCAGATATTTTGAGAGTTTAGTATGGCAGTTGATGCAGAAAAATTAGCAGTGTCCAACACAAATAGTCCATTAACAACTACATTTTTATTTGGAATCCAATATCTTACATCCTTCAGATTCAAAAATTATTGACTTACCCTTTTTGGCGATTTGAGAAATGGAGAGCTGGTAAGTGGTGAGTTCCAGAGCATGTAAAACACTGGTCGGTAGGGCGCTGGGCCCATGTCTAAGAGGTCGTGGGTTCGATCCTCGCCGGTCGAAGACTCCCCGAGTAGTAAATGGTGACTGATGCACGTTAAATCTGTCGAGTCTCAAAGTCCTCCATGTTCCCATAACAAATCAATACCTCTGGGGGTACTGATCCAGGAGTTTCCTTGTCTTCTGGATTGGTTCAAAATTACAAGGCTACGGAGTTGAATATTAGTAGTCGTAAACCCATGAAATTGGGTCGGCTGTTCAACGACGGTTATAAAATAAAATAAAATATCCACTGTTCCAGTACCTATTGCTGGAACTACGTTGCCATATCAATTTTTCTGTTTCCACCAGGTTTTGTATCCAGTCCCCTCTCAGCATTACAACCGGAATCCAGATACCAGGCAGGTTATCTTTAGAGTTGGATTCTACAGATGTGAAAAAGCCAGCTGCTCCGTTTTCAACTTTCTTTCGTGTGCTCTATTTTTCTTAGTTTTGGACAGGAAAGACTATAATGTCAATATTCATTGCAATTGTAGCATCTTGGTTTTTTAGAGTCTTTATTCTTTGGTTTATGAGAAAATTTTCGGGATTTTCCATAAAATGCACTTTCAGAACAATTTGTTGATGTAGAACACAAATCTTTCACATTTTCTTGTAATAGCAAATTTTTGACAAAATCAACTGTAATGGCTTGATTTGAGCCTTGTATTCCAAGAATGAGGGGTCTGAATTTTTCAGGTAGTCCGCCAAGTATTATTCCACCAACAGTTTCACTATCTAGTTGCTTTCCGATACTTTCGAGTTGTTTCGAGATGTTCGTGATGTCAATATACGTTGACATCGATGAGCAATCTTCATATTTTGTTCGAAATAGCGATGAATACAGTCCAATTCTTCTAATTACCTCTTTATCTTCATAGGTATTCTGTAGTGAAGTCCAGGCTTCCTTCTGTAGGTCACTTCAAATTCTGTAGGTCACTATTTTTAACACTTTTGCTGCAATATGCTAAAAAAAAAAAAATTTCAAAAAGTTTTAGGAAAGTAAACTTTTGTTTAGGATCGTTGCTTTTGCAAGCAGTTCACTAAAGCGATCATAAACAAAAAATTGTCTAAGTTGGAAAAAAAAGTAAATAATTCCTTATTTAAAGTAAAAATTGCATTTTTCTTTTCGCCAAAGTTCAACAGTTCACACAAAAAATAAATAAATAACAATAAAAAAAACTAGTTTTTTGTAAACTATTTAAATGCATCATTATTTAAAATATTCGTATTCTAAGCTAGAAGAAAATACTATTACATTCACATGCATCATCTTCTCCCCTAGAACAATTATGCCATTGTTCCCATCACTTTGACCTCTTCTTCCAGCCAGAGAAAAGTTATGTCTGGGAAATGTGTAGAATCGAAAGCGAAAAACCTGACACTATGATGACGATCGTGTGAGAAGCGCTTTCGTTTTTATTTTAAGTAAGATTCGATTGTTTAAGTGTTTGTCAAAGTTTTAAAACATTCACGAAAAGGAAAGAAGGAAATACGATAGATCATTGACGTCTATCGACTTCTCTATGTTTAATTTTTATTTCATTATTATTTCCTTTATTCATTTAAATATTATGTATTCATTAAAACTTTCTGGAAATATCCTAAAATGTTTATTTAATGAATAGTTTTTAAAATTGTGTTCGATAGTTTTTTCAGTAAATAAAATCCTGCGTTAAAATCAGTCATTTGGGACAGTGGCGTAGTTTTGGGAACAAAACCCCCTCCGAAATCATACATAACTTGATAAATGAGCTATTCGGTTCGGTAAGTAGGATGTAAACATAGTAAATTTTCTTTATACATTCTTTTTGTAATTTAAACATTTAGAATATGTAAAATGATGCAGTCGGACCGAGCAGGAAAACAGACACAGGATTTTAATGAAAGCAAAATAATTTTTATTTCTCTTTATTAATCTTTGTTGAGTGGCGAGCGAAAAGAGAAGTTTACTCCATTGACGATCCGTCTTTCTGGTAGGGAAAATCTTGCAAAAAATCCGAAAATGTCTCTATTTAGGAAAAAGAGGGAAATCTTAGAAATTACTATTGGGTTATAAAATAGGTCGAGTGATTCCCACGAAGATTAAAGGAAAAAATGTCTTTGCTTATAATTTATGCATACTTGAGCCAAAAATAGATTTAAGAACAGGATGTGGCTTTTTAAAAGTATAAGAAAGTTTTTCAAATGGAATAATTGCTTAGGATAACATGAAAAGATTAATAGAAGCATTTTATGTTACATCCCCCCTCGCCGAAAAATTTTAACTAATATCTAAAAATTTTAAAAATAACCCATTTGCAAAGCTTTCCCTATGATAACACAATTAAAATGAAAAAATAATATGTGCAAAAATAATAATAATGATATGTGTGATATCAACAAGTTATAAAGTAACATGAATTATAAAAAATGCGCATTTTTACACAATGTAAAAAAAAAAAATTTCATGAAATTTTCGAGGAAGAAAAAAATTATTTTAGTAGCGCTACCAACAATTTAAAGTCTAAGATCTTCATTTTTAACAGTTTTTGTGATTTAAGTTTTTCAGTCCCTTGAAAATCACAATAAATAACTTATTCCTCATACAAACACAATTTAAGTAAACTTCTCACTTAGATAAGAAAATCTATAAAAATTTTCTTAAAAATGAAAAAATATTCAAAAACATGAAAGATAAAAAATATGAAAATACAAGCGATGTGAGATATAAAAATACAAGTTGACACTTTTTGTCAAAAAAATTTCAATCTGAAATTTGTATTCAGGATTATATACTTTGAAAATAAAATGTAAAAAAATTTGAGAAGTAGGTTGTTCTACTGGTCTTTACTATTAAGTATGTATGATATAAAATACACACCTTAAACTTTGAAGCTGACATGTTATCCCGGGATATTCCTGACAAGCACAATAGTAATGTTGATTTAAATAATGTAAGCCATTTTGCAATTAGACGAAATTCGCAACAAAATGATAAATTAACTGGAAATTTTATTAAAATAGATAATGTTTGCGTAAAAAGGGTTTTACTAAAATTTTTGTCCCAGTTTCTTTACGGCATAAATTACTCATAAAAAATTTGGTCATCCGGTAATTCAAAAAACTATTAATTTACTTACTCCTGTTTATTATTGGGAAAATATTACTTTGGACATTACAAATTTTAATAAACATTGTCATACTTGTCAAGTAAATAAAAATCCTAGGCAGAAAAGAGTAATAGAAGCTTTTTATGTTACACACACACACACACACACACACGCACGCACGCACGCACGCACGCACACACACACACACACACACAGATATATATAAAATATTGAGCAAGTTTTTAATGAATACATCTTCGATGAGCTACAAAGGTAAGGCAATAATTCTTCCTTACCAACTCATTCTTTGATTACGAGAGTATAATTTTCTTTTATTTCTATTCCTTATTAATTTATATGGGGCAGTTTTTATTTGATTGTTATTACCCACATATTATATGCTCCAAAAGTATGGAATATCCTCTAAACACCTTATTCGATGTTTGAAAGTAGAGATATAATAAAAGATATAAATAAAAGTATAACAATGAAAAAAAAAGGAAAAACATTTAAAAAAAACTATACTGAAAAAAATAATTAACAATTTTAAAATTAAAAACAAAAAGTCAGCAAACAAAACAATGAAACAATATAATCTTATCTTCAGCTCACACGATTAGATCTGCAAAACAGTGCTTTCGAATATTGTATCAATATAGTTGTTACAAATTTCTGCCTGACCAGAAGAGGGCGTTGTAATCACTCACTCACTATAATTCTGTAATCACTTATGTGGCAGGCAATGGATTGGATTGGATGGCTTATTGGAGAGCTCCATTTCGTATCATATTTATTTTATTGTTTTTATTATTAAATTGTTGTTTGTTATTAAATATGGTTTCTTTATTAATGCACCCATTCACCACTGAATCATTCTGCAACATGGTGCATCGGCCGGGAAAATAATTAAAATAAAAACTGGAACTGTAGGACAAAAGGTTGATCGTGGAAAAAGAATTATAATATCGGTTTATAACTACTCCCGATCTTGCAAAACTGGGACATTATTGCGCAATTGGAATATTGCATCTTTGGATTTACATTAATTGGATTGCAAGGACTTTATCACTTATATTATTATTTGAAAATGGATAAGATTAATAAACTTATAGAAAAAAAGAAGCGGTATAACTAAATTAATTAAATTCTGTCGAAGAGGAAACACCACTTTCAGAATTGCTCGAACTTTTGGAAACTCTTAAAAAATTATGATTCGGATATAGAAGACCTCATTACTGATACAGAAAAATTTAAGACAGAAATCAAAGTATCAGAGAAATACGAGGAAAAAATTCTTACAACTAAAATAAAGTTAAAAGGTAAAATTAAAGAAATGAGCAAGGAAATAAATCATGTAGCTGAATCAAGTCATAACATTTCTACTGAAACTTCAGAACACACCTTTTCGGCCCTTAAATTACCGAAATTAGAAATTCCCCGTTTTTCTGGTGATTCCAATTTCACGGAATTCCTTAATTGCTTTAATAGCGCGATAGGTACAAATGATTCCCTTTCTAAAATTGAAAAATTTCAGTACCTAAAATCCCTTCTTTCTCCCCCTCGCCTATAAGGTTGTTCTGGATTTGAATTAAACGATAAAAATTACGATTCTTGTATTGATCTATTAAAACAGCGCTATGGTAGAACTGATTTCATTATAAATTCATATATGACTAAATTATTAAATTTGGAGCCGGTTTTGAAACTCATCTTATGTTAAAGGTTTGCGTAAACTATATGATGAAATAGAGGTAAACATAAGAAATTTACGCGCTTTAAATGTTACCGAGGGATCGTATGGTCATTTATTAAACCCATTGTTATTGAAATTATTGCCCCAAGATTTAGTTTTAGAATTTCATAGGAAACGTGATAAAAATAAAAATTGTGAAGTTTCGGAAATAATGACATTTTTGAGGAACGAGGTCGAATCTAGAGAAATTTGTGAATCTGTAATGAGTAGCCCCAAAAATTACGAAAATAAACGTACCCCTTTTCAAAATTATCAAAGTGGACAAACTTATCAAAAGAATTAATCTAAACCTAAATATGTAGCCACAGCTTCAACTTTGTATACTCAGTCAAAAAATATTTGTATTTTTTGTGGTTTGATAAATTCGCATGATTCTGTTGATTGTAAAAAATTGGATGTTGAAACAAAAATTGGTAAACTAATGTCTGACGGACGATGTTGGGTTTGTTTCAAAAGGAACCATTTCAGTAAATTATGTAGATCTGGTATTGTATGTAAAATATGTAATTCTAAATACCATCACGAATCAGTTTGTAGGAAAACTCTTAAACCACAAAATTATGTAAATAGAGCTAATGAAACGAAAACGAAGGATTCGGAAAACGATACTAACTCGAATAAATATCAGTCTAACGCAAAAATCAATGTAGAGAATATTTCTGTTTCACACAATAATATAGTTTGCAAAGATAAAGCTTTTCTACAAACATGTTCTGTATTAGCTTGTTCGGATAAAAATTCGATTTTGGCAAACGCCATTCTTGATAATGCGTCACATAGGAATTTTATAAGTTCGAAATTAACTAAGGAATTAAAATTAAAACCCGTACGATACGAAAAAATAGCAATTTATTCTTTTGGACAAAATAAAGCATATGAAAAGGATTATCCTGTAATCTCCTTAAAGCTCGTAAATAAAAGCAATGGCACTAAGTGGATCGAAATCGAATGCATAGTAACACATTTTATTACGAATCTAACTTTGAACAAGCCAGATGCGCTCTTAATGAATGAGTTAAAAACTAAGGGATATGAACTCGCTGACTCATTTGAAACCACGAATTGCGATTTATTGATAGGGAGTGGTATTTTTTGGAAAATTGTTTATAGTGAAAGGATGAAATTAAACGAAGATGTATGTTTAATTAATTCCCATTTCGGATGGTTACTATCTGGGTATAATAAATTGGGTCATGACTCAGCCGAAAATTTTGAGTATGTATGCTTAACAATGGACTCTACTTCTATTTTATTTGATCTTAAACTATTTTGGGAAATAGAAGAGTTTCCGAATGAAAAAATATGTCTTTCTGAAAAGGATAATCAATTAATAAAAAATTTCGAGGATTCTTTGCGATTTAACGGAGAACGTTACGTATGTAAATTAATGTGGAAGGATAATTTGGGACCTCCTTTGGAAATGGACTCTAATTATGAAGTTGCGAAAAAGCGTTTTGACTCGTTAGAGAATAAATTAAATAAAAATGCTGAGATTTTAGATCAGTATAAACAAATTGTTTCGGAACAAATAAAATGTAACATTTTATTTTATAACCGTCGTTGAACAGCGTAAATGAAAATTTAAATTCAGGATATTTTATGCCTCATCGTGCTGTAATTAGGAATGACAAAGAAACAAGTCGCGTTCGCATTGTTTACGATTGCAGTAGTAAGGCAAATGAAAATAAAAAATCTTTGAATGATTCGCTTGAATCGGGAATTAATCTTTATCCAAATTTATTGGATATAATTCTTAAATTTCGAGAAAATCAAGTCGCATTTTGCGGAGATTTGGAAAAGGCTTATCACATGATAGAAATTGCGGAAGAGGATAGAAATTATTCAAAATTTTTATGGTTTTCGGATGAAACAGATAATTCAAAAGGAATACTTCAATTTAATCGCCTTCCTTTTGGATTAACGACGTCATCGTTTGTTCTTGCTTGTGTATTAAAATTTCATATTAGGAAAATCAAGGAAGATCAACCGAATCGTTATGAAATGTTGAATTCTCTATACGTAGATGATTTGTATTATGGTGCTAAAACTGCTCAGGTTGCGTATCAATTATCTTCCTCGGCAATTGAAATATTACGCGACGCCGGATTTAATTTAAGGAAATTAAAAACCAATTGTGTAGAACTAAATGAATTTTGGCTTAAAAACGGATATGAGGAAAACACTGATTTTGGGCAAGGAGCAGATTTCTTAGGATTAAAGTGGGATCCTATTGAGGATAAAATTAAATTAGATTTAAAGGATTTGAGGTATTCCTTGGAATCAGGAAACACCAAAAGACAAGTGTTGAGAATAATTTCTAAAATTTTTGATCCATGTGGATTCATTAGTCCATTTGTAGTTAGAGCTAAAATAATTATGCAGGAAATTTGGGAGCGAGGTCTAAAGTGGGACGAAGACTTACCTTTCGATTTAGTAAAGAAATGGAAAAAATGGTGTTCTGAAATTACTGATTTGGACAATTATGTTATAATAGAACGAAAACTATGTTCAACGACGGATATTAGTGATGTTTCTCTTCACATATTTGCTGATGCAAGTCCTAAGGCTTACGGAGCCGTGGCGTACCTTCGATATACAACAATTGAAGGACAAATCGAAGTTAAATTCATAATTTCTAAGTGCAAGGTTGCTCCATTAAAAACTTTGACTTTGGCCAGATTGGAACTAATGGCAGCTCTCGTCGGTGCTAGATTAGGGAAATATTTACGAAACGTTTTTCCTAATTTCACTCAACAAATATGCTATTGGAGTGACTCTAAAATTGTTCTCCACTGGGTAAAAGGATCTTCAAAGCTTTGGAAGCCATTTGTGTCTAATCGAGTGGCAGAAGTGCAGACACTTACGCTTCCAGAGTGTTGGAGAGATTTGAAATGATATAAAATTTATCACTTAAATCTTGATATAAAGAAAGGGAAAAAAATCAATTAAGTATTATGTCTTAATAAAATTTGAAAATTTCATTCATAAAAATCAGTTGGATTCAAAATAATTTGGAGTAAGAGGAAGGAAAATAGTAGGTAGTCGAATTCAGTAATATAATTTTTTTAGTATTTATGTGTTGTTAAAGTAAATAATGCACGGAAAGACATTATTAAACTGATGATCCATGTTTTACTGCTTCACAGCAATGCATAAAATTAAGTAAAATTATATCACCGAATTATTCTACCATCCATATCTTCCTCTTGCTTACTCCAAAATATAAAAAGCAATGCAAGATATCAGAAAATACGAAATCTAATATTATAGAGCATCAAAACTAATGCAAAACAATATTACGGCAAACGCTAGATAATATTACTTTGCATAGAATCTAATATTATATAATATTACAGCGAACGCTAAATAATATTAGTTTGCATTGAATCTAATATTATACGATGCTGAGCAAATAGCGACCTCTTGTATCTTTCTAATCTTAGAAGTCGTGCAAGATAACGTCAGATTTTACCGATTTTCTGATATCTAATATCATGTGCTACTTGGGATACTTGGTTTTGATTATCTATAGTCACTGAGGATGGTTCCATTTTTATACTTCTATGCTTTGTATGATTATAACTATGGATTAATTTAGAAAGGACATCAATGTATTTTTTAGTATTAAACTCTGTAAAGTATTTCCACATCTTAGTTTTTAAAGTGCAATTGAATCTTTCAACTATACTTGCTTTAGTTTCATTATTTGTTGTAAAAAAATGAACTCCTATCTTTTTAAGATATTGCTGCACAAGTTTATTTGTAAATTCCGTACCTTTGTCTGACTGTAAATTTTCTGGTTTTCTATCTTTAAAAATAGATTTTAAAGCAGACAATATATTTTTGGCTGATTTGTCTTTTACAGGAACAGCCCAAGCAAACTTTGAGAAACAATATATACAAGTTAACAAATATTTGAATCCATTATTAAATTTTGCTAAAGATTGCATGTGCACTAAATCAATTTGAAATTGTTCATCTATACCTCCAACAATCACTCTATTACGTTTAAATTTGTGCTTCACAGGTTTATCTTTAAGAATCTTTAGTCTCTAACCATTTCTTAACGTCACTTTTCTTCACTTTACCTTTCACGGAATCATAAATAGCATTTACACCTCCAAAACTACCAGAATGTTCTGGATTATTATAAACGGATGATAACAAATTATCCATTATATATTAAAATTAAATCAAAATCAATAAAACTCTGCTGTAATTTTGTTACTTGCTAAGCTTTAAGAATTTTTAAAAAATTACAACTGAATCTAACTCTTACAAAATATATATTTTAAAAATGCTGGTATGCAAGAAACATTTCATTTAACTATTTAAAATCCTTAGCTTACATGAATATTTCAAAATAATCCAAACTACAATAATAAATAACGATAATAAAGATAAACATTCTGACAAAAGCAATACCCAGCCAACTGAAAGAGAAAAATGTCTAGCAGTTGAAATAGAAAAAAAAAATCCAATTGATATCTGAAATCGATGCACTTTTATACTATTTATGTAAAAGTAAACAGAAAACAAGTTTAGTTAAATTTAAAATGTTTTATTAATTCTAATAGAATGCAAAAAAACTATTTACTTATATATATTTTAAAAAATAATACTGCAATATACATTAGTACAATATTGTTACATATCCATAGATTTGAAAACATGTTCGTTGTCTTCAAAGTATTCATAGGTATAAGGAGGACAAAGAACAGATTTTGTATCACTCAATACACTTACTAAATTAATGTTTTTCAAAAACTCACTGGTCACATAAGAAATGGGTTTTAAGAGTAAAAGTTTTTGGTTAACAAATAAGTTATCGTAAAACCTCTTTGCTAAATCCATAACATCGATGGATAGTGCAATTGAATTGAATGTACTTTCTTTGTTTGCCCACAATTCCTCAGCTATCGTAACTGGTTGTTTCAATCCGCCTTCCTTCAAAATTTCGCACAATGTATTTCGTAAAATTTGCGACGCAAACTCCTGTCCATGGCTAACGTCCAGTGATGGAGGTAAAGTTTGGTCAATTGGCATTTCACAAAATTGCATATAAGCCATTGTAAAGTCCATAACTTGAAATAGGTATTCCAGTACACAAGAAGAAATGCCATCATAATTCAAAATCATTTCGATCAAGGCCACAAATATAACGTTCAAAATGAAAATCAACGAAATTATCACTTGTAATCCTTAATTGTCCTTCAGGAATGTATGCACAGTTTAGCTCACGTTTTGATTTAGGAACTGAAGCTATTCCCATCAGGTACTCAATCCAATCAGGTTTCAAAGTAACTCGTTGTTTTGTGGGATAATACATTTCTCCGTACTTGTATCATTTCAAATGCACGACAACACTTTTGTTGAAGCTGCTGACTATTATAAACACATTATCTCCAAGGGGAAAGGCATTGTCTGGCATGTTGCCTTCAACAAGGACAGCATTCACCTGAAAATAAAAAAGAAAATGAGAAACATAAAGCAGGTGACTATTAAGAGGTGACATACTTTAATAATCAACAATACAGACAAAATAAATTTTATTAAAAAAAAAAAAATTCAACTTACTTTTGAATTATCCGTTCGGGATTTTTTGCAAACTTCTTGTTCAGAAACTACTTGATCACCTTTTCTTTTATCCATAATAAGTTAAATTCAGTTATAATATCTCTTTCTTGGAAAAAAAAAAGTCCTTTGTAAAAGTTATGGTAATCAAATACGAAAATCGAATATAGACTCATCGAAGCAACGTCTGAAATAACAACTGGTTCAAACTAAATACTTACACATGAAGTTTGGTTGCCAACACTATATATAAAGTAAAATGTTGATGTCCAATCACTAAATAGTATTCAGTATTAATATGAATAGAAATGAAGCAAAGAGGAAAACGTCACTTGTTTAACAAGTATTAAACTTTCCCTATCGGTGAGATCCTGTTTCTGAAAACATACGTCATGTATCCGAGATTACGCTTGATAAATCGTGTCAGAGCAGGAAACCCTTATCATAATCAGTCGTGATGTCAGTTCGTTATCTCTTATAACCAGATGGCATACGCGTGCAAGTTGTCTCTCGCTGCTATCCAGAGAAAGTTATAATAGCATTAAGAGGGGGGCAGAAATAGTTATTTAATAGCTGTCAAAGGTTAAGTGAAAATATATCGATGAAACCGTAGGATGATATCGAATCCTTTTTATTTATACACGTGTTCAGAATACAAAAGTTTAACTTATTTACACATATCTAACCAAGCATTCGTGGGTCAGTGGTTATGATATCCAACTACTGACCCGCGAAGGCTTTTTGGTTGGCTTGAGTTCGATCCTCAGCCTTAATTATATTTAATAAATAATAATAAAACAGATTTAAATTTTAAAATAGATTTAAAGTTATTTTATTTCTAACATTCCCACATAGATGGCGCCACTAGAATAAAAGCATGATATCATTTATGTATTATGTAATAAAAGATGACGTCATTACTTCATAATATACGATTTCTACCCCAAATAACAAAGTCTATAAGTATTGCCATCCTTAAAAACTAATATAAATATAAAAATAATAAGTGTTGCCACCCTCAAAAAACTAATAAATTAAATAATTTTTAAAAACGAAACTAAATTAAAAACAGAAACCGAAACTAAAATATATTAGGGTTAAGAAAAAAAAAGAAATAAGCTCCCCATGACGCTGCAGAAATAAGCTCCGGTTGACTGTGACGTCACTTCCGTCCCTTATATCGCTTGGTATATGAAATTATAACCTTATACATATGAAATTGACAGTATACATATATACATATGAAATTGACAGTGGGCGGGGGTACCCGACACTCCCCTATATATATTAAGCCCAGGTAACTCAGAGCATAGAACGCTGGATACATAACAGTGGTAGACAGATCATGTGTTAGTATCATTAGTCGCATTTTTTCTTCTTTTTGAGGATAATAAAACTTTTGTTTTAAATCATATTGTAGAGTTAGAACTATTCAAAAAACTTAAATATTTACTTGTATATTTGAATTAAAAATGTTTCGCTTTTGTTTGTTTATTATATGCACATAAGTTCGAAGGTGGTGGGAACTCATCAAGTAAACGAATCACCTTTAGTACTAATAATTAGGATTATCAAAATAATCCTAATTATCAGTATCTATCAGTAATCCTAATCATCTACTGTTACAATTTTAATGGTTCGAAGGTGAAACGTTAAATCTTTCATATTAAATTACAAAATATTTCGAAAAAATTCTAAGTTCTTTATATTTCTTTAAACCCATAGAAATATGATATAAAATATAAAAATGTTTTTCCCATTTATAAACATGTTATTCATTTTTCATCGAATTTAGGCTTTTGAACTTCAAAATATTCCCCAGAAACTTAATAAGTACTGGAAAACAGGTCGAAATTCTGGGTATCTTAATGATGGTACTGCCATCCTAATATATTTCCTTTAAATTTGACTTAAATGGAATATCATTGTGTAAAGAAACAAAAATGTAACAATATAACAATAGCTGGATAATAAATAGTAAAAATGTAACATTAGCTGGAAAACACATTTAGAAAATCTGCACGAATATTAAAATGTTAAAAACACATATTAATCTCTTTTGTTCATATTTGTCACACAATGTTAACATCTTCATAAATAAATAAGGAAATATATAAAATGGAGGATGAAAAACTTTATTTCTAAGAAAATTCTAGTTTAAATGTTGAATTCAAATTAGAATAGACTTTGATTCAAAATGAAGGGGAAAACGTTTATCCTCTAAACAGATTCGGAATAGAATATTGAAATTAATTTATGAGAAAGAATTAATGCAGTTTCAAATAGACAAAGGGATACCAGTATCATTCGATTAATTTTTATAATCCACTCTCTTTTGTTTAAATTAAATATTTAATTAAGAATAGTGGGTTCAAGTACTGATGTAAAAATAGTGGGTTTAAGTTTTAAACAAAAGAGAGTGGATTAAAAAAAAAAAACAGTAATAAATCGATAGTGGGTACAAGCAGTGCCGTAACTTCACCCCTCGGGGCCCTGGGGCAAACATTTTTGGCAGGGGCTCTGTTATTTATTATATTAGCGAATATATTTATGAAAACAAGTTATTTGTTCGCATATAAATTGGATTAGAAACATTGTAAGCTTTCCACGTGGCAAAATACAAAATTTCAGCGAAATCGATTAATCCTGAGAAATTAAATTTTAAAAAAGTCGTACTTATAAAACTCTATTTCTCAGGAACTGATGCACTATTCAACCAATTTCGCTCAAATTTGTATTTTCCATGTGGAATTAGATACTTTAAAATAATACAAAAAAAAAAAAAAAAAAAAAAAAAAACTATATGCCTTACGATTCAAAAGTTTTCAGGCAGATCACCGAAGTCAAGCATCACTGGTTGCGGTCAGTGTGCGGGTGGGTGACCACTTGGATCAGTCTGCGTAGGGACCGAGGGTGTGCGGTATTGGTCCTCGTTAAACTGTTCTACCGTAAAGTGCTCGACTTCGCGTGCAGGTCGTTGTGCTACCGAAGCAGGGGTGCCATCCCCTCTGCAGAGGATCAAAATTGTGATGGCATGTCTTCGGATCATCCTCAGGGTTGTTTCCCAGACCGTCGCCAATAGCCCATTGTGCAGCTCTAGTGCGACGTAAATTAACTACAACAACATCAAAAGTTTTCAGACTATCATTGTTCCAAAGGGATCGTCAAGACACGGTTCCTAGCGATTACCGAAGTCAAGCATCACTGGCTGCGGTCAGTGTGCGGGTGGGTGACCACTTGGATCAGTTTGCATAGGAACCGAGGGTGTGCGGTATTTGTCCTCGTTAAACTGTTCTACGATAAAGTGTTCGACTTCGCGTGCAGATCACCGGGCTACCGAAGCGGGGGTGCCATTCCCTCTACAGAGGATCAAACCTCAAGGGATGTTTCCCAGACCGTCGCCAATAGCCTATTGTGCAGCACTAGTGCGACGTAAGTGATCAACATCAGACTATTATTAAATAAAAAATAATAAATATTTACTAAAAGTCATTTTTTGCATCGAATTATCTTTAGATAACAGAATTTTATAATCGTGTGCAAAATTTTTTCAATTCCCTTAAAAAGCTCTCGATCTGTAGTGAAATACAAAAAAATAAAATTAACATTTGGGGGTCCAAACTTTGGATAGCTCACCCGACCCAACTATTGGGACCATATTTCCCCGATTGCAGATACCTCCTATATTACGGGGGTTAGAAAATCGAATCTGTCGAACAAAAGTTATGTTTATTCAGAGAAAGTATGTTTTTGTGTCTGATTGCGCAACTTAAAATAAAATATCGTGCACTAATTAATTTGCATATTTGATGTCGCACCCTCGAATTATTTAGATGGAGTCCTAGAACGTGAAGATCCGATCATTAAATCAAAAGTTCTTCAGGGTGGTACTTATTTGGTTCACTGTACGTAAATGTTACCAATTTACGACATCTCACCGAGGAAATATGACTAGGGGGGAAATAGCTATTCATGTTGTCTACTAATGATATTTTTAACTTTTTATAATCATAAAATACCAATTTTATAAACCTGTTGAATCCGGTTACTGTATCGTTAGGAAGGTCTTTTCAAGACAAAACCATTATAAAAATGAAAATTAATTTTTAGTTTCAAATCTAAAAGTTTTTGGTCGCGTTATAGAAACTGAAGGAAATTATAGACTTTTTTCTTTTCTATCAGCACATATACCCACATTTTAAAAAGTCCTAATTGAAAAAATATTCAGAAATTTTTTCTCCATATACATCGATTAACAAAAACAAAGTTGCCTTACTCCAATATGAACAGGTCCCTAGAAAATCGTTCTTGAATATTTGGCCTATGTATTCATGACGCCATGTAATCATATGTGACAAAATTATGACAAAGAGTAATAGTTTTTTTTTATGAAAGAAAAATGAGAAAAGTCAAAGCATATTTGCTAATTTAAAAAAAATTCTTTTTAATGGTTTGTCATGGTAATGAATTTTAATTGCTACGGATTTCTAAGCTGATGTTCATAGCTTTTTTATTAAATAAAATGCGTTCTTTTATTAAATTAAACATGATTTTTTTAATATAAAATAAAGATTGCATTTCATTTTTTAATGAATACAAAGTTGTTAAAAACCCTAAAAATTCGAAGTTCCAATTTTAAGGACTTAATAATTTGAAAAGTACAAAATAAGAACAAAATCCACGCACACAATAAACAACAAAATTATCAATTTAAGTATTTACTATACAAATTAAATTTTATATACGAACATAAAAAAAAGCAATTTTTATGTTACCATTCTTATAAAAGAATTCGAACAGTGTATAAATATAAAATTTAAATGTATTAAATGAGTTAATGCAAACATTTACTTACCTCCTTATAAATAAATTCACATTTGGTTTTCTTGTTTTCCGAAGAAAAGTTTTATTAAGAATGGGAATTATCGATATCACGATTTATGTTTGAAAAAAAGGAAGTTGCAAATAATTTCAATAACTCTTAATTAAAGCTTTTATTTTGTTCAATTTTTGAAATTAAAATTTAACAGAAAATTTATATCTGAATTAAAAATGGTTAATTTAAATGACGCAAGTAAATGAGCTAAAAACTGGAATTTAACTGGAACGTTTTACGTTTGTCTGAGAAAAAATCTCTTGACAAAATGACCTAAGTAAATGTCAACAAGAGTCATCCCCTTGGATCCCTTAAAAGCTTACATCTATTTTCCTAGAACATCTAGATAATTGCTAGTTTAAGGTAACTTAAGGGACATATAGATGGTACTGTAAATATATGACATTTTATAGAAGCACAAAAGAGCCCAGGGTCATAAATATGATTAAAGCAATTTAAAGAAGCAAAAGGTCATTTTCCCATGGTGTAAAAGGAGATGGCTATTTTTTGAGGGGTCAGATAACTGGGGGTCAACTCTGTGGGTGGTATGAAAGTTTTAACACCTTCATACCACCCACAGTCAAAAGATGCTTTAAAATATATCTGTAGGATGCATTTTTCAGGATGCAAAACAGTGGTACTTATTTAGTCTTCTAAACACTTGTTATGTTTTTTTATGATGTGCTCCTCTTCTTTTTTCGTGTTTTAGTTTTAAATTTTTTTAATAAATTAAATGTTGTAACATGTAGAAAAAAATTGAAACAAAAACGAAGTATTTTTCTTGTGAATTTCTATTTCAATTTAGAAAATAGCTAGTGAATTGGAAAAAAAGTAGTTTCTTTTTCTAAAATTCTCAATTCTATTTTACTTTATTGTAGCGAATGTCAAATTTCAGAAGGGGTGGCGCACATTATCTTCCATCTCAATTAAATTTCAAAGGAAAATAAAGTTTTCGATTTGGAAAATAGCTTTAAAGTCGAAAATAAGAGTTAAATATAAATTTTACTTGACTTTATTCCTGCGAATGTCTGAATTTCAGAAGGGGTGAAGTATATTCTTCGCCCCTTCACTTTAATTTAAGAGGAAAATAAAATTTTTTCTTTGGAAAATAGCTTCAAAGAAGTTTTTTTTTTTTTTTTTTTTTTTTTTAAACAATTTTATTAGACTATTATTTCAAATGTTTAAATTTCAGAAGATACAAAACACATTTTAACCCCCCTTACTTTATATCAGAAGAAAATAAAGTTTTCTATCCCCTTACTATAATTTAATACGAAAATGAAGTTCTCTATTTGGAAAATATCGTCGAAGTTACGAAGCAAAACAATTTTTTTCTTCTAAAATTTCCAACTTTACTTGATTTTATTCTATTAATGTCTAAATTTTAGAAGATGAGAAACAAATCCCCCCCCCCTCACTCTTATTTCAGAAGAAAATAAAGTTTTCTATTTGGAAAATAGATTCAAAGATGATTTTTTTAGTTACCAATTTTTATTATTTTTGAGCACTTTGAAATTTCAGAAGGGGCGAAACATTATGTCCGCCCTCTCATTTCTATTTCGGAAGAAAATAGAGAGAAAATTGGAAATAAAATATTTTTTCCATTTTTACGTGACTTTTCCAAAAGTGAAAAAACACATTAATCGCCCATAACAAAATAAAGTTTCCTACTTGATGTATATCTTCAAACTGAGAAAGAATAGCTTTTTTTTTCTTCTCTAAAATTACTTATTTTACTAGACTTTGACTTGGCGAATAATTAAATATCAGAAGAGGCAAAGCACATAAATGTTAGAGGAATATAAAGTTTTCTATTTACAAAAATAGCTTCATAATTGAAATTTTTTTTTTCAAATTTCCGATTTTACTTTATTTTTGTGAGTGTCTAAATTTCAGGAGGGGCGAAACGCATCGTTTGCCCCATCACTTAAGTTTCAGAGGGGCCCTCTGCCTCCCCCTGGTTGGCATGCTACTGCGTCTGACGCTGGATAGTAAAGGAAACAACTAAGTAAACCAGAAGTGCAATGTACAGAAAGTGTTAACAATCAACTTCATGCAGCTGTGGCCCTTCCCCTTCTCTGCAAAGCGTGTTTGTTCTTTTGAGAAAGGGAAATAATTCGCGAAAAGGTGTTTTACCCTTCCCTTTATGTTATAGTAGGTACGCAATTACAAAAAAGAAAACTTTCATCAACTCTATCTTAACACAATTTCTTTCCTACATATATATAATTAGAGTACTTTATTTTAAAAAAAAACATGATGTGGTCTCTTCATATGGAGCCCCCTTGACCATCGGGGCCCCGGCTGCCCCGGCGTAGTTACGGCCCTGCAGTGGCGTGCCAGCCGGGGGGGGCAGAGGGGGCAGTCGCCCCCTCTGAAACTTTAGTGAGGGGGCAAACAATATGTTTCGCCCCTCCTGAAATTTAATCATTCGAGAAAATAAAATCAAGTATTTCCAATCAATAAATAGTAAAAAAGTAAAATTTTAGAAAAAAAAAACATTTTTAATTGAACTTTGAAGATATTTTCCTCTGAAATTAAAATAAGAGGTAGGCTCTTTTTTTCAACTTTGAAGCTATTTTTCAAAAGGAAAACTTTATTTTTCTCTAATATTTAATAAAAGGGCGAATAAATGCGTTTCGCCCCTTCTGAAATTTAGACATTCGCAAAAAGGAAGTCAATTTAAATTAGTAAACTTAGAGGAAAAAAAGCCTTTTTTTTTCGAACTAAATTGAGGGGGCGAATTAATGAATTAATTTAATTTAATTGATGGGGCGAATAATGCGTTTCGCCCCTTCTTAAAATTAGATTTTCACAAAAATGAAGTCAAATTAAATTAGTGAACTTGGAGGAAAAAAAATTTTTTTTTCATCTGAATTGAAGGGGCGAAGAAATGAATTTAATTTAATTGGGGGGTGAATAATATGCCATTCGTGAAAATAAAGTTAAGTTAAATGGGTAATTTTAGAAAAAATATAAAACTTTAAAATTGTAATTTAAAAAGTAATTTTATTCTTCAACTTTAAAATTGTCGCTTTTTTGAAAAAAGAAAACACTATTTATTCTGAAATTTAACTGAAGGGGCCAATAGTGTGCTTAGCCCCTTATGAAATTTAGACATTCATGAGAAAGAAGCCAAATTAAATTGGTAATTTTTTAAAAAGTCTTATTTTTTCTTACTTTGAAGCTATTTTCAAAATATAAAACTTCATTTTTCTCTGAATTTTAATTGAAGGACGTCGAATAATATGCTTCGCTCCTTCTGAAATTTAACCATTTGTGAAAATAATGTCAAGTTGAATTGATAACTTTAGAAAAAAAGAACCATTTTTTCTACTTTTAAGTTATTTTCGAAATAAAAAACTTTATTTAATAGTGAATTTAAATTGAGGGGACGAATAATGTGCTTCGCCCCTTCTGAAATTTAGCCATTCGTGAAAATAAAGTTAAGTTAAATTGGTAATTTTAGAAACAAATACCATTTATTTCTACTTTAAAGCAATTTTTGAAATCAAAAATTTTATTTTCCTCTGAAATTTTATTAAAGGGTGAATAATGTCTTTTTCTTCTTCTAAAATTGGTAATTTTAGAAAAAAAAATGTTATTTTTTTCTTCTTAAGCCAAAGACATTTTTTTACAAATGATAACTTTCTATATGCGTAATTTAACGAAATAAAAACAATTTTAAAAACAAAATACTTCTCAAAAAACGCATTGCATATAAAATATATAGAAATGTTTAGAAAACTAAAATAATTTCATCTCTTTTACCCTTCCCTGGAAAGAGTAATAAAAGGCATCCTCCACTGATGAAAATTGGTTTAAAAGAATCCCTCGATATTCAACAATTTCCTTTATTAATGTATTATTAATGTTTTTATTATAATCGTAAAACAAATTCATTTATATAGCGGATTAGGTCATGATTATACCGTTTACTGTTTATTGTGTATGGATTTTGCTATTAATTTATATTATGAATTTGTTTATATTTTAATTGTAAAATAATATTTTGAATTCTTTTTGCTTTTAAACAAGTTTATTTTGATTCATAAATAAAAATCAACCTTTAACTTTTTTTTAAAAAATCACAGTCAATAAAAAATAATAAATAAAGTACGTTGAAATAAAAAATTTGATTTTGTATTTTCGATCATTCTTTTGACTTTTAAGAGATACATTTTAATATCGGTTCTTTAAGATCATCTTTGTCCTTATTTTATTGAAATTAATTTCGAATCTTTTGCTTTTATTACACAAAAGTAATATATATTGTAGTTTAATATATTTAATATAAATAAATAAAAATGACCGAAAAACTGTTTATTCCTAAAACAGGAAAATAACATGATAGAGAATGCATTATATCAGCTCTGGAGGGTGTTTTTTTTCCTTTTTCTAATTTTTAAATTTACCATTTTATTTTTTCTTATATGATAACCATTATATATATGATTATTAATTTTTGAAAATTTTAATGTTGAAATTATAAATGCTGTTGATAGAGGATAAAAAATTAATCCAATCAACACTATTGTAACTTAAAATTTCTTATGTGAATATTTCTCTTTACCAATTGAATATTTTTATTTTCCGTTTCCAATTTTGATTTAAATCCAGATAAATGAAACTGGAACAAGATGAGAAAAACCCTACACATAAAACTGCCTAAATTTTATTTTTCCACATTTTTTTAAAAAATTTTATTCTTCTCTTTAAAAATCCGAAAGCAAATAATATTCATTGTCAAAATAATAAGTCATTAAAAAAAGTTTTTTGTTTTTTTACTTAGGAAAGAAGTTGTATGACGTTTTTCTTTATATACTAATTTGCTTTGGAATTTCAAATGAATAAATAGTCCTGTGTCATGATTGTTTGTCATATATAGTTGCATGACGACGTGAATATATTATATAATATATATATAT
Organism: Parasteatoda lunata; assembly: GCA_949128135.1. NCBI lineage: Eukaryota > Metazoa > Arthropoda > Arachnida > Araneae > Theridiidae > Parasteatoda > Parasteatoda lunata. Next base: position 120,534,612 of record OX421973.1, on the reverse strand, counting down.
ATAATAGGCAAAATATTCTGAAATGATTCTTTTTTAAAATATAGCCATATTTTTAGGACCCCGTACACACTGGAGTAACGCAACTTTATTTTTACCTCGATGTCCAAGATATAACTGCGAAATATTCAAGAATTGTTATAAAACTGAAACTTCATGACTTGCATTATAATTACCTTATTAACTAGTGATAATTTATTAAAGACTTTATGATTATTTATTTAATTTTAAGTTTGAAGCTTTCGTAGCAAGGGATGTATGCGCCACTTATAAAACTTTAAAATCAATATAACAATACAGATACTTACTAAAATTGTCTGAAAAATTAAGTTAAAAAATAATATTAAGTAATGACTTCATGAATTAAATCAGCTCCAAATGTTATTATTCTTTTATAATTTTGCTATATCATTTTATCTCATACGTCATATGGTAACCATATTATATATCGACCGAGATATACTTTTATCAAAGTGTTAGTTTTATATAAAATCCTTTTTTTTAATATGTTATAAAACCTTCGAAATACAATTTTCAGTTTCTGACTTATTAATTCCTTCATATCTGGCTTTCTGTATGCCGTATAATAATAATTATCTGAATCAAAATATATTTGTTTTATTTGATGGACTATATCCTTAATAGCTTCTTTTAAATTTTTTTTCTTTGATAGACAATATCAATAGAACTCTTTTGGTGTTAAGATTATTGTTTATGTGTTTGTTGTTTTTATCATCAATTAAAATAAATAACATACGTCTCATGTTGTTTTTATCACCAGTTTTCAAATTCATCATATCCAATTTTATAAGTTCTATAACTTATTTGTTTTTCATTTAGTTTACGTAAAATAATAAAACTATAATATTTAGTCCAGTTAAAAGTTAATTTCAGTAAGTTTTTTAGAATTTTAAAATTTATGTACAAAAAAAAGTTATTTCTAAAAAATAATTTCGGAAAGCTAAAATATACAAAAATGAAGAAGTATGCATCAAAGATCATGCATCAGTAAGATAGAAATATGCATCAAAGAAAAAAATTTGATAATTTCTTTAAGATTTCGACTGAAAGAGAAAAGAGAAGTCCCTAGGCAAACTAGAAATCAGGAGCCATCCTCGATTTTATAACAAATACATTTAGTATAAATTTTTGTTCTAGTAATTACTTTCCTGGAACGCTCAAAATGAAAATCCGCGCCTTAAGTTCCAATTGTTCATGGGATTTCCTGACAATTTTGAGGAATCTTAACTAAAATTAATAATTGTAACAATAGTTCATTTTGAAGAAGCAAACAAAAATTCATAGCCGATATTGACACCCAATTCTTAAAAAAAAGTTTAAAACATTGTTCAATTATATAAAATGTTATTGAAATAATTGAATATCCATTTAGTAGTAATTTATAGTTAGTTTTTCTTTTGCATCACATTTTTTTACAAAAAGTGATAAAAACAAAGATAAAAGAATTTTCACATTCTAATTGAAAGAATTTTCACATTCTAATTGGTCAGTTAAATGTGAAAATTTACGGAACATGTACAGAAGCGGTTAAACCGTGCCAAACACAAATTATTATTTCGTTCAAGCATAAACGTTAGTAGAGAGGTTTAGCTCTTCCGCGTAATATCTCGCTCGCTCACGCACTTTTAATTTGTGATTCTGTGCAGTGCCGGTACTTCAAATAATCACGATTCGCCTTATTTATGTACGTGAACGAGCAAGAGGTTAAAGCTTTCTATTTTATAGCAAAATCAAACAATGTATTGAGCGCAAATAAATAAACAAAGCGAACATTCTTAGATCAAACAATCGGATTTTCACAGGACTCAACTTGAATGGTTCGAGAGCCTAACTTTCAGTATGCGAAATAATTAGAGCAGTGTAAGAGTAGACAATATTAAGAGTCAAGAGCCGCAATCTGGAAGGAAAAAAAATTGTCCCAACAATTTAGTCAGAGCCTTTTCATGTTTGCGATTTATAATTTTCAGTTATTAACAGGGCTGACGATTCTAAGGTTGCTCAGTAATCTTTTAATTCATTCCTTTTTTTGTGCGTCAGACATAGTTTAATGCATTTTTTGTCAGTATACTTGTCGTAGTAAATACGATTTTTGTCTCACTTTATTTATTTTTTATATTTAGTCAGGTATAATTGAAATGCATTTTCCTCACATTTTAATTTTCAAATTTCGTAGTTTACTTTGATTTTTTGTTAGTTATTTTTAATAACATTTTTTTCTTCGGATTTTCAATTTTTCTTATAATAATTTTTATTCCTTAGTCCTTGTTATTTTTCAAATATTTTTAAGCTAAATGGGACTTTTTGTTCATTTTTGTGATTAATTTTATAACCCGTAACTCTTAATTCTAATTAATGAAATAATAAGTCTTCATAAAAACTATGTACTAAATTTTAAAAGTACAACAAATTTTAAAGATTTTTTTTTTTAATTGTAAATATTTTTTTAGATTTCATTTTTATCGGATTTTAGCTTTTACGTTGTTTATATTAATGATATTTTTTTCAATTGTTTTCTCTATATTTTGTTAGAATAATTTAAATTCTTTAAATATATTTCATTAAATTTATACTTGAATTTTTTTTAAATATTTTAAAAATATATAACATAATTTCCCAATATTATTAGGTTTTTCAAAAGATTTTTAAAATTTTAATTAGTCTTTTTCGCTATCCAATTTTGTTTCGAATAGCTATAATTCGAAAAATAATATTACATTGTTCAGATTAAAAAAAATAACAGCCATATAACCTCAAATATGCAATAAAATTTTGGTTACAATTTTATAATTAATTAATGAAAATTTCTTCATTTGTTATAATTTTTTCAGCCCTTTTCCTTTACCATGAAGATTTAATTAATATGATAAAGTTTATTCTACTTCATTGAATTACTGCATATTTATATGTTTTAAATTGTATATTTTCTTTTTCTTTTAATATATTTACAATTTTTACCTTGGAATAAACCTGAAAAATTAGAAGATTTGTTAAAATTCAAAGTAATTTTAAAATAAGATTCAATTTGAGAAATCAATCTCTTTGACGTCCTTCATTTGCTGTAATTTTTTTATACCTTGTGCTTTATCATTAAAATTAAATTAATATGATAAAGTTCATTCTCCTTTTTTGTTTACTACAATATGTTTTTGAGAAGCGAAAAAGCATTTTATGTCATTATGATTAACCCTTACGTTAACCCTTATATACGTTTAAGAAAACGTATATAAATTATAAAATACATAATTCCTTCTGAAGTTTGTAGTTTTTATAAAATTTATTTTATAAACAACTAAAAGTAAAACTCATTAAGTTTCTAATAGGTCGTGATAAATATACATACCACCAAAAATAGTAATAATAACATTAAAATTTAGATTAATTTTTATAATCTAAATGGGTCATTTTTTCTTATATCAATTACTATTCTTATATCACTTTCAATTCCAAAAATACTTTACTTTACCTTTACTAGAAATAAATGACCCATTAAAGGGTTAATATGTATCTATAAAATGTCTTGCTCAGCATTAATAAATTTAAAGGAGTAAAATTTCAAAATTAATTAATTACATTTTTTAAATTTTAGTGCACTTTTTTAAAATTTATTTCCGATCGATAAATCATTTTTTGTTAACTAATTTGTTGGTGTGAATGTAATAGTCGTCATAAACAACGGAAATAATTATAAATATTTACAATTAGATAAATTACAATATTAAAATAATACAACTTATTATAAAATACTAGATCGGACAAAGTTTCTGACTTAGCATTGGCTCGCCCCCCCTGTCAAAAAGAAGTTGGCACGCCACTGTCTTTACCTGTTGTTAAGTATAAACCTAATGATTTGATTGTAAATAGAGATTAACTAAAAGGTATAAATATCAACAAACACTTTTGGATCATTTCTGGAATCGGTGGAGGAAGGAATATTTACTTCATCTAAGATCTGCTTATATGTCTTCACTACCAGGTAAGATAACATCATTTAAGGTAAATGATATTGTTTTAATCAATGATGAGCGTTATCCCAGAAATATGTGGATGCTGGGAAGAATTTTGGAAGTGTATCAGGGACGAGATGGGAACATTCGTTCTCTTTTGATAAAAACCCCTAAAGGAGATATAAGACGCTCAGTTCAACTTGTAAGTAATTTAGAAATTAACCCTTAAACAAAAATGTTTATGGCAATGCGTAAAATATATATATTTTGATAAAATGCATATGTTAAAATTGATTGTTTAATATTGTTATATTAGTATTGAACATTCATTTAATTTTTATTACTGCAAATTTATGCTAAAGATAAATTTTTGATTTAAATTTCAATTAATATTGTTCTTGAAAATTTTGTTTTGCAAATTTATGGTAAGTGAACTCAAAAGAGTTCAGGTGGGGAGTGTTACAAGTTTCTGCCTGACCAGAAGAGGGCGTTGTAATCACTCACTCACTATAATTCTGTAATCTTATGTGGCAGGCAATGGATTGGATTGGATGGCTCATTGGAGAGCCGCATTTCGTATCATATATATATTATTGTTTTTATTATTAAATTGTTGTTTGTTATTAAATATGGTTTCTTTATTAATGCACCCATTCACCACTGAATCACTCTGCAACAATAGTAAAGCAAAATATATCAATACAATAGTGTAAAGAGCACCAAAAAATGGATACGAAAATTAAACATATTAAGACAAAATTTCAAGAAAAATACGAAGTAAAACACAAATAGGAATATATAAAGCGAGGAGCGACAGACGTCCATGTACTGGCATCTTGCGGAAATGATTTAAAAATATTTTGATAATTAAATTGCCAGATTACAAAAGATAAAACTAAAGCATAAATAGATTGTAGTGGGAGATATGCTTTGAACGCACGTTTTTGCTGAAGTACAGAATCGCATTTGAAGTGACTGTTACCTTGGATTGGCCCGAAACTAGATTTGCGCAAGTTCTTATATATTTTTATAAAATTTATTATTCAATGTTTATAATTAATAAAAGGTTGAATTTTAAAAATATAAAAATTTGATTTCAATTACATTTGAAAAATTATTACTATTTATTGAAGAAAACGTAATTAAATTTTCGAAAATTTTTTGCCCACGTATATGTCCGAATCGGATTTGCATACAGTGTTAAGAATTGTGAAATTATGCCACGAGGCGGCGCTCATGTCAATATGATTCAGTTGCCATTCATCTCTGGAGCAGGGCACATCTCCCTGACACCTCGCAATGATCCCGTGAATTTATATTGATAATATGTGTAAATAAATAAATTTTATTATGTGTATACAGTCCAATAGATCGATACATCACGAATACTAACAAAGTGGTCATCGCCGAGCTCGAAGACAAACCGAACGCTTGTGGAAATTGATTACGAAATCGAAACAATGGCTTTGGAGCAAATAACAGTATTTAACCGAAAGCGAGGTTATATACGAGGACAATTGACAAGGATTGAAAATGCACTTCAGCAAAATACTGATTTACCTGCGGACAATACGGACATTACTCAAAAATTATCAACATTGGATAAACTTCGAACAAAGTTAGAGGATCTACGCAGCGAATGCTATTCTACTTTGTCGGATGAGGATTTGCCTGATTTTGAAACAAGTTTAGATGAGCTACAAATTGACCTCGAAACATGCGAGGTAAGCTTTCAAAAACTTCTAAATCCAAATTCTAATTCAAATGAAAACAGTTTGTCCTCTGGTAACTGTAAGCTAAAATTACCGTCAATTAATCTTCCCGAATTTTCAGGTTTATATGTTGAATGGTTGTCATTCAAAACACAATTTATGTCTTTAATTGACGATAACAAACAGTTGTCAGAACAACAAAAATTGTTTTACCTTCAGTCGGCACTTAAGGGTAACGCTAAACAATTAATTACGGTAAATGATACGTACAACAGTTTATTCGAAGCATTGAAAAAACGGTTTGAAAATACACGGTTGCTAATTATGAGTCATATTGGTGAAATATTTAATTTTTCTAAAGTTAAATGTGAATCTGCGTCTAGTTTAAGACAGATGCTCGATAAAATTGTAAGTAATTTGCGATCATTAAAACAACTAGAATTAGAAACGAACCCTCTTTGCGAAGCAATATTAATTTATATAATTATTCAAAGAATTGATATTGATTCACGTAAATTATACGAAATGGAATTGGGTTCCGAATTACCGAGTTGGGAAAAATTTACGGAATTCTTAACTAAAAGATGTCAAGCACTAGAAAATGTAAATAGAAGTTCAGGCGAATTTAAACGGGAACCAACCCCGAAATTCAAAAGTCTAATGGTGAAAAACGAAAACAAAAATAATTGTTTATTAGGATGTATGGAATCACACCCTATTTTCAGATGTAAAAAGTTTATCGATTCTAATGTAGATGATAGATTAAAATGTGTTGTAAGGAATAAATTATGTTTTAATTGTCTCGGATTTCACGCAATGTCTAAATGTAAGAAAATTCATTTAAAATGCAAATCTTGTAACAAGAATCATAGTACAATGTTACACGGAGCGAACTTTTTCTTCCATCGACAAAATCAAAACAAAAATGCGGGTGTGGCGCCTACGAGCAGGGAAGAAAGAAATAATTCAGTTTCGGAACAAGAGGTTGCACAATCACAAATGCTAGATGAAATTAATAACAAACCGCAAGACTCACCATGTTTATATTCTTTTAATGTAAATAAAAATGTTCTTCTTTCTACAGTGAAAGTTAAAATATTGCAATCGAACGGAAAATATTTGCATTTGATAGGGCTATTCGATTCTGGAAGTATGAAATCTCTTATTACTGAAGAGGCAGCTAATTTATTGGGTTTAAAAAGATCCCGTTGTAGGTCAAATTTAATTGGATTAAAAAATACAGTATTTCTGATAACTGAAAAGATTCATTCGCGTATAAGTAATGATGAGGAATCATTTAGTAAGGAACTCGAATTGTTAATTTTGCCAGAAATAGCCGGAAATGTTCCTTCGGAAGAAATAAACATTTCTAATTTGAATTTACCCGAGAACGTTAAGTACGCTAATCCTAAATTTCATCTACCGCAAAAAATATCGATTCTTTTAGGAGGTGACATATTTTATGAATTGTTAAAAGGGAATCAAATTCGATTAAGGGGTAATTCTATTATTTTAATTGAAACAGTTTTCGGATGGATGGTTACAGGTTCGATCCCCTCAAAACACCCACATGATTCCAATTGTTATTTCATACAGGACAATGTTGATGAAGGGTTAAATAAATTTTGGGAGTTAGAATCAATTGGGATAGTTCCAAATGATAATTCAGACGAGGAAAGTACTGCTTTAGCTCTCTTTAAAAATTCTGTAGATTACAATGAAGGGAGGTATCAAGTTAGGCTACCATGGAAACGTGATTATAGGGAATTAAACGATAACTTTATTGTAGCCAGAGGACGGCTAGATCATTTGATTAGAAAATTTGAGAGACACTCAGAACTGTATGAAGATTATCGTGACATTCTGAAAGACTACGAAGGTCAAGGCATCATAGAGAAAGTCCCAAAGGACAAAGTCCAAACAGATAAACCGCTATATTATCTACCATTTTCTATGGTTTACAGAGAATCAGTCAGTTCTAGTAAACGAATAGTTTTTGATGCCAGCTCACATGAAGAAGGTGAACTTTCCTTAAATGACTGTTTATACGCAGGACTTAGCCTAAATCCCCTGATATTTAACATGCTTATATTTTTTCGTTTGAATGCAGTGGTGATCTTGGCAGATATCAAAAAAGCGTTCCTTCAAATATCGTTGAATGAGCGGAATGCAGTGCGATTTCTTTTTCCAAGTTCTAACCCAGCCATAGGTGAACAGTATGACATAAATATTTTAAGATTTTGCAGAGTTCTTTTTGGTGTCAACGCCAGTCCTTTCTTACTTTCTGCCACTATTAAGGAACATATCAAAAAATATCAAGAGTTGCATCCCGCTACGGCGAAAATGCTCAATGAATGTCTGTATGTCGATGACTTCATAGGAGCTCTCGACGACGTGACATCTGCCTTTCAGATGTCGGACGAAGCCAAGAAAATCATGGCAGAAGCAAGCATGAATCTGTGCAAATGGAGTTCACACAGCAAGGAACTGGTACAATTATGGAAGGATTGCGGGTTCGAAACCCATCCCATTCATTCGGAAGCCAATCCTTCTGCCAATTTACACAAAGTTCTAGGACTGCCATGGCATGTGCATGAAGACTACCTCTCTGTAGATCTGAAAGACTTGCTTAAATTCGATGGAAAAGAAAGCGTTACTAAAAGAATTGTTTTAAGAACTATCGGAAAACTGTTCGACATATTGGGGTTTCTTAGTCCGTACACAATAAGACTCAAGTGTTTACTCCAAGACTTGTGGCTTAGAAAGTGTCCGTGGGATACGGACATTCGCCAAACATTTATTCAGTGGAGATCTGAATTATCTGACATTTCGAAATTACAAGTTCCTAGAATGATTCTCGACTCCAGTCTAGATGATGCCAAGGTACTTCAAATTCATGTATTTTCGGATGCCAGCCAAAGAGCGTACGGAACAGCGGTGTACCTAAGAGTGAAGTACAGTGACAAGATCACAGTTAATCTTATCGCATCAAAGAGTCGTGTTGCTCCATTAAAGAAACTGACTCTTCCAAAACTAGAATTAATGGGTGCATTACTTGCAACCAGACTCGCAAAGGAAATAGAACATATTGTAAAGCGAAAGGGATCCCCCACTGTTCATTTTTGGACAGATTCCCAGATAGCATTGTTCTGGATCAAAGGACCTCATCATAAATGGAAACAGTTTGTTTCTAATCGAGTGAAAGAGATTCAAGCGCTTAGCAATCCTGAAGCATGGTCACATGTTCCCGGTAAACTTAACATTGCTGATATTCTTACAAGAGGAGTTAGTGCAGATGTTCTTCTAAAAAACGAGGCTTGGTGGTCAGGTCCCGAGTTTTTAAGAAAAGATGAGATTTCAGTGTTTGAGTGCACTAATTCTATTGCTGAAAACTCTTACCTTTCAGAGTTAAAAAAGGGTTCCTCTGTTGAAGAGGATATGTGTTTTGCTTTAACTAATCAAAATGTTATGTTTTATAATTACCTTCTTAAACTTACCAATAATTTTTCCAAACTTGTTCGTATAGTTTCATATATTTTTAGATTTATCCATAACTGTAAAAATCCAAAGAACAAGGCAGGTAGGTATTTTGATTCTAAAGAATTGAGTAATTCAGAAACCTTTCTTTTAAAATTTGCCCAAAGTGAGTATTTAGAGGAATTGAATGCTTTAATGAAAGGTGAGAATGTGAAAGGTAAAAGTAAATTATCTTCTCTTAATTGTTTTATTGATAAAAAAGGTCTTATACGTGTTGGAGGTCGAATTGTAAACTCAAGTGTTAATGATTATACTAAACATCCAATTGTCCTTCCATCTAAACATCCCTTAACTTATATGATTGTACATTATTTTCATTTGAAATATTTACATGTGGGAGCACAAGCTTTGTTGTACTTAATACGCCAAAAGTATTGGCCTGTAAACGGCAGAAATTTGTGCAGGTTGGTAATACACAATTGTGTTACGTGCACAAAAAACAAACCAGTTTTAGAGCAACAATTAATGGGTCAGTTGCCTAAAGAACGAATAGAACCTTCTCCTCCATTTACCATAACAGGTATTGATTTTTGTGGACCATTTTATATAAAATTTAAAGGACAAAGGAAAGGTGTATTAAATAAGATATATGTTGCAATCTATGTATGTTTATGTACTAAATCAATACATTTAGATTTCGTGAGTGACTTAACGTCAACAGGGTTTATAGCTAGCTTAAAAAGATTTTTTTCTAGAAGAGGAAGGGCCTCTAAAATTTTCACTGACAATGGACGAAATTTCGTTGGTGCAGACGCTGAACTGAAACGGCTTTTCAAAATTATTAATTCACCAGATGAACCTTTGGCTCAATATTTTACCGAGGAAAAAATTGATTGGCATTATAACCCCCCAAGATCACCGAATTTTGGAGGATTATATGAAGCCGGAGTTAAGTCTTTTAAATTCCACCTAAAACGGATTGCAGGAAACTCTAATTTTACTTTGGAAGAGTTTATTACAGTTTTAGCAGAGATTGAAGGAGTATTAAACTCCAGGCCATTAACTCCATTGTCAGCTGATTTCGAAAACTATGAAACCCTAACACCAGGGCATTTTCTGATTGGGAGACCCATCACTTCCATAGCAGAACCCCAACTTGCAGATATCAATGAAAATAGACTCAGTAAGTGGGAGAAGATTTCTAAAATTTCTCAAAAAATTTGGAGACTTTGGAAGAGAGATTATTTAAATAATCTCCAAAAAACGCCACAAATGGCAATTCAGTAAAGATAATGTTAAGATTAGAACTTTAGTGTTGATAAAAGAGGAGAACTTGCCAGGCACTAAATGGTTAACAGGAAGAATTGAGGAAATATTTAAGGGAAGTGATGGGAAGGTAAGAGTTGTAAATATACGTTTGCCACAAGGCAACATGCTTAAAAGATCATTACGCAACATTAGTATCTTACCTGTGTATTAATTTTTGTATTAAAATCTTCATTATAATTGTTAAAGTTGAAATTACGTTTATGTATATTTGATGTTTTGTATGAATATTGTCAATTTTTCATTTTATTTTGCAATATATTAAGAATTGTAATTAATAATGATTGGATTTAAGCATCCAATCGGCGGGGAGTGTTAAGAATTGTGAAATTATGCCACGAGGCGGCGCTCATGTCAATATGATTCAGTTGCCATTCAACTCTGGAGCAGGGCACATCTCCCTGACACCTCGCAATGATCCTGTGAATTTATATTAATAATATGTGTAAATAAATAAATTTTATTATGTGTATACAGTCCAATAGATCGATACATCACGAACATTAACATACAGTAAATCAATTTAGATTAAATTTTTTTTTATGTAAATGCTTATAATTATGATGATAAAATTAATTTTAATTTTTTGGATTTAAGTATTAAAAAAGAAGATAATATTTAACATTGTTTATATAAACGATATATAGACTGACTTTAAGCTTAATATAAATACACTAATTACAAACAATTCTTCATGTTTCTAAAAAACATTTATTTAAATACTAGTGTTATTCAAATAAATAATTAAATGAATTTGCAGTAATATTTATTTATTCAGAAACAAATAGACAAACTCTTCTAAAATTTTATACAAAATCATTAAGTTTATGGTATGTTAAAATTATTAATGAATTTATTTACATAAATGTTTGGTTATCTGATATTTTTACATGTGCAAATCCAATTTTAATTGTTGGTTTCCAGGCATTTAACCAAGTTGGATTTGCTTATGGCAATAATCAAATTAGATAACTTTAAAATCAAGATAACTTACATTTTTTTTATGTAAATATCATTGTGCCAGATTTAATATTCATTTTATTTAAAAGTTTTTCGTAATCGTATAATTTCACTAAATGTAGTACATTTATAATAATATTTCAGAAACATTCAAACAAGTTTATTTTAAATCATTCTTTTTTCCTTTCCTTCTTTTCTTAATATATTAAGTACAAAATAAATAAATAAATAAAATTAAAATAAATAAATTAAAATAATTAAAATAATAAATATTAAAATAATAAATATTGCGAAGCAAGACTAGTTCCTTGGTATACGTATTATTCATAAAAAGTAAGTAATTTCGAAAATTAAAGATAATCAAATCTTCAATAAATCTAGCAATGTATTTGTTTACAACATATCACATTAACTAAGTATTAAACTAAATAGTGAAGACTTCGTTTAATTATGAGAACACTTTTTTTAAACAAATACACAAATACTATACAGAAAACAAAACAATTTGCACAAAAAAGCATTTTAACTGAGTAGAAAAAATGCTGAGATTCAAGAAAAAAAAAGTGCGGAGTTAATTATTGTTTAACGAGTTGACGGCTTGTATTTATTCCCGCAAACTCAGAAGTATTAACTCTCGTCTCTGTGTTTTCAGAAAACCGAAGCAATTTTGCTACTCAACTTGTTGCCACTCATGCTTCCTTAATAATGAACGTGTTTGTGCGACCGAAATCGTTTTCAGAATGTTTCTTTTACCTTTTTTTTTTCTGTCTGACGATATTTTTTTGAAGGCACATATCTTTAGAGTCGGTAGTTTTCTGCGTTTGTTGCAGAAAGGAAAAAAAAAATAAATAAATAAAAAATAAAGCCATTGAAGTCTTCTACCTTTCAAAACTACAAAGCGCTAAGCGTAATGTTAGGGGGAAAAAAAATAAACGCAACTAATTGGCTCAATTTAAACAGAGTTTATTCTAACAAAGAATTTTGGAGAAACGTTTGAAAAAATTCAATAACTTAAAGAGCTTATTTTCTTCATTTAAATGTCGGGAGTAAAATCGATAACCATTTTTATGTCTTTTCTTTGCATTTTAAATATTTGTCTATAAAACAAACAAATAAATAAAAAACACGATTTTATTACAGCAGGTTCTACAAAGGTTTCTGATGAATGAAAATTATTGGATGTAAATATGTTGATAAATTTTAACGTTCATTGAGTTATTTTGATAGCGAATTCAAAACGAATTTAGTTAATGCAATTAAAACTCATGAGCAATGCCGGGCTTTGAAGCACTACTTTGTGTGGTATTTATCCAATACTCTGCAACAAAATAACCCAACTAATTGCTTCATCAGTGTCCCGATAATTTACACAATATATAATTTACACAATATAAGAAATATTATAAGATTCGTTCATACAGTGATGGGCTTCATTCACGGAAATTTAATTCATGACAAAATTTAGTTAGAATAAATTCATTCCGAATGATTATCCATATGAAAATTTAGTCATGATTCATCATTCATTATGCACATTTATGAAAATTTTTGAATAATGATTGATGAATAAATTCATTAGTCATAATTAATTTTTCTGATTAAAATTTTGAATAACCAGCGAAAAATGCAAGCATTATGTTATTTTCATTGCAAGTTGCTCGTCGATTACAGTAATTGATTACAAATGTAATTAATTATAGTTAATGATTGCTTAGTAATTAATGATTACAAGTAATCACAGTAACAAATAATTATTATTTCTCATTACTAGCGGTTATGTTTATTTATAATCACTACAAAAAGTGGTAACAAATAATCAAGCCCTGGAATACCAAGCCATCCTAAGTTATCATAATCTAACAATTACAGGCAATATTAAAATCAAGTAATTGTGATTTATATATATATATATATATGATTATAACACGATTGGATGTAATCATAATTTCAGGTGGCCTTGATTACATTGTGATAAGGATTGAAGGTAATTGAATACTTTTAAAACAATGCGTAAATTGTATAGATAAATGAATTGTTTAGTTTACTATTGTTTGGTTTAATAAATGAAAACTTTTAAACATAGAATTACATACGAAAATGCGTACATAAATAAACGAATAATATTATATGGTGAGTACTTGTAATCACAATAAGAAACGATTACGTGTTATTATGATTGAATAATCAAAATATATGATTACACGTAATCATGATTACACACAATCGCGACTGCAAATAATTGCGAGTGCATGTAATTAAAATATACGATTACAAAAAATTACGATTGCATACTATATGCTTATTCTGTTTGTATGTGTGTATTATGTATGTATGTTTGTATGTGTTAAAATATTTTTCCGTACGTAGAATGAACGTACGTATAAAAATAAAATTTTTTAATGTACGAGCAATGCATGTAAGTTGCATTATACGTATGCATATACGATGTATTAATGTACGTTAGTACGTATAATGTAATGTGTACAAGAAATATACGTCTTTACATACATTGTGTGTATGTAAGTTTAACTCTTTACCCATCAAGGCTATGTCTTTTCAACGAACGAGACGTAAAACATCGTTTGCTCTTAACCGTCTTATATAAGAAATTTAACCATAAAACTAAGGCAAGTATGAATATTTGTTTTTATGTTATTTTAACTTACTCTAGCGTAACATTATTATTTTATAAGTTCTTATACTTTGTTGTGCTAAAAATAGTTCAAGTATTTAAGTTCATTTTAAAATTCTGTTCTAATATCTATAAAACTCTATTTCTTATCGTTTCTGAAAGCAAACAATAATATTATTTTAAATTCCTAAATATAAATTTAACTTTAAAAATATTAAATGCTTTTTTGCCATGTAAATATTATGTTATATAAAAGTTAATTTCGTCGAAAATTTTATAAAAATACTTGAAACGGATTCAAAGATTTTTAAAATGATATAGAGCAATTAAAGCTGACAATTTATTTTAAATATCGTTTGATTTAGTCCTTTAAATTTCTTGGGTTGATATAAGTTTTGAAATTCAGATAACTTACATAAATTGTACATATTGTATTGTAATCATATTTAGATATACATACATTTTACATATATACATTCATTGGAAAAAACTCTATGCATTTATGTACAAAGCATGTATGTTTAATATATGTATGCACATAATTACAATAAATACATGTTGAATGTATTTAGGTACATGTGTACAATGTATATATATATATATATACCGACTGTATGTATAATTGTATAAACACATATTGTGCTTGCGTGAATACATACATTGAAAATTGTAATTGATTATATAGCTGTAATTGCCCGCAATTGATTCCTGTAATCGCCACCCATCTCTTTTATGTACGTCTGTATGTATATATGGGTGTACGTTGTATGAGCTAACTAACGTGTACTATTACTAACGTATTAAAAACTTATAAAAATAATTACAAGTAGTTTATAAGCATGTACATTTTATTTGTAGTTGTCACAATCGTATTCAGAGTTGTTGCGAATCCGCCACCTCCATCTAGCGAACAAAAACCAAAACACTGTAACCGAACCGAATAGCTGGAACCGAAACTGTTGAGTTTTGTTACTATTGTTTTTCGAATACGAAGGGAGCAACCGATCCGTTCAAAATGATTACTTCTGCGCTTTAATTGTAAATTTTTAAATATCTTCATTAAAATTTTCCTATTATTCTTTTTACTAGTTAATAATTGAGTCTCAACGAGAAGTAAGTATCTTTAACAGGAAAAATAGGGCCTGATCCGCATAGAAGAAGAAGAAGCGATTTAAAGAAGAGGTAAGCCATTACCCAAATTATATTCTACTGGCTTTAAATCGTAAAAGAACTTTATCATTTTTAATAAATACTGGCGCCCGAACAGGGACCTGACCGTTCTTGAAAATAGATAAATAAATTTAAGATCGAAAAGGAATAGGAATCGAAAGTGAAACTGAAACTTTTGTTTACAATAGAGATCGTCAGAATTAGAATACTTAAACAATGGCTGACGACATGATTGCACGACTTAAAAAGCGTAGAGGTATTGTAAGATCATCGGTAACTAATAAAATGAAAACTATTGAAAAGGAAATCGAAAAAGAAACATCTTCAGAATGTTTAGAAGAGTCGGTAGGATTGTTAACAGAATTAACGCTTGAATTGAATTCTCTCGACACGGAATTGCAAAAAATTCTTGATCCAAAAAATCTCGATGCTGACATTAATTCCGCTTTGGAATATCGTGAAAGAATAATAGCATGGAAACTTAGAGCAAAAAAGAAAATTAAAGCACAGTAATTGAATTCGAAACAAAACAAAAACACGCATCAATCGACAGGTGAAAACGGAACCTTACCTGAATCAAGTTTAAAGAACACATTAGAAAATATGTTTCAAGATAAAATTAAAATAAATCTGCCAAAATTATCCATCCAAAAATTTCATGGAGACGTAAGCCAATGGCTTAGTTTTTGGAATTCATTCGAATCTGCCATACACAATAACAATGCATTAGATAAAGTAAACAAATTTAACTACTTAAAATTTTATTTGTCTGGAACAGCGCTTCAAACCATTGAAGGATTTGCCATTACGGCTGAAAATTATGATAATGCTATTAAAATGTTAGAAGATAGATTCGGACGCAAAAGAAATTTTAATCAACACACATGAATAAAAATTTTGAATGTTCCACCGTTGAAAAACTCTAATGATATGAAATCGTTCCGTAACTTTTCGATGCTATTCAAACCGAAATTAGATGTTTAGAAACATTAAACGTTCTATCTGATACTTATAGTGCTATGTTGTCCCCTATGTTATTAAAAATGACCCCCCCCCCTTGATTTAGTTTTTAAATTCAATAAACAAATTAAGAATTCAACTTATAACACGAAATATATACTTGATTTTTTATCGAATATTTTGACTACTAAAGAACGATCATTTTTGTCAGTCGTTAGAAATGAAGATCAAAGGCCCTTTTCTCTCTTCCCCCGTTCTCGAAATGAACATAAGAATGAGAAAGTGATTCATCAGAAGTAAACTCTCATAAATATTCAAATTGCGGTTTCTGTATAAAAGCTCACAGAAGCGAAATATGCCCGATTGCTTCTGGATTGAGTATCGAAGAAAAGAAAAATATTCTATTTAAGAATGGCGCATGCTACAAATGCACTTATTTTTCGCACACAAGCCGTCAATGCACGAATAAAAATATTTTTGCAAGCATTGCGGAAGACGAGGTCACGCTTCAATTATGTGCTATAGTGGGAATAATAAGAAAGAAGAGAAACCCAATCATGAAACAATTAATATTACATCAGAAAATACTGTTTTAGCCAATAATTCCTGTTATTAAGAAATTCTTTAGCAAACTTTAATTGTGCGTATAAATGTTAATTATTATATGATCCTTGATTCAGGATCACAGAAGAATCTCTAAATTCGTCGCAGAATCTTTAAAATTGAAGTGAAGAATGTGAGTTGGAGGAGACCCATAAAAGGTATTGTGTAGTAATATTGATAAAAGTTCTTCTTTAATGGTAAATATCAGGATTTTCTATTAGATTAGATGTGGCTGGTAAAATCTTTACGAGAATCTTACAAAATTGGGTTGGACAGTTTTGGGAAAGGCAGTGAATTTTATTGTCTCTTCATGTCTCAGGTCACTTGATACCATAGGTATTTGTGATCCAGGAGCTTCTAGGAAAGAGCACTTTTTACAAACTGTTACTAGGGACAAGGATGGCAGTTGGATCACCCTTCATTCTAGAAATATTGTGGCTTGATAGGTGCATAAAATCTTTAGATCGATCAGGGAGGTTAACAGATTATGAAAAAGTCTTTGAGGAGGACATCATAAAAAATGCAGAAACTATTAATACGGATGGTAAAGAACATTTTTTACCTCATCATCCGATTTTTGTTGTTTGGACTACAAAAGTGAGATCAGTTTTTGATGGCTCGGTTATTATTTGTCTAAACGATAGCCCTGAAAAAGGTCCTAACCTCATTGAACCTTCGATAATAAACAAATTTTGTCTTGGAAAATTTGGCATAATAGCGGACATTGAAAAGGCCTTTTTACAAATTGGAATACAAAAGAATGATAGACCTTATTTGAAATTTCTGTGGTGGGAGCATGGGAAGAGACAAAATTTAAGATGTTTTCAACAGAAGAGAGTAGTTTTTGGCATCTCCTCAAGCCCCTTTTTATTAGGAGCCACAATTGAATATCATCTAGATAATGCTCCGCCACATTTGCAATAAACTGCTTGCAAATTGAACAATTCTTTCTACGTGGATAATTGTGTATTAAGTGCTGAAGAACTTTCTAAATTTATCCTAGAATCTCACGCAATTATGAGTACTGCCAAATTTAACCTTCGAGGGTGGGAGTGCTGAAGTACATCATCAGAAGCAGAAAAATCGGAAGAAAATCACAAAATCGTTCCTGTTATAAGTCTCAATTGGAACTTACCTGGTGATACACTTGGTGTAGATTTGAAAAGTTTTTCTAAAGAAGAAGACGACCTTACAGCAAAGAAAATACGATGGAAGTTTAATCTCCCCTCCGCTCCTTGGTGGGGAGGATTCTGGGAGCGTCTAGTTAGAATGTTAAAGATTATAGTCAGAAAAGTTCTTGGAAGATATTGCCTTAGCCAAGATGAATTAAACACCGTATTGTGTGATGCGGAAAGCATAATAAATTCTCGACCGTTGACATACCCGTCCGAAGACCCTGATAGCTCTTTCACCATCTATGTTTCTTCAAGATATAAAAGAAATTGAAGTGCCTGATTTTGACCTCATTGATTCAAAGAAACTGAATAAAAGACTAATTTACAAGCAAAAAATTTGTCAAGATTTAAGACTTCGATTTAGAAACGAATATCTGGGGCAACTAAGAGACTTTTCAAAAAATCGTAAAGAACCTTCGAATGAGATATTGTGTTGGTGGGAGACACTGACACCAAGAGAATCAATTGGCCACTGGCAAAGACATTCCCTAGCAAAGATGGGAGAGTGCGAAGTCAAAACAAGAAGTTTCTAAAAGACCTTTGAAGACCTGATTTTCGATCACAGATTGATGAACATTCACCTGAAGAGACCTGATTCTGAAGGTCATCAAGGCCCAGTGTTCTCCTAAAACTACCTAAAAGATTTTATCATCTCAGATTATAATTTTTCAAGACTTAACTAGTGACTTTAATTCTGGTGTTGAGTTTTGATAACTATTTTTGCAAATCCACCATCTAGCGGACAAAAACCAAAACACTGTACCAAACCGAATAGCTGGAACTGTTGAGTTTTATTATTATTGTTTTTCGAACGAAGGGAGCAACCACTCCAATAAAAATGGATACTCTTTAATTATGCTTTTGTATATACCTTAATTAATTTTCCTATTATTTCCTTTTATCAGTTATTATTAGAGTCTCAAGGAGAAGAAGGTATTTATTTTCAGGAAAATACGGCCAGACCAGCAGTGAAAAGGTAGCGGAATTAAAGAAGAGGTAAGCTTTTACCTAACTTTATTGGATTTAAATCACACGAAAGAAAATATCTCTTTTTTAATGTAGAGTATTCCGTGTTCATTTTTGCTGAGCAGTGAAATTATTCAGTTATTCTTGACTAATGAATAATGAATGATTTATTTTTTATTCAAAATATTTCTGACTAATGAATAAATCTTTATTCATTATTCAGGAAGAATAATTATTCATCAATTTTTTCTCCTACTATACTGAAAGCCCACCTCTGCTTTAATTCCAAATGAATATGGTGATTTCAAACGGCTATAACTATTTAATGAAAAATAAAATAAAATTTTATGTAGAAGGAAATTGACAAAATCTAGTCCATTTCATTCTGAAGTCTTGTCAATTAGTTGATAGAAATCGTATGTAATAACAGGATAACAGCGCTTTCTGTATAGGACTCGCCTAAGGAAATCTCAGGATTATTCCTCAAAGAAATTTTTATCTACCCAATCATATGGATAAATTATTTTTCATTAAAGAGTATAACTATTTAATGAAAAATAAAATAAAATTTTATGTAGAAGGAAATTGACAAAATCTAGTCCATTTCATTCTGAAGTCTTGTCAATTAGTTGATAGAAATCGTATGTAATAACAGGATAACAGCGCTTTCTGTATAGGACTCGCCTAAGGAAATCTCAGGATTATTCCTCAAAGAAATTTTTATCTACCCAATCATATGGATAAATTATTTTTCATTAAAGAGTATAACTATTTAATGAAAAATAAAATAAAATTTTATGTAGAAGGAAATTGACAAAATCTAGTCCATTTCATTCTGAAGTCTTGTCAATTAGTTGATAGAAATCGTATGTAATAACAGGATAACAGCGCTTTCTGTATAGGACTCGCCTAAGGAAATCTCAGGATTATTCCTCAAAGAAATTTTTATCTACCCAATCATATGGATAAATTATTTTTCATTAAAGAGTATAACTATTTAATGAAAAATAAAATAAAATTTTATGTAGAAGGAAATTGACAAAATCTAGTCCATTTCATTCTGAAGTCTTGTCAATTAGTTGATAGAAATCGTATGTAATAACAGGATAACAGCGCTTTCTGTATAGGACTCGCCTAAGGAAATCTCAGGATTATTCCTCAAAGAAATTTTTATCTACCCAATCATATGGATAAATTATTTTTCATTAAAGAGTATAACTATTTAATGAAAAATAAAATAAAATTTTATGTAGAAGGAAATTGACAAAATCTAGTCCATTTCATTCTGAAGTCTTGTCAATTAGTTGATAGAAATCGTATGTAATAACAGGATAACAGCGCTTTCTGTATAGGACTCGCCTAAGGAAATCTCAGGATTATTCCTCAAAGAAATTTTTATCTACCCAATCATATGGATAAATTATTTTTCATTAAAGAGTATAACTATTTAATGAAAAATAAAATAAAATTTTATGTAGAAGGAAATTGACAAAATCTAGTCCATTTCATTCTGAAGTCTTGTCAATTAGTTGATAGAAATCGTATGTAATAACAGGATAACAGCGCTTTCTGTATAGGACTCGCCTAAGGAAATCTCAGGATTATTCCTCAAAGAAATTTTTATCTACCCAATCATATGGATAAATTATTTTTCATTAAAGAGTATAACTATTTAATGAAAAATAAAATAAAATTTTATGTAGAAGGAAATTGACAAAATCTAGTCCATTTCATTCTGAAGTCTTGTCAATTAGTTGATAGAAATCGTATGTAATAACAGGATAACAGCGCTTTCTGTATAGGACTCGCCTAAGGAAATCTCAGGATTATTCCTCAAAGAAATTTTTATCTACCCAATCATATGGATAAATTATTTTTCATTAAAGAGTATAACTATTTAATGAAAAATAAAATAAAATTTTATGTAGAAGGAAATTGACAAAATCTAGTCCATTTCATTCTGAAGTCTTGTCAATTAGTTGATAGAAATCGTATGTAATAACAGGATAACAGCGCTTTCTGTATAGGACTCGCCTAAGGAAATCTCAGGATTATTCCTCAAAGAAATTTTTATCTACCCAATCATATGGATAAATTATTTTTCATTAAAGAGTATAACTATTTAATGAAAAATAAAATAAAATTTTATGTAGAAGGAAATTGACAAAATCTAGTCCATTTCATTCTGAAGTCTTGTCAATTAGTTGATAGAAATCGTATGTAATAACAGGATAACAGCGCTTTCTGTATAGGACTCGCCTAAGGAAATCTCAGGATTATTCCTCAAAGAAATTTTTATCTACCCAATCATATGGATAAATTATTTTTCATTAAAGAGTATAACTATTTAATGAAAAATAAAATAAAATTTTATGTAGAAGGAAATTGACAAAATCTAGTCCATTTCATTCTGAAGTCTTGTCAATTAGTTGATAGAAATCGTATGTAATAACAGGATAACAGCGCTTTCTGTATAGGACTCGCCTAAGGAAATCTCAGGATTATTCCTCAAAGAAATTTTTATCTACCCAATCATATGGATAAATTATTTTTCATTAAAGAGTATAACTATTTAATGAAAAATAAAATAAAATTTTATGTAGAAGGAAATTGACAAAATCTAGTCCATTTCATTCTGAAGTCTTGTCAATTAGTTGATAGAAATCGTATGTAATAACAGGATAACAGCGCTTTCTGTATAGGACTCGCCTAAGGAAATCTCAGGATTATTCCTCAAAGAAATTTTTATCTACCCAATCATATGGATAAATTATTTTTCATTAAAGAGTATAACTATTTAATGAAAAATAAAATAAAATTTTATGTAGAAGGAAATTGACAAAATCTAGTCCATTTCATTCTGAAGTCTTGTCAATTAGTTGATAGAAATCGTATGTAATAACAGGATAACAGCGCTTTCTGTATAGGACTCGCCTAAGGAAATCTCAGGATTATTCCTCAAAGAAATTTTTATCTACCCAATCATATGGATAAATTATTTTTCATTAAAGAGTATATTTATTTAATGAAAAATAAAATAAAATTTTATGTAGAAGGAAATTGACAAAATCTAGTCCATTTCATTCTGAAGTCTTGTCAATTAGTTGATAGAAATCGTATGTAATAACAGGATAACAGCGCTTTCTGTATAGGACTCGCCTAAGGAAATCTCAGGATTATTCCTCAAAGAAATTTTTATCTACCCAATCATATGGATAAATTATTTTTCATTAAAGAGTATAACTATTTAATGAAAAATAAAATAAAATTTTATGTAGAAGGAAATTGACAAAATCTAGTCCATTTCATTCTGAAGTCTTGTCAATTAGTTGATAGAAATCGTATGTAATAACAGGATAACAGCGCTTTCTGTATAGGACTCGCCTAAGGAAATCTCAGGATTATTCCTCAAAGAAATTTTTATCTACCCAATCATATGGATAAATTATTTTTCATTAAAGAGTATAACTATTTAATGAAAAATAAAATAAAATTTTATGTAGAAGGAAATTGACAAAATCTAGTCCATTTCATTCTGAAGTCTTGTCAATTAGTTGATAGAAATCGTATGTAATAACAGGATAACAGCGCTTTCTGTATAGGACTCGCCTAAGGAAATCTCAGGATTATTCCTCAAAGAAATTTTTATCTACCCAATCATATGGATAAATTATTTTTCATTAAAGAGTATAACTATTTAATGAAAAATAAAATAAAATTTTATGTAGAAGGAAATTGACAAAATCTAGTCCATTTCATTCTGAAGTCTTGTCAATTAGTTGATAGAAATCGTATGTAATAACAGGATAACAGCGCTTTCTGTATAGGACTCGCCTAAGGAAATCTCAGGATTATTCCTCAAAGAAATTTTTATCTACCCAATCATATGGATAAATTATTTTTCATTAAAGAGTATAACTATTTAATGAAAAATAAAATAAAATTTTATGTAGAAGGAAATTGACAAAATCTAGTCCATTTCATTCTGAAGTCTTGTCAATTAGTTGATAGAAATCGTATGTAATAACAGGATAACAGCGCTTTCTGTATAGGACTCGCCTAAGGAAATCTCAGGATTATTCCTCAAAGAAATTTTTATCTACCCAATCATATGGATAAATTATTTTTCATTAAAGAGTATAACTATTTAATGAAAAATAAAATAAAATTTTATGTAGAAGGAAATTGACAAAATCTAGTCCATTTCATTCTGAAGTCTTGTCAATTAGTTGATAGAAATCGTATGTAATAACAGGATAACAGCGCTTTCTGTATAGGACTCGCCTAAGGAAATCTCAGGATTATTCCTCAAAGAAATTTTTATCTACCCAATCATATGGATAAATTATTTTTCATTAAAGAGTATAACTATTTAATGAAAAATAAAATAAAATTTTATGTAGAAGGAAATTGACAAAATCTAGTCCATTTCATTCTGAAGTCTTGTCAATTAGTTGATAGAAATCGTATGTAATAACAGGATAACAGCGCTTTCTGTATAGGACTCGCCTAAGGAAATCTCAGGATTATTCCTCAAAGAAATTTTTATCTACCCAATCATATGGATAAATTATTTTTCATTAAAGAGTATAACTATTTAATGAAAAATAAAATAAAATTTTATGTAGAAGGAAATTGACAAAATCTAGTCCATTTCATTCTGAAGTCTTGTCAATTAGTTGATAGAAATCGTATGTAATAACAGGATAACAGCGCTTTCTGTATAGGACTCGCCTAAGGAAATCTCAAAGAAATTTTTATCTACCCAATCATATGGATAAATTATTTTTCATTAAAGAGTATAACTATTTAATGAAAAATGAAATAAAATTTCATGTAGAAGGAAATTGACAAAATCTGGTCCATTTCATTCTGAAGTCTTGTCAATTAGTTGATAGAAATCGTATGTAATAACAGGATAACAGCGCTTTCTGTATAGGACTCGCCTAAGGAAATCTCAAAGAAATTTTTATCTACCCAATCATATAGATAAATTATTTTTCATTAAAGAGTATAACTATTTAATGAAAAATAAAATAAAATTTTATGTAGAAGGAAATTGACAAAATCTAGTCCATTTCATTCTGAAGTCTTGTCAATTAGTTGATAGAAATCGTATGTAATAACAGGATAACAGCGCTTTCTGTATAGGACTCGCCTAAGGAAATCTCAGGATTATTCCTCAAAGAAATTTTTATCTACCCAATCATATGGATAAATTATTTTTCATTAAAGATTATAACTATTTAATGAAAAATAAAATAAAATTTTATGTAGAAGGAAATTGACAAAATCTAGTTCATTTCATTCTGAAGTCTTGTCAATTAGTTGATAGAAATCGTATGTAATAACAGGATAACAGCGCTTTCTGTATAGGACTCGCCTAAGGAAATCTCAGGATTATTCCTCAAAGAAATTTTTATCTACCCAATCATATGGATAAATTATTTTTCATTAAAGAGTATAACTATTTAATGAAAAATAAAATAAAATTTTATGTAGAAGGAAATTGACAAAATCTAGCCCATTTCATTCTGAAGTCTTGTCAATTAGTTGATAGAAATCGTATGTAATAACAGGATAACAGCGCTTTCAGTATAGGACTCGCCTAAGGAAATCTCAAAGAAATTTTTATCTACTCAATCATATGGATAAATTATTTTTCATTAAAGAGTATAACTATTTAATGAAAAATAAAATAAAATTTTATGTAGAAGGAAATTGACAAAATCTAGTCCATTTCATTCAGAAGTCTTGTCAATTAGTTGATAGAAATCGTATGTAATAACAGGATAACAGCTCTTTCTGTATAGGACTCGCCTAAGGAAATCTCAAAGAAATTTTTATCTACCCAATCATATGGATAAATTATTTTTCATTAAAGAGTATAACTATTTAATGAAAAATAAAATAAAATTTCATGTAGAAGGAAATTGACAAAATCTAGTCCATTTCATTCTGAAGTCTTGTCAATTAGTTGATAGAAATCGTATGTAATAACAGTATAACAGCGCTTTCTGTATAGGACTCGCCTAAGGAAATCTCAAAGAAATTTTTATCTACCCAATCATATAGATAAATTATTTTTCATTAAAGAGTATAACTATTTAATGAAAAATAAAATAAAATTTTATATAGAAGGAAATTGACAAAATCTAGTCCATTTCATTCTGAAGTCTTGTCAATTAGTTGATAGAAATCGTATGTAATAACAGGATAACAGCGCTTTCTGTATAGGACTCGCCTAAGGAAATCTCAGGATTATTCCTCAAAGAAATTTTTATCTACCCAATCATATGGATAAATTATTTTTCATTAAAGAGTATAACTATTTAATGAAAAATAAAATAAAATTTTATGTAGAAGGAAATTGACAAAATCTAGTCCATTTCATTCTGAAGTCTTGTCAATTAGTTGATAGAAATCGTATGTAATAACAGGATAACAGCGCTTTCTGTATAGGACTCGCCTAAGGAAATCTCAGGATTATTCCTCAAAGAAATTTTTATCTACCCAATCATATGGATAAATTATTTTTCATTAAAGAGCATAACTATTTAATGAAAAATAAAATAAAATTTTATGTAGAAGGAAATTGACAAAATCTAGTCCATTTCATTCTGAAGTCTTGTCAATTAGTTGATAGAAATCGTATGTAATAACAGGATAACAGCGCTTTCAGTATAGGACTCGCCTAAGGAAATCTCAAAGAAATTTTTATCTACTCAATCATATGGATAAATTATTTTTCATTAAAGAGTATAACTATTTAATGAAAAATAAAATAAAATTTTATGTAGAAGGAAATTGACAAAATCTAGTCCATTTCATTCAGAAGTCTTGTCAATTAGTTGATAGAAATCATATGTAATAACAGGATAACAGCGCTTTCTGTATAGGACTCGCCTAAGGAAATCTCAGGATTATTCCTCAAAGAAATTTTTATCTACTCAATCATATGGATAAATTATTTTTCATAAAGAGTATAACTATTTAATGAAAAATAAAATAAAATTTTATGTAGAAGGAAATTGACAAAATCTAGTCCATTTCATTCTGAAGTCTTGTCAATTAGTTGATAGAAATCGTATGTAATAACAGGATAACAGCTCTTTCTGTATAGGACTCGCCTAAGGAAATCTCAAAGAAATTTTTATCTACCCAATCATATGGATAAATTATTTTTCATTAAAGAGTATAACTATTTAATGAAAAATAAAATAAAATTTCATGTAGAAGGAAATTGACAAAATCTAGTCCATTTCATTCTGAAGTCTTGTCAATTAGTTGATAGAAATCGTATGTAATAACAGTATAACAGCGCTTTCTGTATAGGACTCGCCTAAGGAAATCTCAAAGAAATTTTTATCTACCCAATCATATAGATAAATTATTTTTCATTAAAGAGTATAACTATTTAATGAAAAATAAAATAAAATTTTATATAGAAGGAAATTGACAAAATCTAGTCCATTTCATTCTGAAGTCTTGTCAATTAGTTGATAGAAATCGTATGTAATAACAGGATAACAGCGCTTTCTGTATAGGACTCGCCTAAGGAAATCTCAGGATTATTCCTCAAAGAAATTTTTATCTACCCAATCATATGGATAAATTATTTTTCATTAAAGAGTATAACTATTTAATGAAAAATAAAATAAAATTTTATGTAGAAGGAAATTGACAAAATCTAGTCCATTTCATTCTGAAGTCTTGTCAATTAGTTGATAGAAATCGTATGTAATAACAGGATAACAGCGCTTTCTGTATAGGACTCGCCTAAGGAAATCTCAGCATTATTCCTCAAAGAAATTTTTATCTACCCAATCATATGGATAAATTATTTTTCATTAAAGAGTATAACTATTTAATGAAAAATAAAACAAAATTTTATGTAGAAGGAAATTGACAAAATCTAGTCCATTTCATTCTGAAGTCTTGTCAATTAGTTGATAGAAATCGTATGTAATAACAGGATAACAGCGCTTTCTGTATAGGACTCGCCTAAGGAAATCTCAGGATTATTCCTCAAAGAAATTTTTATCTACCCAATCATATGGATAAATTATTTTTCATTAAAGAGTATATTTATTTAATGAAAAATAAAATAAAATTTTATGTAGAAGGAAATTGACAAAATCTAGTCCATTTCATTCTGAAGTCTTGTCAATTAGTTGATAGAAATCGTATGTAATAACAGGATAACAGCGCTTTCTGTATAGGACTCGCCTAAGGAAATCTCAGGATTATTCCTCAAAGAAATTTTTATCTACCCAATCATATGGATAAATTATTTTTCATTAAAGAGTATAACTATTTAATGAAAAATAAAATAAAATTTTATGTAGAAGGAAATTGACAAAATCTAGTCCATTTCATTCTGAAGTCTTGTCAATTAGTTGATAGAAATCGTATGTAATAACAAGATAACAGCGCTTTCTGTATAGGACTCGCCTAAGGAAATCTCAGGATTATTCCTCAAAGAAATTTTTATCTACCCAATCATATGGATAAATTATTTTTCATTAAAGAGTATAACTATTTAATGAAAAATAAAATAAAATTTTATGTAGAAGGAAATTGACAAAATCTAGTCCATTTCATTCTGAAGTCTTGTCAATTAGTTGATAGAAATCGTATGTAATAACAGGATAACAGCGCTTTCTGTATAGGACTCGCCTAAGGAAATCTCAGGATTATTCCTCAAAGAAATTTTTATCTACCCAATCATATGGATAAATTATTTTTCATTAAAGAGTATAACTATTTAATGAAAAATAAAATAAAATTTTATGTAGAAGGAAATTGACAAAATCTAGTCCATTTCATTCTGAAGTCTTGTCAATTAGTTGATAGAAATCGTATGTAATAACAGGATAACAGCGCTTTCTGTATAGGACTCGCCTAAGGAAATCTCAGGATTATTCCTCAAAGAAATTTTTATCTACCCAATCATATGGATAAATTATTTTTCATTAAAGAGTATAACTATTTAATGAAAAATAAAATAAAATTTTATGTAGAAGGAAATTGACAAAATCTAGTCCATTTCATTCTGAAGTCTTGTCAATTAGTTGATAGAAATCGTATGTAATAACAGGATAACAGCGCTTTCTGTATAGGACTCGCCTAAGGAAATCTCAGGATTATTCCTCAAAGAAATTTTTATCTACCCAATCATATGGATAAATTATTTTTCATTAAAGAGTATAACTATTTAATGAAAAATAAAATAAAATTTTATGTAGAAGGAAATTGACAAAATCTAGTCCATTTCATTCTGAAGTCTTGTCAATTAGTTGATAGAAATCGTATGTAATAACAGGATAACAGCGCTTTCTGTATAGGACTCGCCTAAGGAAATCTCAGGATTATTCCTCAAAGAAATTTTTATCTACCCAATCATATGGATAAATTATTTTTCATTAAAGAGTATAACTATTTAATGAAAAATAAAATAAAATTTTATGTAGAAGGAAATTGACAAAATCTAGTCCATTTCATTCTGAAGTCTTGTCAATTAGTTGATAGAAATCGTATGTAATAACAGGATAACAGCGCTTTCTGTATAGGACTCGCCTAAGGAAATCTCAAAGAAATTTTTATCTACCCAATCATATGGATAAATTATTTTTCATTAAAGAGTATAACTATTTAATGAAAAATAAAATAAAATTTCATGTAGAAGGAAATTGACAAAATCTGGTCCATTTCATTCTGAAGTCTTGTCAATTAGTTGATAGAAATCGTATGTAATAACAGGATAACAGCGCTTTCTGTATAGGACTCGCCTAAGGAAATCTCAAAGAAATTTTTATCTACCCAATCATATAGATAAATTATTTTTCATTAAAGAGTATAACTATTTAATGAAAAATAAAATAAAATTTTATGTAGAAGGAAATTGACAAAATCTAGTCCATTTCATTCTGAAGTCTTGTCAATTAGTTGATAGAAATCGTATGTAATAACAGGATAACAGCGCTTTCTGTATAGGACTCGCCTAAGGAAATCTCAGGATTATTCCTCAAAGAAATTTTTATCTACCCAATCATATGGATAAATTATTTTTCATTAAAGATTATAACTATTTAATGAAAAATAAAATAAAATTTTATGTAGAAGGAAATTGACAAAATCTAGTTCATTTCATTCTGAAGTCTTGTCAATTAGTTGATAGAAATCGTATGTAGTAACAGGATAACAGCGCTTTCTGACTCGCCTAAGGAAATCTCAGGATTATTCCTCAAAGAAATTTTTATCTACCCAATCATATGGATAAATTATTTTTCATTAAAGAGTATAACTATTTAATGAAAAATAAAATAAAATTTTATGTAGAAGGAAATTGACAAAATCTAGCCCATTTCATTCTGAAGTCTTGTCAATTAGTTGATAGAAATCGTATGTAATAACAGGATAACAGCGCTTTCAGTATAGGACTCGCCTAAGGAAATCTCAAAGAAATTTTTATCTACTCAATCATATGGATAAATTATTTTTCATTAAAGAGTATAACTATTTAATGAAAAATAAAATAAAATTTTATGTAGAAGGAAATTGACAAAATCTAGTCCATTTCATTCAGAAGTCTTGTCAATTAGTTGATAGAAATCATATGTAATAACAGGATAACAGCGCTTTCTGTATAGGACTCGCCTAAGGAAATCTCAGGATTATTCCTCAAAGAAATTTTTATCTACCCAATCATATGGATAAATTATTTTTCATAAAGAGTATAACTATTTAATGAAAAATAAAATAAAATTTTATGTAGAAGGAAATTGACAAAATCTAGTCCATTTCATTCTGAAGTCTTGTCAATTAGTTGATAGAAATCGTATGTAATAACAGGATAACAGCTCTTTCTGTATAGGACTCGCCTAAGGAAATCTCAAAGAAATTTTTATCTACCCAATCATATGGATAAATTATTTTTCATTAAAGAGTATAACTATTTAATGAAAAATAAAATAAAATTTCATGTAGAAGGAAATTGACAAAATCTAGTCCATTTCATTCTGAAGTCTTGTCAATTAGTTGATAGAAATCGTATGTAATAACAGTATAACAGCGCTTTCTGTATAGGACTCGCCTAAGGAAATCTCAAAGAAATTTTTATCTACCCAATCATATAGATAAATTATTTTTCATTAAAGAGTATAACTATTTAATGAAAAATAAAATAAAATTTTATATAGAAGGAAATTGACAAAATCTAGTCCATTTCATTCTGAAGTCTTGTCAATTAGTTGATAGAAATCGTATGTAATAACAGGATAACAGCGCTTTCTGTATAGGACTCGCCTAAGGAAATCTCAGGATTATTCCTCAAAGAAATTTTTATCTACCCAATCATATGGATAAATTATTTTTCATTAAAGAGTATAACTATTTAATGAAAAATAAAATAAAATTTTATGTAGAAGGAAATTGACAAAATCTAGTCCATTTCATTCTGAAGTCTTGTCAATTAGTTGATAGAAATCGTATGTAATAACAGGATAACAGCGCTTTCAGTATAGGACTCGCCTAAGGAAATCTCAAAGAAATTTTTATCTACTCAATCATATGGATAAATTATTTTTCATTAAAGAGTATAACTATTTAATGAAAAATAAAATAAAATTTTATGTAGAAGGAAATTGACAAAATCTAGTCCATTTCATTCAGAAGTCTTGTCAATTAGTTGATAGAAATCATATGTAATAACAGGATAACAGCGCTTTCTGTATAGGACTCGCCTAAGGAAATCTCAGGATTATTCCTCAAAGAAATTTTTATCTACTCAATCATATGGATAAATTATTTTTCATAAAGAGTATAACTATTTAATGAAAAATAAAATAAAATTTTATGTAGAAGGAAATTGACAAAATCTAGTCCATTTCATTCTGAAGTCTTGTCAATTAGTTGATAGAAATCGTATGTAATAACAGGATAACAGCTCTTTCTGTATAGGACTCGCCTAAGGAAATCTCAAAGAAATTTTTATCTACCCAATCATATGGATAAATTATTTTTCATTAAAGAGTATAACTATTTAATGAAAAATAAAATAAAATTTCATGTAGAAGGAAATTGACAAAATCTAGTCCATTTCATTCTGAAGTCTTGTCAATTAGTTGATAGAAATCGTATGTAATAACAGTATAACAGCGCTTTCTGTATAGGACTCGCCTAAGGAAATCTCAAAGAAATTTTTATCTACCCAATCATATAGATAAATTATTTTTCATTAAAGAGTATAACTATTTAATGAAAAATAAAATAAAATTTTATATAGAAGGAAATTGACAAAATCTAGTCCATTTCATTCTGAAGTCTTGTCAATTAGTTGATAGAAATCGTATGTAATAACAGGATAACAGCGCTTTCTGTATAGGACTCGCCTAAGGAAATCTCAGGATTATTCCTCAAAGAAATTTTTATCTACCCAATCATATGGATAAATTATTTTTCATTAAAGAGTATAACTATTTAATGAAAAATAAAATAAAATTTTATGTAGAAGGAAATTGACAAAATCTAGTCCATTTCATTCTGAAGTCTTGTCAATTAGTTGATAGAAATCGTATGTAATAACAGGATAACAGCGCTTTCTGTATAGGACTCGCCTAAGGAAATCTCAGGATTATTCCTCAAAGAAATTTTTATCTACCCAATCATATGGATAAATTATTTTTCATTAAAGAGTATAACTATTTAATGAAAAATAAAATAAAATTTTATGTAGAAGGAAATTGACAAAATCTAGTCCATTTCATTCTGAAGTCTTGTCAATTAGTTGATAGAAATCGTATGTAATAACAGGATAACAGCGCTTTCTGTATAGGACTCGCCTAAGGAAATCTCAAAGAAATTTTTATCTACCCAATCATATGGATAAATTATTTTTCATTAAAGAGTATAACTATTTAATGAAAAATAAAATAAAATTTTATGTAGAAGGAAATTGACAAAATCTAGTCCGTTTCATTCTGAAGTCTTGTCAATTAGTTGATAGAAATCGTATGTAATAACAGGATAACAGCGCTTTCTGTATAGGACTCGCCTAAGGAAATCTCAGGATTATTCCTCAAAGAAATTTTTATCTACCCAATCATATGGATAAATTATTTTTCATTAAAGAGTATAACTATTTAATGAAAAATAAAATAAAATTTTATGTAGAAGGAAATTGACAAAATCTAGTCCATTTCATTCTGAAGTCTTGTCAATTAGTTGA
The DNA here is from genome assembly GCA_949128135.1 of Parasteatoda lunata. Taxonomy (NCBI): domain Eukaryota; kingdom Metazoa; phylum Arthropoda; class Arachnida; order Araneae; family Theridiidae; genus Parasteatoda; species Parasteatoda lunata. The sequence goes on along the minus strand of OX421973.1, from coordinate 120,502,441 downwards.
TAGAAATCGTATGTAAAAACAGGATAACAGCGCTTTCTGTATAGGACTCGCCTAAGGAAATCTCAGGATTATTCCTCAAAGAATTTTTATCTACCCAATCATATGGATAAATTATTTTTCATTAAAGAGTATAACTATTTAATGAAAAATAAAATAAAATTTTATGTAGAAGGAAATTGACAAAATCTAGTCCATTTCATTCTGAAGTCTTGTCAATTAGTTGATAGAAATCGTATGTAATAAGAGGATAACAGCGCTTTCAGTATAGGACTCGCCTAAGGAAATCTCAAAGAAATTTTTATCTACTCAATCATATGGATAAATTATTTTTCATTAAAGAGTATAACTATTTAATGAAAAATAAAATAAAATTTTATGTAGAAGGAAATTGACAAAATCTAGTCCATTTCATTCAGAAGTCTTGTCAATTAGTTGATAGAAATCATATGTAATAACAGGATAACAGCGCTTTCTGTATAGGACTCGCCTAAGGAAATCTCAGGATTATTCCTCAAAGAAATTTTTATCTACCCATTCATATGGATAAATTATTTTTCATAAAGAGTATAACTATTTAATGAAAAATAAAATAAAATTTTATGTAGAAGGAAATTGACAAAATCTAGTCCATTTCATTCTGAAGTCTTGTCAATTAGTTGATAGAAATCGTATGTAATAACAGTATAACAGCGCTTTCTGTATAGGACTCGCCTAAGGAAATCTCAAAGAATTTTTTATCTACCCAATCATATAGATAAATTATTTTTCATTAAAGAGTATAACTATTTAATGAAAAATAAAATAAAATTTTATATAGAAGGAAATTGACAAAATCTAGTCCATTTCATTCTGAAGTCTTGTCAATTAGTTGATAGAAATCGTATGTAATAACAGGATAACAGCGCTTTCTGTATAGGACTCGCCTAAGGAAATCTCAGGATTATTCCTCAAAGAAATTTTTATCTACCCAATCATATGGATAAATTATTTTTCATTAAAGAGTATAACTATTTAATGAAAAATAAAATAAAATTTTATGTAGAAGGAAATTGACAAAATCTAGTCCATTTCATTCTGAAGTCTTGTCAATTAGTTGATAGAAATCGTATGTAATAACAGGATAACAGCGCTTTCTGAATAGGACTCGCCTAAGGAAATCTCAGGATTATTCCTCAAAGAAATTTTTATCTACCCAATCATATGGATAAATTATTTTTCATTAAAGAGTATAACTATTTAATGAAAAATAAAATAAAATTTTATGTAGAAGGAAATTGACAAAATCTAGTCCATTTCATTCTGAAGTCTTGTCAATTAGTTGATAGAAATCGTATGTAATAACAGGATAACAGCGCTTTCTGTATAGGACTCGCCTAAGGAAATCTCAAAGAAATTTTTATCTACCCAATCATATGGATAAATTATTTTTCATTAAAGAGTATAACTATTTAATGAAAAATAAAATAAAATTTTATGTAGAAGGAAATTGACAAAATCTAGTCCGTTTCATTCTGAAGTCTTGTCAATTAGTTGATAGAAATCGTATGTAATAACAGGATAACAGCGCTTTCTGTATAGGACTCGCCTAAGGAAATCTCAGGATTATTCCTCAAAGAAATTTTTATCTACCCAATCATATGGATAAATTATTTTTCATTAAAGAGTATATATATTTAATGAAAAATAAAATAAAATTTTATGTAGAAGGAAATTGACAAAATCTAGTCCATTTCATTCTGAAGTCTTGTCAATTAGTTGATAGAAATCGTATGTAAAAACAGGATAACAGCGCTTTCTGTATAGGACTCGCCTAAGGAAATCTCAGGATTATTCCTCAAAGAATTTTTATCTACCCAATCATATGGATAAATTATTTTTCATTAAAGAGTATAACTATTTAATGAAAAATAAAATAAAATTTTATGTAGAAGGAAATTGACAAAATCTAGTCCATTTCATTCTGAAGTCTCTTCAATTAGTTGATAGAAATCGTATGTAATAACAGGATAACAGCGCTTTCTGTATAGGACTCGCCTAAGGAAATCTCAAAGAATTTTTTATCTACCCAATCATATAGATAAATTATTTTTCATTAAAGAATATAACTATTTAATGAAAAATAAAATAAAATTTTATATAGAAGGAAATTGACAAAATCTAGTCCATTTCATTCTGAAGTCTTGTCAATTAGTTGATAGAAATCGTATGTAATAACAGGATAACAGCGCTTTCTGTATAGGACTCGCCTAAGGAAATCTCAGGATTATTCCTCAAAGAAATTTTTATCTACCCAATCATATGGATAAATTATTTTTCATTAAAGAGTATAACTATTTAATGAAAAATAAAATAAAATTTTATGTAGAAGGAAATTGACAAAATCTAGTCCATTTCATTCTGAAGTCTTGTCAATTAGTTGATAGAAATCGTATGTAATAACAGGATAACAGCGCTTTCTGTATAGGACTCGCCTAAGGAAATCTCAGGATTATTCCTCAAAGAAATTTTTATCTACCCAATCATATCGATAAATTATTTTTCATTAAAGAGTATAACTATTTAATGAAAAATAAAATAAAATTTTATGTAGAAGGAAATTGACAAAATCTAGTCCATTTCATTCTGAAGTCTTGTCAATTAGTTGATAGAAATCGTATGTAATAACAGGATAACAGCGCTTTCTGTATAGGACTCGCCTAAGGAAATCTCAAAGAAATTTTTATCTACCCAATCATATGGATAAATTATTTTTCATTAAAGAGTATAACTATTTAATGAAAAATAAAATAAAATTTTATGTAGAAGGAAATTGGCAAAATCTAGTCCGTTTCATTCTGAAGTCTTGTCAATTAGTTGATAGAAATCGTATGTAATAACAGGATAACAGCGCTTTCTGTATAGGACTCGCCTAAGGAAATCTCAGGATTATTCCTCAAAGAAATTTTTATCTACCCAATCATATGGATAAATTATTTTTCATTAAAGAGTATATATATTTAATGAAAAATAAAATAAAATTTTATGTAGAAGGAAATTGACAAAATCTAGTCCATTTCATTCTGAAGTCTTGTCAATTAGTTGATAGAAATCGTATGTAAAAACAGGATAACAGCGCTTTCTGTATAGGACTCGCCTAAGGAAATCTCAGGATTATTCCTCAAAGAATTTTTATCTACCCAATCATATGGATAAATTATTTTTCATTAAAGAGTATAACTATTTAATGAAAAATAAAATAAAATTTTATGTAGAAGGAAATTGACAAAATCTAGTCCATTTCATTCTGAAGTCTCTTCAATTAGTTGATAGAAATCGTATGTAATAACAGGATAACAGCGCTTTCTGTATAGGACTCGCCTAAGGAAATCTCAAAGAAATTTTTATCTACCCAATTGTATGGATAAATTATTTTTCATTAAAGAGTATAACTATTTAATGAAAAATAAAATAAAATTTTATGTAGAAGGAAATTGACAAAATCTAGTCCATTTCATTCAGAAGTCTTGTCAATTAGTTGATAGAAATCATATGTAATAACAGGATAACAGCGCTTTCTGTATAGGACTCGCCTAAGGAAATCTCAAAGAAATTTTTATCTACCCAATCATATGGATAAATTATTTTTCATTGAAGATTATAACTATTTAAGGAAAAATAAAATAAAATTTTATGTAGAAGGAAATTGACAAAATCTAGTCCATTTCATTCTGAAGTCTTGTCAATTAGTTGATAGAAATCGTATGTAATAACAGGATAACAGCGCTTTCTGTATAGGACTCGCCTAAGGAAATCTCAAAGAAATTTTTATCTACCCAATCATATGGATAAATTATTTTTCATTAAAGAGTATAACTATTTAATGAAAAATAAAATAAAATTTCATGTAGAAGGAAATTGACAAAATCTGGTCCATTTCATTCTGAAGTCTTGTCAATTAGTTGATAGAAATCGTATGTAATAACAGGATAACAGCGCTTTCTGTATAGGACTCGCCTAAGGAAATCTCAAAGAAATTTTTATCTACCCAATCATATAGATAAATTATTTTTCATTAAAGAGTATAACTATTTAATGAAAAATAAAATAAAATTTTATGTAGAAGGAAATTGACAAAATCTAGTCCATTTCATTCTGAAGTCTTGTCAATTAGTTGATAGAAATCGTATGTAATAACAGGATAACAGCGCTTTCTGTATAGGACTCGCCTAAGGAAATCTCAAAGAAATTTTTATCTACCCAATTGTATGGATAAATTATTTTTCATTAAAGAGTATAACTATTTAATGAAAAATAAAATAAAATTTTATGTAGAAGGAAATTGACAAAATCTAGTCCATTTCATTCTGAAGTCTTGTCAATTAGTTGATAGAAATCGTATGTAAAAACAGGATAACAGCGCTTTCTGTATAGGACTCGCCTAAGGAAATCTCAGGATTATTCCTCAAAGAATTTTTATCTACCCAATCATATGGATAAATTATTTTTCATTAAAGAGTATAACTATTTAATGAAAAATAAAATAAAATTTTATGTAGAAGGAAATTGACAAAATCTAGTCCATTTCATTCTGAAGTCTTGTCAATTAGTTGATAGAAATCGTATGTAATAAGAGGATAACAGCGCTTTCAGTATAGGACTCGCCTAAGGAAATCTCAAAGAAATTTTTATCTACTCAATCATATGGATAAATTATTTTTCATTAAAGAGTATAACTATTTAATGAAAAATAAAATAAAATTTTATGTAGAAGGAAATTGACAAAATCTAGTCCGTTTCATTCTGAAGTCTTGTCAATTAGTTGATAGAAATCGTATGTAATAACAGGATAACAGCGCTTTCTGTATAGGACTCGCCTAAGGAAATCTCAGGATTATTCCTCAAAGAAATTTTTATCTACCCAATCATATGGATAAATTATTTTTCATTAAAGAGTATAACTATTTAATGAAAAATAAAATAAAATTTTATGTAGAAGGAAATTGACAAAATCTAGTCCATTTCATTCTGAAGTCTTTTCAATTAGTTGATAGAAATCGTATGTAAAAACAGGATAACAGCGCTTTCTGTATAGGACTCGCCTAAGGAAATCTCAGGATTATTCCTCAAAGAATTTTTATCTACCCAATCATATGGATAAATTATTTTTCATTAAAGAGTATAACTATTTAATGAAAAATAAAATAAAATTTTATGTAGAAGGAAATTGACAAAATCTAGTCCATTTCATTCTGAAGTCTCTTCAATTAGTTGATAGAAATCGTATGTAATAACAGGATAACAGCGCTTTCTGTATAGGACTCGCCTAAGGAAATCTCAAAGAAATTTTTATCTACCCAATTGTATGGATAAATTATTTTTCATTAAAGAGTATAACTATTTAATGAAAAATAAAATAAAATTTTATGTAGAAGGAAATTGACAAAATCTAGTCCATTTCATTCAGAAGTCTTGTCAATTAGTTGATAGAAATCATATGTAATAACAGGATAACAGCGCTTTCTGTATAGGACTCGCCTAAGGAAATCTCAAAGAAATTTTTATCTACCCAATCATATGGATAAATTATTTTTCATTGAAGATTATAACTATTTAAGGAAAAATGAAATAAAATTTTATGTAGAAGGAAATTGACAAAATCTAGTCCATTTCATTCTGAAGTCTTGTCAATTAGTTGATAGAAATCGTATTTAATAACAGGATAACAGCGCTTTCTGTATAGGACTCGCCTAAGGAAATCTCAAAGAAATTTTTATCTACCCAATCATATGGATAAATTATTTTTCATTAAAGAGTATAACTATTTAATGAAAAATAAAATAAAATTTTATGTAGAAGGAAATTGACAAAATCTAGTCCATTTCATTCAGAAGACTTGTCAATTAGTTGATAGAAATCATATGTAATAACAGGATAACAGCGCTTTCTGTATAGGACTCGCCTAAGGAAATCTCAGGATTATTCCTCAAAGAAATTTTTATCTACCCAATCATATGGATAAATTATTTTTCATAAAGAGTATAACTATTTAATGAAAAATAAAATAAAATGTTATGTAGAAGGAAATTGACAAAATCTAGTCCATTTCATTCTGAAGTCTTGTCAATTAGTTGATAGAAATCGTATGTAATAACAGGATAACAGCGCTTTCTGCATAGGACTCGCCTAAGGAAATCTCAAAGAAATTTTTATCTACCCAATCATATGGATAAATTATTTTTCATTAAAGAGTATAACTATTTAATGAAAAATAAAATAAAATTTTATGTAGAAGGAAATTGACAAAATCTAGTCCGTTTCATTCTGAAGTCTTGTCAATTAGTTGATAGAAATCGTATGTAATAACAGGATAACAGCGCTTTCTGTATAGGACTCGCCTAAGGAAATCTCAGGATTATTCCTCAAAGAAATTTTTATCTACCCAATCATATGGATAAATTATTTTTCATTAAAGAGTATAACTATTTAATGAAAAATAAAATAAAATTTTATGTAGAAGGAAATTGACAAAATCTAGTCCATTTCATTCTGAAGTCTTGTCAATTAGTTGATAGAAATCGTATGTAATAACAGGATAACAGCGCTTTCTGTATAGGACTCGCCTAAGGAAATCTCAGGATTATTCCTCAAAGAAATTTTTATCTACCCAATCATATGGATAAATTATTTTTCATTAAAGAGTATAACTATTTAATGAAAAATAAAATAAAATTTTATGTAGAAGGAAATTGACAAAATCTAGTCCATTTCATTCTGAAGTCTTGTCAATTAGTTGATAGAAATCGTATGTAATAACAGGATAACAGCGCTTTCTGTATAGGACTCGCCTAAGGAAATCTCAAAGAAATTTTTATCTACCCAATCATATGGATAAATTATTTTTCATTAAAGAGTATTCATTTTGAAGGACCCTGTATTTATTCCATATTTTTATATCTGATTAGGAAAATGTTCGGAATAAAGGGCACTGGACCGTAAAAAAATTCTGCGCAGTGAATACCGGGCAAGAGTAATGATCAAATATAAAAAAGTAGATAAAGCGTGTATTTTGCTTATTTACTAAAGCGATTGTCGACCACAAGAAATTTCGGTCAGTGCCACAACTGTAAGAAAAAGGCCCACCCCACTAAAAAGCTGATCTGAAAGACTGAAATGAAAATCATAAGGAAAATAAACCCCGAAAGAAAAGATTCATTTCAAATATGCCCATTTTTGTCTCTTTAATATAAAGCGCATTTGTCCCAGTTGAGTGAACGCGGCAGGCAACGAATAGATTTAAAACGCAAGAGCAAACGTATCCGGGATACAGGAGGGAATCGAATGCAGAGGGAAACTCGATATAATATTGAAAATGTTGGCAACAATTAAAAGATGGACACCGTTTAAGACGAAACTATTTGTGCAAATTCCTGAATAATATTTTATTTATTAAAATGTTCCTGGCAAAATATAAATGCAACAACAGAACCTTATTTAGAATAACGCTAAAAGTATTATTTATTGTTTCAAAAATACTTCAATAAATGAAAAAAAATAGAGAATTTTTCTCCTCGTCAAATTGCTAAAAATCAATCACATATTTGAGGAAATTAAATAAGTATACAAAGCGTAAAATAAATCGTAATGACCTGATTAATTTGATCTAATGATTGGATTTTCGCGTTCTTTAAAGGATCTTGTCTTCAAATAGTTCCTGAGAAATCGAATTTTAAGTACACGACTTTTTAGAAATTCAATTTCTCAAGGAACCGATTTATTTAAATTTTGCCACAAAAAGAAAAATGCTTTGAAATGATGTAAAAATGTCTTACAATACCAAGTTTTTTCGGGTATTATTAAATAAAGTAATAAAAAATTTGTTTTTGCCTGGAATTCTATGTTGATAAACAAATTATGTAAAAAATATTTTAATTCGTATTTAGAAGATAGGGGGGCAAAAATATCACCAGCCTTGTACGGTAGCTGAAAAAGATTTTACAAAGTGGTAGTAAATGAACAAGTAAAGTTGGAAAGATTTTTTATTCATTAAATTATTTAAACATTGAAGTAAGCTGACAAATGGATCATATTATGTACATATTTTTTAATTATTGATTTGTAGTGGTAGGTTGAATTATTATTATTATTATTATTTTTTTTTTTTGAAACTTTAAATTGAAGATTTAATACGACGCTATAATGTTGCTACTACTAAGGAGTTTTTATCTCAACTGCCGTACAGGTCTGCAGCTATATATATATACAGTCGAACCTCTGTTTAACGAAGTCGCTAAATCCCGATAATAAGTTCGTTATATGGAAAATTCGTTGAATAGAAAATCACCTTTTAAAATACTTTAGCAACACAAAACAGGTTTTAAATTCATAAACATCAGACATAATTATTAAAATACAAATTAATGCACTTTTATCTTGTAAACTATTATCTATTTATTTTATAAATTTTAACCATAAAAGAAATCTGCATGGAAAGCAAGATAGAGCAAAACATTATCTAGTGTTACACTATTATGCTATATTCATTTTCAACTAAGAAAAGGCTAAATTTATGTGTAAAATTATCGTTGCATTTATTATAAAAGTAATTTTAAACATACATTATCACATGCGTTCTTAACTTTAATTGCTAGAAGGATAAAATCCGTTAATTTGAACTGAGTTTTTCGTTTGAAATGCAAACAAAAAGGGAAAGGGAATTTACTGCTTTCTCTAAGATAATTTTTAGAGAAAACAGTAATACATTTCATAGAGCAGTGTCTTCGAAAATTAATTCAAGGTCATTTCCCCCATAAAATGCGTTAACAAGTTTGAAATGTTCAGAAATATTTTGGAAAATAGGGAAAGTGGATCTCAATGAAAAGTTCGTTAAATAGAAAATTCACTTCGTTATTTGGAAGTTATTTTACGAAGAAATTTCCAAAATGTTCTTGGTTCCTCGAAAAAATTCTTAAAATAGAGAAATTCGTAAAATGGAAGTTCGTTAAATAGAAGTCCGACTGTGTATATATATATATATATATATATATATATATATATATATATATATATATATATATATATATGTGTGTGTGTGTGTGCGTGTGTGTGTGTGTGTGTGTGTGTGAATCCAACCTCCACTACAGCAGCGCCACCCCACTTTTAATTGAATTCACTAAATATTGAGGAAAGGAAAAAGTTGATATCTGATACTTGTTCCGAACACGAATTAATATGTGTGTTAAATGTGCTAAATTTGGACGTTGAATGAAAAAAGCCAGAATTAATTGATAGAATTTATCAATCGCTTATGAACTTAAAAGAATTACAAGCTTTTAATACACAATTGGGCGAAGATGAACAATCCGAAAGTGAAGTAGTACATGATGGCATTAAGACCGCACCCAAGTGTTTATCGAGTAGTAACAAAACAAAGAATGAAGAATTTGATTCTTCGAATTACTTTCTTTTAAAAGAAATATCATCTTCAATGAGACGATTCAATGCTTCTGATTCTTATTGGAGACATTTGTTTTTTTAACGATGTTGAGGACGCGTTTAATTTTATTCCGAATTTAAGTGATACGCAGAAAATAATATTTTGTAAAACTTAACTTGACGGTCAAGCAAAAACTTTTATTTTCACGCAACGTAATTTAACATCGTGATTATTGTTTAAAAATGCTTTATTAAATGAGTTTAGTCACCAATTAAATGCCGCCGAAATTCATCGTCAATTAAGTAATCGTAAAAAAAAATCCACACGAATCTTTTATGGAATATTTTTTTGCCGTACGGGAACTCGCGTGTAATTGTAAAAACCCAATAGACGATTTTTCTTTATTTTATTATACTATTGACGGTATTCCCGCTAATAAATCCATTTTGTATGGCGCGAAATCTATTGCTGAATTTAAGGATAAACTGTGTGAAAAAATAGTTAATGATAGAAACAAAAAATCCGTACAAATCCTCGCTTTACCCCTGAATTTCCCAAACGTGAGCATAATAACGTGACAATGATATGATTTTCAAAGTTTGATAAACAGAAAACTTGTTATAATTGTGCATATTTCACGTCTGTGTCCTGATAAATGTAATTTATGTAAGAAATTTGGACATATTGCTTCTAAGTGTAATAATAAGCCTATTAACCAAACTGATAACACTGTAAGCGCAATTACACATTCACCTTCTTTGATGTATAAAACTGTTAATGTCAATAATACTTCATTTAATGCTCTGATTAATACTGGAGCTATGACAACAATTTTGCGCGAACAAACTTATCATGAAATAGGCTCACCTCCTTTAACTTCTTTTTATGGTACACTAGCAGCGTTTGTTATGGTGCACTAGCGGCATATTAATAGTTGTATTCATGAATTTGTAATAGATGATCAAGAATTTAAAACAAATTTTTGTATAGTTAGAGATAATATGATGCTATAATTGGCATGGATATTTTAACAAAGCCACAAATAAAAATTAATATCATTTTAACAAAGATAGAAAATGGTAGAACGGAACCCGTTGAACAATTTTCTATTTTCATTCAAAATGATTTCGAATTAGAAATCGGATCTCGCGTTAGTCAAACACAAAAAGAAACTCTTCAAAATATGGTTTCAAATTATAAACCTACCAAAACTAAAACTTGCGAAATTCAAATGTCTATAAATTTAAAAAATGAAACGCCAATAACTCATAGATTACCTTTTACAGAACGTAAAATTGTTGATGACCAAGTGACAAAATGTGACAGTATAGTTGAACCATGTTCTTCCGAATATTCCAGTCAGGTTGTAGTGATAAAAAAGAAAGACGGAACCCCAAGAGTTTGTATTGATTATAGAGCGTTAAATAAAAATGTAGATAATTACCCTTTACCACTAATTGACGATATATTCAAGGAGCAACTACGTTTAGTAAGATTGATTTGCGTAATGCATTTTTTCATTTGGAAATAGAACCGGGCAGTCGTAAATACGCGTCTTTTGTCACTCATAATGGTCAATTTCAATTTTTACGCGCACCATTTGGCCTTTGCAAATCACCCGCAGCTTTTCAGCGTTATATTAACACTATTTTTAAGGATTTGATAATTAAAGGTCATATTATTATTTTTATGGATGATATGACTATACCATCGAAAGATGAAGGTCTTGAGAGACTTGCATCGGTATTTTCACTCGCTTCTGCTTATAGGTTAGAGATAAATTTTTCAAAATGTAGATTTTTAACTAGAAAAATAGAATTTCTCGGACATGTAATTGAAAATGATAAAATGTACCCCTCACCACAAAAAATTAAAGCTGTACTTAATTTTCCGGAACCCAAAAATAAAAAGGATTTACAATCATTTCTTGGTCTAGCTAGCTATTTTCGAAAATTCATATTAAATTTCTCCATTATTGCGCACCCTTTAACTGAACTTTTGAAGAAAATTCGCGAATTTAAATTTACCGAGAGTGAAATACAAGCATTTAGTAGTTTAAAACATAATTTGTCTTCTCCACCCGTTCTTAGCATTTACATTCAAAACGCGGATACTGAAATACATTGCGATGCTAGTATTCACGGTTATGGATATATTTTAATGCAAAAATCGTTAGAAGATAATGCGTTTCACCCGGTATATTTTATGAGTAAGAAAACGTCTGATGCCGAATACAGCAGTTATGAGCTCGAAGTCTTAGATATTGTACAGGCTTTAAAAAAATTTAGAGTTTACTTGCTAGGGAAACATTTTAAAATTGTGACCGATTGTTATGCGTTTGCGATGACATTAAATAAAAAGGATTTGTGTACTCGCATAGCGCGCTGGTCATTATTGCTACAGGATTTCGATTATATTATTGAACACCGTTCCGGTTCTAAAATGTATCATGTTGACGCGCTAAGTAGATATCCCATTATGATAGTACAGGATAGTCTCATTACGAAAATTAGAAAAGCTCAGGAAGAAGATAGTGAAATCCAAACGTTTAAAGAACTTTTGAAAACTAAACCCTATGATGACTTTTTTAGTAAATCTGGCATACTATATAAATGTGTTGATGGTGAAGAACTTCTTGTCGTTCCTGAAAGTATGTAAAATGATATTATACAAAATGCTCATGATCGCGGACATTATGCCTCTAAGCGTACTGAAGAATCATTGAAACATCAATGCCATATCCCTAAAGTTAAAGAAAAAATAGACCGTTTTATTAAAAACTGTATTCCTTGCATTTTAATTAATCGAAAATGTGGAAAACAAGAAGGACTATTACATCCGATCGAAAAAGAATCCATTCCTCTGCACACTTATCATATTGATCATTTAGGACCATTGCCTACCACAAACAAGAATTATAAGCTCATTTTTGCAGTTATAGACGCTTTCACCCAATTTTTCTGGTTATACCCAACAAAAAGTACAGATGCTACTGAAGTTATTTCTAAATTAGAGTATCAAAAATAGGTTTTTGTCAATCCATCACGAATTATTTCTTATCGTGGATCTGCATTTACTTCCAAACAGTTCCTTGAGTATTGCAGTGCTGAACAAATTGAACACTTTCCTGTAACTACTGGTTTACCGAGAGCAAATGGACAGATAGAAAATTTAAATTCTATCATAATTTCTGTAATCTCCAAATTATCAATAGAAGATCCAAACAAATGGTACACTTATCAGAAAGTCATTAATTCTACTTTTCAACGAAGCATTCTTCTTTTCAACTGTTATTTGGTAACAGCTATTAAAACAAAACAAGATCTGAAAATTACAAATATGCTGCATGAGGAAATTCAAGCCATCTTCGTTAACAGTCGTGACGAAACAAGCCAAACTACAAATACAGAAACTTCATGATAAAAACAAACGAACTTAGAATCTTCGGCGAAAACCATCTGCATCCTTCAAAATTAACGATCTAGTGGCAATAAAATGTACACAATTTGGACCAGGATTGAAACTGAAACCGAAATACATAGGACCTTATAGCAGTGTTTCCCAAACTTATGACTTTTGTGTACCCTTTCTAAATTTTTCGTAACCCTACGTACCACTAATAAAAAAATGAATGTATTTTTTACTATAAAAAAAATTGCACAAAAGTTAAAAATCACAACTGGCTGTTGACATAACTAATTATTAGCTCTTAACTCTGCAAAAAATATCCAATAGAAAAATACGTAACCGTAAATTTTCATGGCTAGCTTTATTTTTGAATATTTTTTTTAAAATTTCATTTGTTTCCAGATATTTCGTATAGGCACTCGTACCCCGGCTAAACAATTCCCGTACCCCTAGGGGTACGCGTACCACACTTTGGGAAACACTGTCTATAGGATAACAAAACTTAAACCTAATGATACTTTTGATGTCGAAAAATGTGCTTTTTTTGATGGACCTTCAAAGACCAGTACATGTGCATAATACATCAAACATTGGTCTGATGATATTACTTAAAATGACATTTTCTTCAGAACTCTTTAGAACAATATTATTTTTTTCCCAGAGATTTATTATTTTTTTTTATCTTGAAAATTATTTCTTTAATATTTTGATTATTAATATGTCTCTTGAAATCTTTTTCAGATGATGTATAAGTATTTTAGAATGTAAAATTATATTTAGCTATTATGTAAGCATTTTTTGAATTTTTTTTATATGCCCACCTGAGGGCAGGTGCTTCTTGTCGGATGGCCAACCTCCACTACAGCAGCGCCACCCCACTTTTGTAACACTTCAGCCAAAACGCTCAGGCGGAGCGGATGTTTTTATATCTATTGTTATTTTTTTTTATTATTACATTTGCTTATTACAAAAGCGTAGTTATTTCAACTATACTTGAAGTTAACCTCCACATATATATGTATTTTTAGCAATTTAAGATTTTGTAAAACAATGAATCATACAATATGCAACATATTATTACAATATCTTATTCTTAAACATAACATATTTCAATGTTTTTAAAATACCACTAAACATTCAGCAATTCCTTGAGTTATAGAAAAAAGAAATATCGTAAATTATAGAAAACCTTGTGAATGTGTATTAGAATTACTATACAATATAAATTTTATTTTCCAAGCATTTTTTTTCTCCTTCAAACTTTCTTGCCTAGAAGACTCGATTAAAGCTATAAAAATGATTATTCCTAAAATCTTTTCTATATATAGCCATAATAGGTTATGTTAATTTGATTTTAGTATTAAATCCTCGAATAAATATAGCAAAAACAACATAACCTAAATAATATCTGATAAAAAGTTCATGTATTTAAATTCTAAAAGCTTAGAGAATCATAAATAATTTATAAATCGATTCAAATTTTCTTTTCAAAGGAAAAAATTTTGCTTTTTGGACAGATATCAACTTAAAAATTGTCTATTGCCTAGAAATTTCGAGATGTTTTCTATTAAATATTAATTAAACCTCTCCGAACAATCACAGGACATTATTTCAATTTTTTTTTACAGTCAGACTTGATAGCTCAGCAACCTAGTAAAATTAAGCATTCTTCTTTTGAATTAGTCAATGGGTTATCTTAAAATATTCATTTGCGCTGGCGACTTTTTTTGGCGGTTTTCTGGACTATCGCCAAATATGTAAACCTTTATTGCGACCCAATTTACGAACCAATTTTTTTTAAATTTTGTCTACCCCCCCCCCCCCCAATTCAAGTGTCTGGATTCCAAATATGTGAAAAAAAATATATGTTTATTCAGAGAAAGTACGTTTCTGTGACTGATTTCGTAACTTAATTAATAGTTAGCACTAATTAATTAGCATATTTGAGGTCACCCCCAATAACCATTAAGATTGTCACTTAGTTCTTGAAAATCCGATCATTAGAACGAAAGTTATTCGGGGTGATTCGTTATTTTTTATTTATGTATTATTATTTTTTTTGCGGACTGTATCACCCTGTCAAAAATGTTCGAATTTTAGAAGCTTCATTTAGACAAAATATTGAGAAATGAGCGATATTTCAACGTAATTTTATATGCTCTAAACAAACCTGCTCTTGTAAACCTACAGTCCCTGGTCAAATTATTAGACGCACTATAAGATCCTATGTAAAATCTTAATTATCAGGTGATACTATACAACTGTATTGTTTTTATGTGACTGAATCCATTTTGCCCTTGTTAACTTTCGTGTATCAATTAGTTAACATTCTAATGCAATACGTTAAAAATAAATACAAGTAGGAAGTGTATAAAAAGATCTGAATAAAAGCTCCATTGCATGTATGTTTAATTGAATTGCATACAAACTTAGTACATAAAGCACTACAGTGGGTCTTATAATTTGGTCTAATTATTATAATGTACTAATGTAATACCTCATATAATGAATATTTATATAACATATCGTCTCATTTATCATCAAATTTATATAGTCTCATTTAACCCATTGATACACGAACGTAAACAAATGCAAACAGTCACGTAAAAACAATAAAGCTGTATATTATCACCTTGAATAATTGAGATTTCACATAGAATCTTATAGTGCGTCTAATAATTTGGCCAGGGACTGTAATAATCTATTTACTGTATTGAGTAATTGTGCCTTATTTTAATGATTGTTGTCTCCTCAGTGAAGTGATTTTTTTATTGTAAACATCTTATTGTTTTCTGACTATTTAAATATAGGCAGTCATTCAATGTTCTCAATTTCAAAATGGTAGCTTTATTGTTTTGACGCGACTCTTGTTTACGTTAGTGTATCCAGGCCTGATTATCGCCCACACTTTCTGAAGGGCCTCAAAAATTAGTGAAAAGTATTCCACAATGTTACTTTTTTTTAAATACTGAAAGAAACAGTTTTTCACAAAAAAGGCATTTTTTTTATTTCAAATTTTCTCTATATTGTGATAAACCTGTAAACATTGCACAAATCAAATTCGAAAGTACAACTGAATTTTAATGGGTGCAATTTTTACTCCAACGGCTTAAGCAAATGCAACGAGAAAGCATATTTGCAAAGTCTCTTATAAATGATTAGTGTCAACAAGAACTAATAGCTTATTCTTAACAAATGTATAAAGCTGTAGATGGAAGGCTACAATCTTTAAAATAATTTAGCTAATAAGTGACTTTTAGGAAAAATCACTGATTTGAATTGTTTGTGGTCACCAAACTATTTTTATTTTCATACAACAATGTTTTGTTGTTTTATATTTTGCTTTAATATTTAGATGCGTAAACTTTGTCTTAGAAAAATAATCTTCAATTGTGTGCTTTCAAAATTTTTTAGAATGTTTCTCTTGAATCATGCAATTTAATAGATTCTTTTTATTGTTAGGGCTACTTTTCAGAAATTTAATTTCAAAATATTTTGTTTGGGGCCCGGAAACTTTTATGGCCCTTGGGCCTGAATTTGTCTTGATCGGTCCCTGAGTGTATCAAAGAGTTAAATTAGACGATATATATTATAAATTTGACGATAGGATAAATTAGATAGTGTATTATATAAATATAGAATATTTTTTATATCAGGTATTATATTAGTGTAACATTGTAATGCTATACGTTAAAAATATATACAAATAGGAAGTGTATGAAAAATCTCCTGAATAAAAACCCATTATTAAAACATGTCATTATTAAAACACTACAGTGCGTCTAATAATTTGGTCTAATTGTTATAATATACTAATATAATACCTGATATAATAAATATTCTTTATTTATATAATAATCGTCTAATTTATTCTATCGTCGAATTTATATTATATATCGTCTAATTTAACCCGTTGATACAGGAGCGTAAAGAAGTGCAAACCGGTTTCAGTCGATTAAAAACAATAAAGTTGTATAGTATTCCTAACAGTTAAGATTTTACATCGAATCTTATAGTGCGTCTAATAATTTGGTCAGGGACTGTAAGTTTCATCTAGCGTGTGTCTATGCAAAACATACATGTCAACATACATCTCAAATTGAAAAAATAAAAAGGTCCCTGGCTGACTACCTCAGACAATTTCAAATTTATGAAGATAGTGCTTTCCCAATTATTAGGGGAGTCCGGAACCCCTGGTTACGACACCCGTGCTTTAGATTGACTCCCAATGACTTTCTTTTCAAGCAACGGGCACATATTTTACGTATCTCTGAATTCTATCGAAAATAGTTTTTTTTTTTTTTTTTTTTTTTCTGAAGTGCAAGATTTTGTTTTACTAAAGTAATAACAATAAAATATCGAATGAAATTTTTGTTTGGAGGGGAGTAAACGTTCATAATTTTTTTAATGTGCATTTATTATTTAATTCTTTATACACACTATAAATGTCTGGATTTTACATCAAACGAGATTTTTTTCAGAACCTCTTTAGATATAGGTAAGTTTTATAGACTTAATCTAACTTTTATAGACCATTGCAATAAATTATTATTTAGTCATTTTTATCGACTCTTAAACTTTGGGTTGTCCCGCCCATCAAACTGTATTTGCCCTGATTAAACACTATTTTTTCTAAGAATTTCAAAAAATATGATTAATGTAATACGAGATCGCAGTTTTTGTGGAAAAATATTCGTATTTCTTGATAAATTGAGTTTTTTATTTTTTTTTAAATTTAACAAATTTGCTACGTATATTTATTAATTGGACTAGTCAATATTTTCCTTTGTCATATTAACTCATCAGCTACCAATGTATGCCTTTATTGATAATGCGTGTAATATTATTGTTTTCGATATTTATCATTGTTGATAATAATCACATCATCCTATTCGATAATTATCGTAATCGATACATTTCGCAACTGTACAACTTTAACATATATTATGATAAAATAATGATTGCAACGCTGTTGACAATTACCGTGTATACATATATATATATATGTATATACAGTGAAACCTGCCAAGTTGACCACCCTTGTAAGTTGGGCACCTACATAAGTTGATCTCAATTATCAAGAACGGAATTTTTCCTATATAATATAAAGGAGCAAAACCTTTGTAACTTGACCACCTGTCTATCTTGTGTGTTGACCACTGAAATAAGTCAATTTTGACTTATGGACTATTATGAAATTCTATTCTAAAACCCTCATAAGTTGACCAGAAAAAAAAATCAGAAAATGTTCTGTCATTTTGCAATGTATGTTAAAATTTCACTTGTTTGGTGAAATAGTGTAAAAAGCTAATCTAAACCCTTTTGTGCGTTGACCATCTGGGGAAACTGTAGGGGGGCAGCTTTTGACCATTTCTTTCATCCATTCATTGAAAACAGGTATGTTAGTTGAAAAGTTGCTCTTCCGGTTGCAATAGTGAGTAGATAGTAAGTGTAGTAATAACAGAATAAATTTTAAAGTGTTCAAATAATTTTTTTTTGTTAAAGTTTTCAAATTACATGTCTTCGTGTTCTGATATTTTAAGAAATTATTTTTATTAAACACTTCACATGCATAACTAACGAAATAATTTTTTTAAAAAGTTAGTTAAATATTAGAATTATGTATATGTAATAAATTGAAGTTCATTCAGGTTTAAACACATTTCTTAAGATATTCATTTGGTTATTTGCTAAATAAAATTTTTAAGTCAAGTAAAAAAAAAATTAAATATATGGAAACATGATATAGGAAATGAAAAAGCAAACAATGACCCGCCCCTTCTATAAGTTGACCACTAAAACAAAGCACCACAAATGGTCAACTTACATAAGTTTTACTGTATAATATATGTATATTGTGTATATATATATATATATATATATGAATAATAATAGTAAGTTAGGGTATTCTTCACGATATCTTTATCACGAGGCTTAAATATTGATTTCTATGATATTTAATTCCATTTTAATCGATTTTTCCCTTTCGCAGTGTTTGCCTTCTTATCATTCTTGATGGAGAACCCCTAAATCTCCAGCACAGGAGTTTAGTTCCGTTCCATTAAACTTCCTTTATCATTCCAAAATGTCCTTTCAACAAGATTTCAAAAACGTCAACGCTTCATAACTAATTATTCAGAAGCAAAAACCGCTTTTCATACTTATGAATGACTTCATGTGCTACTATATAAAACATAAAAATGATTCATTTCTTTTTTCTACTGAAAACTTTTTATTGAAAAATAAAGTTCGGCCGCAGGTGCGCTGCGCGTTCCGCTTCGCTGAGTGACACACACAATATGGCGGTTAGATAACTCGCGTCATTACTCTTTAGGCCGCGAGGGGGCGCTGATATGCCACCTGAGCTTGGAACACTGATATCGTCTGCCAGCATTTCCGATCGGGAAAGTTTCGTTTTCTTTTTAAATTTTATTTTCTCCCGTGGCTAAGTGAGGTGCAAGTTTGTTTCCCAGCAGTTCAAAGGTGCTCAGAGAGGAATTCTTTTTTCTTTTCCGAAATGGAAAATTAATTTGGCTCACACCGGAGAAAAGGAGAGCTTCTGGCGGGAAAGAGGTAAAACTTTTCGATAATATTTTAGCTCCGAGGGAACTTGTTTGCAGTTGTTGAGTCCATTTTTCATTTAGTATAAAACATTGTTAACTACGAATTTCGATGACCCTTTCATAAAAAAAAAAAAAACTATTCTTTCTTTAAAAACTTTATTTTTTTATTTATTTATTTTTTAATATAAATTGATATTTTTTTTAAATTTGATTTTAAGTAAAGAAATATCACGTAAAAATATTCAATCATTTCTTTTTCTTCCTAAATTTGAAATAAATGTATTTTTTGACACTTAAAATGTGAGACAAGGTATATGCATATTTGTTTACAATAATATATTTATTAGTATTGACTTTGATATTGACTTAGCATTGACTTGGGCCAATGTTAAAATCGATCGATCTTTGACATTGATTCACTTATTATGTTTTTCTAATTTTATTTTAACTGAAAGAAATGCTCATTTTATATTTTAAACTAATTATTCACAAAATAAAACCACTTACATAATGTATTACTATTATCAGTGCTAATATAATGGATGTCTCAAATAATTTAGTTTTATAATTATTTTAGATGTAACATCCTCCGCAGGCTTTTCATAAAATCTACTCATTATTTAATTATGCACAAATCAACAAGAGTCATAAAAAATAATTGTATTTTATTAATTATTCTTTTTTATTTACTCCAAAGTAATTGTGTTCCTTACTTGATTTTTAAAGAATTTTTGAGGCTTTAATAGCGTTATCTTTATATAAATAGTACAGAGTTACTCTTTTTACATATATTAAACGAAGAAGCAATATATAAAAAGAACTATAATTTAAAGAAATAATATATAACAATTAGTATACTTTATTTAATTTATTTATTTCAAAATATTAAACTTATAAGTTTTCAGCATATCGAGGAGAATTTTCTTTGAAGTATTTGTGTCAAAATTGAAAATGTAAAAGGTTTTTAAAAAAAGCATTCCCCAACAGTTAGATTTAAATCATCATCATAACTTAATGACTTAATCATCATCATAACTTCAACTTAAATTATCATAATTGCCTATCGGCCATCTTAAATTATCGCCATAATTATTCATCTTCAATTTAAATTACCATCAAAAGTGTTTATCTTCAGCTTAAATTATTATCATAATTATTTATTGCTCTAAAAAAATTAACTTTAATTATTTATAATGAACCTGAAATATAATCATAGTCGTTTTGTTCCTTGATTTTATCTGCTTTGAATTCTGAAAGTTTCAATAAAGGGAAATATTATTAGTACAAACATTTGGGAAGTATCTTAAAAATGACTCTAAATTTACATTACTTCCTTAGTAAATTTAAATCACTGCAAAAAGAAAAATAATTCAATGTATTAATATAAATTAGTTTGGCTGTTTTTCATTCCAGTTAATTTAATTACTTTTGTTATTTAATATATGTATATGTTATTATTATTTTTTTTAAATTTATTAATTCTTATTTTTGTATGCATAAAGGGGTGTAACGTTAACATAATTTTTATCCTCGTCAGAAACGAATATATGTTCCTATTGGGAGTTTCAAATCAATGGAGGAAAAAAATCAAAATCTGACTATTGAGATAGGTGATATAAAATAAAAATCAAGTTGATTGCCAAATTGATTGCTTCTAATGATACCATTTCAACTTTTTCCCCCTCCTGCAGCAATTAAACAGGTTTTAGAAAGCCCGACTTCTTCAGTAGTGAGAATTTTTTTTCAATTGAGTGTTAAACGTTTTATCACAGATGTGACAATATATTGCTTAACTACTTACAAAATCAAATATTAAATTCTCTGAAGAAGAAAAGAAATCCATGTTTATTTACCAAAAGTACGTCAAAACATACAGTCCCTGGGCAAATTTTTAGACGCACAATATGATTCCATGTAAAATCTTAATTATCAGGTGATACTATACAGCTTTATTGTTTTTACGCAACTGAAACCGGTGTGCACTTGTTTACGTTCGTGTATCAATGGGTTAAATAAGACGATATATAATATAAGTTCGACGATTGGATAAATTAGACGATATATTATATAAATATAGAATATTCATTATCTAAGGTATTATATTAGTATATTATATTATATTAGTATATTATATTATATTAGTATATTATATTATATTAGTATATTATAATAATTAGACCAAATTATTAAACGTCCTGTAGTTTTTTTTTTAATAATTATTTGTTTTGCACGAGTTTATAGGCAATACTTTTATAGTTAAACATCCATGTAAAAAGTTTTTATTCAGGAGATTTTTTATATACGTACTATTTATTTTTAACGTATTGCATTAGAATGTTAACACATTAATACACGAACGTAAATAAGTGCAAACAGGTTTCAGCCGCATAAAAACAATAAAGTTGTAAAGTATCACCTAAAAATTAAGAGCTTAGAGAATCTTATAGTGCCTCTCATAATTTGGCCAGTGACTGTAAATATTTCCGTGAAATAGTTTTGTGTTGTGGCTGAGATCAGTTTTGTGATTCCTTCGATAAATGATTTTCTTTCTTTTCATCATTCAAAACAGATTTTCGGTGAGAACTCAAAAAGCGTTTTACATCTATAAAAATTGTTCTTTATTTAAATTCCTTTTAATGAGTCTTTTTATAAATTTTTGAGAATGATCGACCCCGGTCATGCTTAGTATTCGAAAAAGAAAATAAAGTACAAGCAAGTTATTTGACTTGTTAAATTTGAGCTAAATATTGAAAAAGACGTTTTTCCTTCCTTCTTTTATTTATTTATTTTTTTTTTTAACTTTATATCTTTTCCTTGACAGATGCTTTTTTTTCGAGTTGCGTCCTGAGGATTCACCGACAAAAACCTCCGCCGAATGCCGCCGGTTCTCAGCTTTTGATGGGGAAACGATGCGCTTAAACCAATGGAATGGTTCTTTTCACCTTTCTTACAATCTATTTCGAACACTCCTCTGTGGTCTGATTTATTGAAAAATCAATTATTTTAAAATAATATTATTCATTTTAATAAAGAAAGTAAAAAATAAATAAATAAAACGTGAAATGCGTTGGTAAGCTCAAATTGATTCAGTTCTTTTTCATATGAAAAAAAAAAAAAATAAAAACGATTTTTGGTTTTTAAAACTGTTTTAGGTAACGATTGATCAAATATTGGTGTAATTATGGAAGTTTATTAAAGTTATGAATTCTTTCTCCGCTCCTGAAGTTTTAAAATGTAATTAAGCTTCGAATAAATTAGGCTTCAAATTCTTCATTTTTTAAAAAATATAGGTATAATTTTATTCATAAACATATAGCATATTCGATAATTTATTTAAAAACTAAACATTTTCCAAACTGAGAATTTTTAATACTTAGGGCTATTTTTTTTAGTATTGACTCACTATTGTATATATTTTTAAAATATTTTCTTTTTTAATATTCTTTTATTTGATATGAAATATACAAGGAAAAAGGTTTTAAAAAAAAGTTATGAACATCAGCTTTTGAGAATGAGAAATATTAGCTTTTCTAATTCGACCCGATAATTTTATGTTTGTGCAATTATCGAGTGGGATTATTGAATAAATTAGAAAAAATTTACTTGACTTGTTTCATTAGCGAACAATGAGTAGTTGATAAACAGTTGCGACTGTATGCGAGACCGTCTGAATGTCCCCGCAAACAGTCACAGCTGTTTGAATCGAGCTACAAATAGTTCACGTACATAAAATTAATCATTTTTAAGATCTATACAGTCCCTGGCCAAATTATTTGATACACTATAAAATTCTATGTAAAATCTTAGTTATCAGGTGATACTATACAGCTTTATTGTTTTTACGCGACTGTTAGCACTTGTTTACGTTTCTATATCAATTGGTTAACATCGTAATCCAATACGTTAAAAATAAATACAAATAGGAAGTACATGAAAAATCTCCTGAATAAAAACCCATTACATATATGTTAAAATATAAAAGTATTGCATACAAACTCGTGCAAACCATGTCATCTTTAAAAAAACTACAGTACTAATAATTTCATCTTGTCAAATTAAAAGTATTCATAAAAAATATTTTTTTAAAATTTTATTCATGAACAGATTTTTAAAAGAAAAATGTTTTGTTTAGGGGTCACAATACCCAAAATAATGTCCAAAATATCGATATTTTTTTATTGCTTATAATAAAACTTCAAACTATTTCAAATGTACTGAAAAAAAATCATCTCTCTATCTACATTTTTTAAAAAAGTTATGAATAATTTTAGATTGCCCTTAAACAGAAACTTGATCAGCAGACAGACTTGCTTTTCTCATAGATGATTATTTTGTGATTTAATCTAAATTAAAGTCCTTGAAAGGAATTTTTTCAATTTAAGATAAAGCTTTGAAGAAAAGTTTTTTTATCTTAAGTATAATACACTTATTTAAACTGCATTTATAAGCATTTTATGAGGTATTAAAATTTTTACAGCATGTTTGCATGTTATATATACCTAACAGGAATTTTTAACCTTTTTTTTCTACTTTTTTTACAAAATCTATAAAAAATGTTCTAATTGATATATCAACAAATGAATGCACAAAATTGTTAAAATGAATATTGTAAGCACTAAGAAAAAATAAACTGAAAAAATGTTAAAATAAAAAAACTTTAAGGATTCAAAATTTTTGAATTTTTTTAAAACTTTTAACAATAATTTAGCAGTTTAATTAAATTTTGATGATAAATTATTGATTATAAGGAGCATGAAAAGCATCCACAAAATGAACGATTATACTTTTATTTAAAAAAATTTTTTTGCAAGAGTACTGTGACCCCATTGATTTAAGCACTCTGCATGAAACTTAAAATCATGAGACATTGAATACTTGTCTCATTTATTGGTGTTGCATTTACATAATATATTTCATGTATTATAAAAATGACAACACATTCATTCGAATAGATTTATTCAATAGAATATATTTCATTCAATGGGCTTATTCTATAGAATTTCTTTTAAAATATATAAGGCAATGTATTACCCATTGACAAAGTGGGTCTTGGATTGGATGGCGTCCATACACTTTCCAACTGTGTTCAAGAGTAATAGTAAACAGTGCGCATGCGTCGTCATTGTATGCGTTGCTATGGCGACAACTGCTGTTTTCCTTTTTATATTCTTTATATTATTAACATATAATGACTGGCTTGACGGTGATTTCAATATAAATACGAATGCTGACGAAGGAAAAGTATTTTGTGACTTCTAAAAACACGTACATAGACAGGATATGAAAATCCAAACATCAATGGAGACAGTTGTTGCAACCCATGATTTGAAATGGTGTAGCGTTTAACCCAGAAAGAAAAAGCAGTTGACCCATGGGTAACCAGTGTTCGTAATAAGGCGATCACAACTTTTTTGTTTTTGTTTTTAGTTTATTTAAAGATCTTCCAAAAATATTCAGATAAATACAAACACACAGTGGGAACACGGAACTCTTTTTTTTTTTTCTTTCTTTTTAAATTACAATTTTTTGAAAGTAGTATTCTCAAGGGTTATGTCCATGCGTAAAGACGGTACTAACTGTATGGTTCATACGTTACATTCGTCGCAATGAATTAAACCAAATAACTTCGAAGAATAGCTCGCATTTCTCATTGAACCTCCTACCCTGAAAATATTTTGGGACAGCGTGGACCCACTAATTGCATGTCTCAAAATCTGTTCTTCCAATATTTTTTAAAAATTGCGACAGAAATTTAAGATAAAATAATAATTAAAAAAATTCTTTAGGTAAATCGCTGTCCAGTTAAACGTAGAATTTCAACGATTTTCTCCCCTTCTCTACCTTTTGAAATGAGGAAAATTTTTCCCTTCTATCCACTATGAAAGATTTCACAAGATTGAAAGAGTGCCCATTCTGTTATTGCTTTTATTTTGTGGACAACTAAAATAGATTTTTTTAAAAAATTTTTTTTTTTAATTTTTTTAGCTTCAGAATGAATAAAAAGAAAATCATTGATCGTTACATTCGTGGGGTCTTCTCTTATTATTTTTTTTCTTCCTTTTTCTCAACCTTTCTTTTAAAGGGGTCCACATTTTTCTTTGTGATAGTATACAAATTACTTTGATTTAAATTTATTTAGCTCCTTAGATGCGCGAATTTTGACTCAAAAAAGTTTTTTTTAAAAATGGTATGGGTTTTTATTCAGGAGATTTTTTATATGCTTCATTTTTAACGTATTGCATTACAATGTTATACCATTGATACAGGAGCGTAAACAAATGCAAACCGCGTAAAAACAACAATGCTGTTGTATAGTATCAAGTGATAATTATAATTTTACATAGAATCTTAATAGTGTATCTAATAACATGGCCAGGGACTGTATATAGTTCTAAACTGTACAGTTTTTGTGACACCATTCAACGAATCATTAAAAGGTTGAATTCTACTGGATATAAAATTAATTACATTTGAAGCCATTATAAATACACACATTTTTCTTTTATTCCCACATTTCAAGGAAATGCATTTTTAATAAAAAAATAATGTGAGAAAAATAATTGTTAGTTAGTTCTCTCAATCAAATTACTTCTCGTACAGTACACAATTTTTATGCTTAATAATAATTACGGTTTTTTACGAGATCCATCACTTTACATTCGATCTGAATTTTCATCTCGGATATTCGAATGCTCATTTCACGTTATAACAGTTAAAGATGTAAATTTCGACATGTAAAAGAAAAAAAAAAATGGTACTAGAAAACGAACTAGATTATAATTGATCCCTTTGAAACATGCGTGAGAATCAGAATAAGGGAGGGGCCCTGAACAGAGGATGATTCTGAAAATCGTACCAAAAAAGATCATACGTTTGAAACTATTGAATCACACGTCTTTCCCTTTAATTAATATATCCGGAAATGTTAAAATATGTTTGGAACGACATCAAAAGACATAAATTGTCTGTATTCAGAGTTATGCTTTTAAAAGGTGTTTGAAAAAAATTAACAAATTTCTAGTCAATTAATATTTAATTTTATTCTATAACCGTCCTTGAACAGCCGACCGCATTTTGGGTTGACGACTACTCATGTTCAACTCCATAACCTTTTTGAACTCAATCCAAAAGACGAGGGATCAAGTATTGAGAGAAATTTGACGACCCGTATTTGCGTTACATGGAGAGGAAAACCTCCCACGGTTAGCCAGGGTGGCTCTCACCGTCTCCTACTGAGGATATATTTTGCGTGTTTGAAGAAGGATCCAAAGCTCCTGATTGCAAGGCTCTATCCCATGAGCCCTAATCAATTAATAATAGAAAAATAAGTTATTTAAATGTTTCGAAGAATCACTTGTTGACGCTTTATTTATTTCGGTAATACTACTGGTAATGGGTGCAAATATACCCATGACAGGTATCCCCCACCCTGTCATGAGTTGCTCTCAAACCATTCCAGCCTTTTTTTATTCCTTAAAACGTGTTTTTCTTCATCTAATAATGCAAATCCACCAGCTACAAATAACAACAAAAAAATCGAAATGAGTCATAGTGTCGGTTTTGTGCATCATTTACTTGCAATGAATTCACGTGTAAAAGCTTTTCTTTCTCATTTATACGCTAACAATAACTTGTTTTCACGATAATTGTTTTTTCGAAAGTTTTCTTTCTTTTCGATTGTTCAAGAAATGGTGAAACGAATGCTTACTGCAAATTGATACTTTGCACACATGACGCAGGTCTTTAACACTCAGCATTAAAATTTTAAAGCATTCATAATTTACAGTATTCGATATGTTATTTATAAAATGTTGCTCGGATATCTATGATAACATTATTTTATTTGCTTTTCAATTTTAGAAAGTATGACAGAAAGTCTTTTCATTGGTCATTTTATGGAAAGACCCTTCTTTAGAAGTCCATATTTTACACAAATAATATTATTCATATCGCTTTTCAAATTTCAATTTTAGAAAGTATGACAGAAAGTCTTTTCATTGGTCATTTTATGGAAAGACCCTTCTTTAGAAGTCCATATTTTACACAAATAATATTATTCATATCGCTTTTCAAATTTCAATTTTAGAAAGTATGACAGAAAGTCTTTTCATTGGTCATTTTATGGAAAGACCCTTCTTTAGAAGTCCATATTTTACACAAATAATATTATTCATATCGCTTTTTAAATTTCAATTTTAGAAAGTATGACAGAAAGTCTTTTCATTGGTCATTTTATGGAAAGACCCTTCTTTAGAAGTCCATATTTTACACAAATAATATTATTCATATCGCTTTTCAAATTTCAATTTTAGAAAGTATGACAGAAAGTCTTTTCATTTATCATTTTATGGAAAGACCCTTCTTTAGAAGTCCATATTTTACACAAATAATATTATTCATATCGCTTTTCAATTTTAGAAAGTATGACAGAAAGTCTTTTCATTTATCATTTAATGGAAAGACCCTTCTTTAGAAGTCCATATTTTACACAAATAATATTATTCATATCGCTTTTCAAATTTCAATTTTAGAAAGTATGACAGAAAGTCTTTTCATTGGTCATTTTATGGAAAGACCCTTCTTTAGAAGTCCATATTTTACACAAATAATATTATTCATATCGCTTTTCAAATTTCAATTTTAGAAAGTATGACAGAAAGTCTTTTCATTGGTCATTTTATGGAAAGACCCTTCTTTAGAAGTCCATATTTTACACAAATAATATTATTCATATCGCTTTTCAAATTTCAATTTTAGAAAGTATGACAGAAAGTCTTTTCATTGGTCATTTTATGGAAAGACCCTTCTTTAGAAGTCCATATTTTACACAAATAATATTATTCATATCGCTTTTCAAATTTCAATTTTAGAAAGTATGACAGAAAGTCTTTTCATTTATCATTTAATGGAAAGACCCTTCTTTAGAAGTCCATATTTTACACAAATAATATTATTCATATCGCTTTTCAAATTTCTATTTTAGAAAGTATGACAGAAAGTCTTTTCATTGGTCATTTTATGGAAAGACCCTTCTTTAGAAGTCCATATTTTACACAAATAATATTATTCATATCGCTTTTCAAATTTCAATTTTAGAAAGTATGACAGAAAGTCTTTTCATTGGTCATTTTATGGAAAGACCCTTCTTTAGAAGTCCATATTTTACACAAATAATATTATTCATATCGCTTTTCAAATTTCAATTTTAGAAAGTATGACAGAAAGTCTTTTCATTGGTCATTTTATGGAAAGACCCTTCTTTAGAAGTCCATATTTTACACAAATAATATCATTTTATGTTAATTAAGATACAATGACTCTTGTATTTGTAAAATAATCAACGAAGACAGACATCAGAAGGAAGCAATTATCATAAATAGGATCTTTTCCTGAATATGAAACGTCCGATTCATCTTTTAATCTAAATTAAATGTATTCTGATTCACCCACCTGTAAAATTTCTATCTAAAAAAAGGGATTTTTTTTTTTTTTTACATTCTAGGTATATGTGCGTGTGGCCTCTTGTTATGATTAAAATGCATGAGCTAAAAAATATATTTTTTTATTTTATGTTGCTTTAGATAGTGAATATTGTGATTTTTATTAAAACAAACGCTATAACGAAGCGCCAAATCCAATTTTCAAATAAAATTTTAAATTTATTTATTCTTACAATCAATTATAGTACTTAACTCTGCGAAGTATATTTTTTAGTATAATGTAGATTATACTAAAAGTAATCTAGATAATTAGTATGATCTATATTTTTAATAATTAGATAATAATCTAGATCTATTCTATAATCTATGATCTATTCTATAATCTATGATCTATTCTATAATCTATGATCTATTCTATAATCTATAATCTATTTTTAATAATTATATAATCTAGATAATTAGTATAATCTATATTTTAGTTTAATAATAACCTGTGAAAGTGAGATGTATTTTTGCAAACTACAGTCAGACTTTTATTTAATGAACTCTCATTTTGCGAATTTCTCTATTTTGCGTTTTTTTCGAGGAACCAAGAATATTTTGGAAATTTTTTCGTAAAATAACTTTCAAGCAGCGAAGTGAATTTTCTATTGAACAAACTTTTCTTTACTTTCCACTTTCCTTATTTCTCATAATATTTCTGAACATTTCAAACTTCTTAACGCATTTTATGGCGGAAATGACCTTGAATTGGTTTTCGCAACCACTTAACTTTAAAGCGCTAAAACTGCTTCCCCTTTTTGTTTGCGTTTCATACAGGAATATCCATGCCAAACATCAATTTAAGAGAAAGTATAACCGCAATTTCTAAAGCATAGAACTATGTTACAGATCGTATTCTTCGTAACAGTTTTGCTAAAGCTAGATTCTTAGGGAATTCGGAAAGTGCGGAGGATGCTATTTCTTTAGAAGAACTTAAAAAATGGTGAGTACAGCCAAGAGAGAACCACGAAATGATGAATGAGTTTCTTTTTATTTTCTTCTGAAGAAACATTTACTGAATCGGATATTTTGGACAGTGTGAAAAATACAGTAATGAATTGTGATTGTGTGTATATATATATATATATATAAATTTTTCAAAAAAAGTTTAAACGGAAAAAAAAAGTTGGTTAAAACCAAAAAATGGGTTTTTTGATTTTGTTTTTTCAACCCTCATTTAAATGACCAGTAATAATAAGTTTATGATGTTTATAAACAAATTCAAAATAGTTTTCTTTTTCACAGTGACATTCATCATCGGATTTATTAATTTGTTCTAAATTTTTATAGCATTGTAATTAAAAATGTACTAATAAAGTTTTATTACATTTATAATTTTTAATTATTTTAAAATCGTTCTTTAAACTGTCGATCGAATATATTATGAAACTGAAACAAATCAAAAATAGGGTTTTGAAAGCCAATAACAAAATATAAATTATCTAAATGTTTCTTTTCATGTGGTGAAAATTTACTCATTTTAGCTTTCACAGGATTGAAACAAAGAATTTTAAAATGAAAATTAAAAAAAGAAAGGTAACGTCTTGAGGCTTATAGATATAATTATCTTAGGAGGATAAAACAAAATCTTTCATTAGTTTATAATGTAATGTTTACTAAACTCTTTAATTAGAACATAATTGCGATTATTAAGAGAATTTTTATTAAATCCTGTCGATTCATGTGATGTGGAAAAGGGGAAAAAAAGTATCATTAAAGTTTGTCTGCAACAGGTAGCCCGATATGTTTTGTGAAAAAGCATACAATAGTTTTTCTTAAAAATCAAATACAGTGTTTAAAATATTAATTTCGCTTTAAATATTAATTGTCTTTTTAATTTATCTTATTAACACTCTTATTTATATTTTAAATTCTTTCTATAAATTCTTTCGTAATCATGACGATAATATTAATTTTTTGGAATTAAGTATTCAATTGACTTATACGATAAAACAAATTATTTTAAGTTTAATAAAAATAAATTAATTACATAGGATTCTTAATGTTTCTAAGAACATTTATTTAAGTACTATTGTTAATCAAGTTAATAGATTTTTAAAAAATTATATCGATAATTATTTATTCAAAAAACAAAAATAGACAAGCTCTTCCATAATTGATTCAAAAGAATTCAATTAATGTACGTAATTAAATTCTATATAAAATCCTTAAGTTAATTGTGTGTTAAAACTATGAATAAATCTATTTATACAAATATTATTTATGTTATGCTATTTTTACCAAGTGCAAATCCGTTTCGGATAAATCCATGTTTAAAAATCTTCTAATATTTAATAAAAGATTCAATACATGTTAATAATTTCTCTGAAAATCATCAGAACTTACATTTTATAGTTAGAATTTGACATTTTATGAACAATCCACTTTAAATTATTCAGTATAATATATAATTACCGTGCGAAAATCCAGTTTCAGGCCAATGCAATATATATATATATATATATATACACACATATATATATATATATATATATATATATATATATATATATATATATATATATATATATATATATATATATATATATATATATATATATATATATATATATATATATATATATATATATATATATATATATATATATATATATATATATATATATATATATATATATATATATATTCATAGATTACTTTAATTCTTTCATTGGACTTGGGGAAATATTAAAAGAAGACTTGGTGGTGCGTTTAGAGAAAACTTTAATTATTTCTTTCATCAAAGAAAATAAGACTTATTCTTGTGTGCGCATGTACTAATGATCAATATTTTCGTTTAGTGTAAAGGATACTCCCAAATTTGTCAATTTGATAAAGATCTTTATTCTATAAGTAAGCTTTACATAAAAACAATTGCTTTGTTCCTCCAATTTTAAGAAGGCGAGTGAAGAGCCACCGCTACACAAAGAAATCTTACTCTAATATGATTCTTTTATCTTGCCTGGTAACCGATAAAAGTAACAAAACAATAGGAATGCATCTTTGGTGTTCAATAAGTGCAACGTTTCCATCTTCAGTAATTGTTTCTCCCAACAATTCCTTCCTTTTCTCCCCTCTGGATGAAAATAATTTTTATTTGTAGTTTCCAGAAAGAAAGAAAAATCCTGTTAAGTTAGAATGTCATCAACACAAATTGTTAAAAATGATAATATTCTTGAATGGTTATCATAAAATTGACTCTCCCAAAGAATAATCATTTTGAATGTATTGTGAAATAAGAGTTTCTAAGAAGGGTTAGCATTTTCTAAAAATCATCTCCTTTAACCGAAGAACAAAATCAGATGACTTTCTAACCTCGACAGGCCAAATGACCTATGTGGGTGCGAAAGTAAATAACCGCATTTTCAAGTTTCATAGTTATTTTTTTGCTCGGAATTATCTTTAGATAAACGACTTTTATAATTGTGTGCAAATATTTGAAAGAACGCAAAATGAACATTAAGAGGTCTAAGCTTGGGAGCTTACAAACTATGGGGACTCCCGGATGGCCCACACCTATGACGTCAGCTAATCTTTATCAACAAAATGGCGTATTAAAGTGGACCGCTAAGTTTCCTTGCATAAGTTAGAATATGAATGAACGATAATTAAACACAAAGACACGTTGGTTGAAATTTAATTCGTCTTTTACTGAACTTAGATTTGTTTATGTATTTTAGTGTAACCGTGATTAAGTTTTGTTTTGTGGTAATTTCGATGCCTTATTAGTTTGTTTATGTTCATCACGGTCTTTCAATGTGTTAAATATAAAATGAAGAAATTGAATTCTTTGAGTCTTTGCGAAAGAATGGGTCACTTCAGAGAATTTATACTTCGTCGGACTTGGCTTACAGAAGAGAAAGAACAGTTGCTAACGAAAACAAATGCTACGTTTCAACAACCCATCAGGAAGAGACTCTACCAGAAAGTGCAATATTCTATCATTCTCTACAAAAAGCTACTGCTTAACTGAAATAAAATTATTCTGAACACATTTTTACAAAAATGGAACAAGAAACGTAACACTTTATTTCAACACGAAAAAAAAAAAATCGTTCTATAATATCCCCATAGCCACCGATGATACAAACTTACACCTTACACATAAGCAAATTACAAAATCTAATACTCTTTACAAGTAGAATGGGTCTACAACAAAATGCTTAAAAAAAAGAAGTTTTTATTGAATTGGGGATATTTCTCGACGTTCAATATTTATCTATCGGGAGATTATATTACTCCCAATGCATGTGTGTACAGTCCGCAAAAAAAAAAAAAAAAAAAGATATCACCCTGAATAACTTTCGTTCAAATGATCGGATTTTCACGAACTAAGTGTCAATCTTAATAGTTCCTGGGGGTGACCTCAAATATGCCAATTAATTAGAGCTAATGATTAATTAAGTTACGAAATCAGACACAAAAACGTACTTTCTCTGAATAAACATAATTTTTTTTTTTACATATTTGGAATCCAGACACTTGAATTAGGGGGGGTAGACAAAATTAAAAAAATATTTGTTCGTAAATTGGGTCGCAATAAAGGTTTACATATTTGGCGATAGTCCAGAAAACCGCCAAAAAAAGTCGCCAGCGCAAATGAATATTTTAAGATAACCCATTGACTAATTCAAAAGAAGAATGCTTAACTTTACTAGGTTGCTGAGCAACCAAGCTCTGACTGTAAAAAAAAATTGAAATAATGTTCTGTGATTGCTGGGACAGGTTTAATTAATAGTTAATAGAAAATATCTCGAAGTTTCTAGGCAATAGACAATTTTTAAGCTGATTTCAGTCCAAAAAGCTAAATTTCTTTTATTTTAATCTACTTTGAAAAGAAAATTTGAATCGATTTATAAATTATTTATGATTTATTAAGTTTTTAGAATTTAAATACATGATCTTTTTATCTGATATTATTTAGATTATGTTGTTTTTGCTATATTTATTCTAAAATCAAATTAACATAACTTATTATGGCTATATGCAAAATTTTAGGGATAATCATTTTTACAGCTTTAATCGAGTCTTCCAGGAAAGAAAGTTTGAAGGAAAAAAAAGTGCTTGAAAAATAAAATGTATATTGTATAGTAATTCTAATGCACATTCACAAGTTTTTCTATAATTTACGATAGTTCTTTTTTCTATAACTCAAGGAATTGCTGAATGTTTAGTGGTGTTTTAAAAACATTGAAATATGTTATGTTTAAGAATAAGATATTGAAATAATGTGTTGCATATTGTATGATTCATTGTTTAAAAAATCGCTTCATTCTGCTAGATATTTAGATTACAAGGTTTTCTTTGAATAAAGATAATTAGCAAATAGCATTCTCATGCTTCGATACATTCAGAAACTTACGTTCGCAAATTCACAATAAAATATCGCACAGCATATTCTTCAATTACGATAAGCTACATTTACCACCAAATACTGCTACTATGATTATTTTTGTTTTCTTATATATATCTGATACTCTCTTTCTAAACAGAGCTCGTAAGATCCTTAAGATACTGAAATGGGGGCACAAAAACTTAAAAGATAAAATATTTAATTTCATTAACTCAAAATATCTGGTCTCAAAATTTTAATTTTTAAGTTAAATATAACTTTTACAATATTGATGCTCTTACGTTTTTAAAGACCACATGAATCCTGTTAAAATATTAAAATGCATATGTTAATTTAACGAGTGTAAAATCCTTATCAAAATAATGATCAAGACCCAAATCTAAAACAGTATAATTGAGGATAAAAACTCAACTAGCTTCAAAACATATGAAGAGGGAAGTAAAAGTCGATGTTATGTTCGGTATCTTTATATTCTTTGTAGTGACTTATTAGTGTAGTGACATCAGCACTATTTTAGATAATCTATGTTAAAGTCACACGGAAAAAAAAAAAAAAAAAAAAAAAAAAAAGAGAGAATCAGCACTATTTTAGATAATCTATGTTGAAGTCACACGGAAAAAAAAAAAAAAAAAAAAAGAGAGAGAGAATCAATAATTTATATTCTTTTTCTCGAAAAAAAAATAGTATGCTTGGCAAATAATCAGCTCTTTTGCATTAAATAATTTTAAGCTGTTTTTAATTTCTTAACAAAGTTTATTCTTAGCTAGCAGACAATAATTCTTTTGAAAAAAAAAACTTTACTATAATTTAAAAAGGAACTTTACTTTAAAGAAAACCTAAATTAAAGTACTAAAAAAATTGATTAGTATATTAATGAAGAAATAATAAACGTAAAAGGGTAAAGAATAAGATTTTTAAAAATGTTAAAATTTAATTTAATAGGTGGTACAATAGTTCTGCGAAACACTTCTTCTAAGATCAAGACGATGTAGGGTAAACCAACCAGTGAAGGGACATTTCATAGATATTTTTTAAAAATAAGATTTTAAACGTTTTTATTTAGATTGATTGGTAACAGTAGCTTACCACCTAACAATAGAAAGTCATCTAACAATGCTTTGAGTTACCTGGTCTTCTCTGGGAAAAGTTTTGAATTTGTTAGTATCTGTTCAACGTCTTGTTTCTTTGACAAAATTATAAGGTCAGTGTTTGTAGTTATCCGTTTAAAGTACAATTAATTGCATATAATAATGCTTTTTTTTTTTCTTATTGTGAAAAAGAGAATTCAAAATATAGCTAGCAGACAATAATTATTGAAGTTATGTTTTATTTATTTTAGGCATCATAACATAAGCAAGTACTGAGATTAGGGAATGTTTATTAACTGGATTACCAAACGATGAAAAACCAATGAATAAACAAGTGTTCCTTTACTGGGATTTTTTCAAGTTAATGAAAATAAAAGAAAAATTTTAATTTTCTGGTACCTTTAGTCACATTATACATCAAAATTATGTTAAAAATACAAAAAACAACTTCTAACCAATGAAGGAACAGGCATGTTCCTTCACTGGGAATAGATTTCCCAGTGAATGAACAGTATGTATGAAATATAATTTTACATGGATAATTAGTAGTTCTGCGATATAGAGGACACCTAAAATTCAGTTAAATGTTGTATGAATAAATCCTATAAAAATATGATTTCAAAATGTAAATTTAATTTCTAAATTCATTTAAAGAATTAGAATAATTATTTATTTATTATTTATCTTTATAAATGTAGTGATTAGTTATTACATCATACCTTAAACACCTTAATAAACTATGTTTACTGACTAAATATAACAACTAAATATAATAAAATAAGCTTGAATAGAAAATTTCTTTGCAGGCTTTTGTGCCAATAATTAGCAAAATTATTATTTTATTGCGGTCTTTAATGTCCTGACGGGAACTGGTTTGAAAAATCCATTTGAAGACAATCATCCAGTTGAAAAATGGGTGAAGTTTTTTTTAACGAAACATCCACCGATAACTCAGTTTCAATGCGAAGATAATTTCAAAACGCAAAACTTCCCTTAGATATTCGAAATACTGGTTTTAAGAACTTTAGAAGAATCTTTAGGAGGGAAGTAGCCCTGGCATCCTTTTAGAAAGTGATTGTATTTACAATGCGAACGAAACAAGTGTTGAATACTACCCTTAAACGGGAAAAATCTTTGACCCTAAAAATTATAAGGATTTATCTTCTAAAGTACCTAGGAAAGAAAAAGTACCTCCATTGGTAGTTTTCCTTACTGAAGAATTCTTTGAGATATTACAGAATCAGTCCCTGCTATATATTTCATTGGATAAAGTGATTCCTGAAATGAAACAATGACCGCAGCAACATTTTACAAATATATTGCAAATGTTTATACCCATGGCTAATTAAAAATGCTATCAAATTTCCTATTTTGCTTCTTCTGGATAGGTATAAATCTCATATCAATTTGAAACTGAGCAAGGTTTGTTCATCAAAACAAATTTTCTGGTTTAGTTTTCTACCTAATTCATGGAAATCTCCCGTTGG
Source organism: Parasteatoda lunata (assembly GCA_949128135.1). Taxonomy (NCBI): domain Eukaryota; kingdom Metazoa; phylum Arthropoda; class Arachnida; order Araneae; family Theridiidae; genus Parasteatoda; species Parasteatoda lunata. The sequence continues at coordinate 120,465,648 of OX421973.1, read as the reverse complement.
ATCTTGAAAACAAAAGAATTGTAAAACAATATGCCGAGAAAATTTTACTCCATTTTTAAATAAGATTTTGAGGCATCAACTGATGGAGTTAAAATGCTTTTATGAAATGCGATATTTTCTCATTCGATGTAGAAAACGTTGCATGCGTTGGAACTTTAACAAATGCATGCAAAATTGACACCAAGAGTTAACGAGCAAGACAGCTCATCAACAAAACACATACTTCGAGAGTAACGATGCACTACTTCTTCAGAAGCTTGAGAAAGAAATTTCACAAGTTATATTGTAAATTTTTAAAGGAACATTGACAGACGAGTTTATCTCCCAAATATTCAACAGCTTGTGCTTTTCTCAATATAGAAGAATTTATTTCAAAAAGAACATTTGGTTAAGTCAAATTTTGGCACTGAAGCTGATACAACTAACATTGATAATGAAAGTATCTTGAAAACTGACTTTGAGATAAGTCCTCTTGAGGCATTGTTAGTTGCAAAAACAATTGGTTCCATAAGTAAATGGTAAGTACTGCTGAAGACCCACTAGATATAAGTCAATGAGAGATAGATTTTACTCTAACTTCGAAACTCCTTTTTCAAATTTATTATCCAGTGAGGAATTCTAGAAATGGTGCTGGAAAATCTAAAGAAATTTCGAAGATACATTTAAATTGGCCAAAAATTTGGAAAAAGTGGAAGGTTAAATCAAAAGAAAAAGAAATAAATTACTTTTTAGCATTAACTTCAGAAAAAGAACGAAAATTTAAAGAGATTGAAAGAGCTGGAAAAAAAAAGTTAAAGCAGAAAGTATGTCGAAGAGAAAAAAAACATTTAAAAAGAAGCTTCAAGAAATATGGGGAAAAGAGTAAACAAATAAGTGATCTAATTATAATAATAATAAAAACATCATCGGATTACACAATGAAAAACATTCATAATTTAGAACGGACTATTAAACTGTGAGAAAAAAATGAAAAACATTTTTTTTAAATTATGTATTCAAACATATTTAACTTTCCATACCATGACTGAAAAAAAGTAACATTTTCTATGTTAACTGTGGTTATATGTTGTAATTCCAAGAAAAATCTTGCTTTTAGACATTTGTGTGGCCTATGGATTCCTAACGAGAATCAAACCTTCTCAAAATTAAGTGTTCATTCACTGGACAATTTAGTGTTTATTCACTGGTAAGAACTGTTCCTTCACTTGGTTATCTTACTACTTATTGTTTAAACCACCAAAAGCTTAAAACAATATTATGTAAGTTATCTATATTTTTTTTTATACATAATTTGCATTTAATAACAAATATGTCGACACCATCATTTAGCTAAAATAACAAATTGTGAAATTTTTATGATTTTTTTTTAAAGGCAAGCTAAGCTTAAGTGTTTTTTTCACTGGTTAGTTAACCCTGTAAGATGTTGAGAAATTTGCCATGTTGTGAGAGATGCTTAAAAATGTTGACTACATATTTTTATTAATATTTATAAAATATATATTCAAGAAATTGATAAATATTTTATTCCAAATCTATTCATACGTATGTATATTATTGATATTTATCAGTTATGGAGAAAAAAAAACTAAAAAATAAAAAATAATCACATCAAATAAGCACAAATCTATTGCATAATCATATTCTATCAGAAGCATGCTTTTATAAAACTCGACATTCGGATAATAAAATGTTTTTTATTCAATAAAATGTTTTATTCGAATTTATTTACTAAATTGCAAATAGATTTTAGACGACTAAAAAAGAAACATCGTATTTTATGTAAAAACAATAAGAATAAAAAGATTAGCAAACCATTATTAGCGAAAAAAATATGAATGAAATTTTACGCTACGCGCGCGAAGTCAAGTTCCTCGTCAGTTTATCACATTTTAATATTAGTCGCCCCATTTAATTATTTCTTCATTGTCGCCAAATTATTTTTTTTGAAATAATTAATTTTAATTTTTAATAATTATTAATTATTTCCCTTCCCGGAAACTTTATATTATTATACTAAGCGAAATGTTCAGTACATAAAAATTAATAATAAAAAAAAATTCAATTTTATGTGTATTCATTAAAACGATTACCTCTTAGGATTATTAAAATGAATACAACATTATTTTGGAATATTAAAGTATCTTTGCTGTTTTAAAACATGGAACTGTATTTACAATTGGCGTTAACTTTTTAAAAGCATTGTCGAGAGAACATCGTAATTCTATCTCTCTTATGTCCATTGACGGTGACGTATTCCGTAAATTCAATTCGCGAGGTGAGTGAGGATAGCAATCGAAACATGAGAACAAGTGAATGTGACTCATCTTAACGACGAGATTTATCGCCAAACGTTCATCCTGTAGAAAAACCCTTTCAGACAGAAAATAATGTGGATAATGTTTGTTTGAACTTTTCATAAATAAACTCTTTAAACTTCATTATTATTATTTATGTAGACATATTATTATTAGACGCACTCTATCTTACAGGTGATACTTTTACTGCACTTGTTTACGTTCGTGTATCAATTGGTAAAATGAGACACAAATGGAAACAGTTTGTTTGAACTTTTCATAAATAAACTCTTTAAACTTCATTATTATTATTTATGTAGTCATATTATTATTAGACGCACTCTATCTTACAGGTGATACTTTTACTGCACTTGTTTACGTTCGTGTATCAATTGGTAAAATGAGACACAAATGGAGACAGTTTGTTTGAACTTTTCATAAATAAACTCTTTAAACTTCATTATTATTATTTATGTAGTCATATTATTATTAGACGCACTCTATCTTACAGGTGATACTTTTACTGCACTTGTTTACGTTCGTGTATCAATTGGTAAAATGAGACACAAATGGAGACAGTTTGTTTGAACTTTTCACAAATAAACTCTTTAAACTTCATTATTATTATTTATGTAGTCATATTATTATTAGACGCACTCTATCTTACAGGTGATACTTTTACTGCACTTGTTTACGTTCGTGTATCAATTGGTAAAATGAGACACAAATGGAGACAGTTTGTTTGAACTTTTCATAAATAAACTCTTTAAACTTCATTATTATTATTTATGTAGTCATATTATTATTAGACGCACTCTATCTTACAGGTGATACTTTTACTGCACTTGTTTACGTTCGTGTATCAATTGGTAAAATGAGACACAAATGGAGACAGTTTGTTTGAACTTTTCATAAATAAACTCTTTAAACTTCATTATTATTATTTATGTAGTCATATTATTATTAGACGCACTCTATCTTACAGGTGATACTTTTACTGCACTTGTTTACGTTCGTGTATCAATTGGTAAAATGAGACACAAATGGAGACAGTTTGTTTGAACTTTTCATAAATAAACTCTTTAAACTTCATTATTATTATTTATGTAGTCATATTATTATTAGACGCACTCTATCTTACAGGTGATACTTTTACTGCACTTGTTTACGTTCGTGTATCAATTGGTAAAATGAGACACAAATGGAGACAGTTTGTTTGAACTTTTCATAAATAAACTCTTTAAACTTCATTATTATTATTTATGTAGTCATATTATTATTAGACGCACTCTATCTTACAGGTGATACTTTTACTGCACTTGTTTACGTTCGTGTATCAATTGGTAAAATGAGACACAAATGGAGACAGTTTGTTTGAACTTTTCATAAATAAACTCTTTAAACTTCATTATTTTTATTTATGTAGTCATATTATTATTAGACGCACTCTATCTTACAGGTGATACTTTTACTGCACTTGTTTACGTTCGTGTATCAATTGGTAAAATGAGACACAAATGGAGACAGTTTGTTTGAACTTTTCATAAATAAACTCTTTAAACTTCATTATTATTATTTATGTAGTCATATTATTATTAGACGCACTCTATCTTACAGGTGATACTTTTACTGCACTTGTTTACGTTCGTGTATCAATTGGTAAAATGAGACACAAATGGAGACAGTTTGTTTGAACTTTTCATAAATAAACTCTTTAAACTTCATTATTATTATTTATGTAGTCATATTATTATTAGACGCACTCTATCTTACAGGTGATACTTTTACTGCACTTGTTTACGTTCGTGTATCAATTGGTAAAATGAGACACAAATGGAGACAGTTTGTTTGAACTTTTCATAAATAAACTCTTTAAACTTCATTATTATTATTTATGTAGTCATACTATTATTAGACGCACTCTATCTTACAGGTGATACTTTTACTGCACTTGTTTACGTTCGTGTATCAATTGGTAAAATGAGACACAAATGGAAACAGTTTGTTTGAACTTTTCATAAATAAACTCTTTAAACTTCATTATTATTATTTATGTAGTCATATTATTATTAGACGCACTCTATCTTACAGGTGATACTTTTACTGCACTTGTTTACGTTCGTGTATCAATTGGTAAAATGAGACACAAATGGAGACAGTTTGTTTGAACTTTTCATAAATAAACTCTTTAAACTTCATTATTATTATTTATGTAGTCATATTATTATTAGACGCACTCTATCTTACAGGTGATACTTTTACTGCACTTGTTTACGTTCGTGTATCAATTGGTAAAATGAGACACAAATGGAGACAGTTTGTTTGAACTTTTCACAAATAAACTCTTTAAACTTCATTATTATTATTTATGTAGTCATATTATTATTAGACGCACTCTATCTTACAGGTGATACTTTTACTGCACTTGTTTACGTTCGTGTATCAATTGGTAAAATGAGACACAAATGGAGACAGTTTGTTTGAACTTTTCATAAATAAACTCTTTAAACTTCATTATTATTATTTATGTAGTCATATTATTATTAGACGCACTCTATCTTACAGGTGATACTTTTACTGCACTTGTTTACGTTCGTGTATCAATTGGTAAAATGAGACACAAATGGAGACAGTTTGTTTGAACTTTTCATAAATAAACTCTTTAAACTTCATTATTATTATTTATGTAGTCATATTATTATTAGACGCACTCTATCTTACAGGTGATACTTTTACTGCACTTGTTTACGTTCGTGTATCAATTGGTAAAATGAGACACAAATGGAGACAGTTTGTTTGAACTTTTCATAAATAAACTCTTTAAACTTCATTATTATTATTTATGTAGTCATATTATTATTAGACGCACTCTATCTTACAGGTGATACTTTTACTGCACTTGTTTACGTTCGTGTATCAATTGGTAAAATGAGACACAAATGGAGACAGTTTGTTTGAACTTTTCATAAATAAACTCTTTAAACTTCATTATTATTATTTATGTAGTCATATTATTATTAGACGCACTCTATCTTACAGGTGATACTTTTACTGCACTTGTTTACGTTCGTGTATCAATTGGTAAAATGAGACACAAATGGAGACAGTTTGTTTGAACTTTTCATAAATAAACTCTTTAAACTTCATTATTTTTATTTATGTAGTCATATTATTATTAGACGCACTCTATCTTACAGGTGATACTTTTACTGCACTTGTTTACGTTCGTGTATCAATTGGTAAAATGAGACACAAATGGAGACAGTTTGTTTGAACTTTTCATAAATAAACTCTTTAAACTTCATTATTATTATTTATGTAGTCATATTATTATTAGACGCACTCTATCTTACAGGTGATACTTTTACTGCACTTGTTTACGTTCGTGTATCAATTGGTAAAATGAGACACAAATGGAGACAGTTTGTTTGAACTTTTCATAAATAAACTCTTTAAACTTCATTATTATTATTTATGTAGTCATATTATTATTAGACGCACTCTATCTTACAGGTGATACTTTTACTGCACTTGTTTACGTTCGTGTATCAATTGGTAAAATGAGACACAAATGGAGACAGTTTGTTTGAACTTTTCATAAATAAACTCTTTAAACTTCATTATTATTATTTATGTAGTCATACTATTATTAGACGCACTCTATCTTACAGGTGATACTTTTACTGCACTTGTTTACGTTCGTGTATCAATTGGTAAAATGAGACACAAATGGAGACAGTTTGTTTGAACTTTTCATAAATAAACTCTTTAAACTTCATTATTATTATTTATGTAGTCATATTATTATTAGACGCACTCTATCTTACAGGTGATACCTTTACTGCACTTGTTTACGTTCGTGTATCAATTGGTAAAATGAGACACAAATGGAGACAGTTTGTTTGAACTTTTCATAAATAAACTCTTTAAACTTCATTATTATTATTTATGTAGTCATATTATTATTAGACGCACTCTATCTTACAGGTGATACTTTTACTGCACTTGTTTACGTTCGTGTATCAATTGGTAAAATGATATAAATAATATATTATATAAATATAGACTATTTATTATATCAGGTATTATATTATAATATTTAGATCAAACGCCCTGCACTCTTTTAATAATGCACAAGTTTATAGGCAAAACTTTTACAACACGCATAGAATGGGTTTTTATTTAGGAGATTTTTTATATACTTCCTATTTGCATTAACATATTATTTTTTTAAAGCAATGTTAACCAACTGATACACGAACGTGGAAACCACGTAAAAACAATAAAACTGTATAGTATCACCTGATAGTTAAGATTTTACAAGAATCTTATAGTGCGTCTAATAATTTGGCCAAAGACTGTAGGTATAGAGATATTAAATGATTATTAATAATATTTATATTAAATAACAGTTCAAATTGTAAACGTGTTTTATCTCTCTTGAATCTTTTCGAAACGATGTTCTCTCACACTTTTATTAGTACTTTTTTTCCTTATGTTAATTAATTTTTTCTTCCATTCGACATCAAGTTGAGCTTATAAAATAAAATCTTGAGCAACATAGATTAATTTTTCTACAATCATTACCCAAAGTGACAAAAATATATACTATATTTCCGCGAAAAAAAGCACTTGGATTTCAGTCAAATCAAAAAAAACAAAAGTTCTTGAACTGGGCATGTTTCTACACCCTTTCGTAATTTTAAATGTTAAAGGTTTTTTTCTTTTTTTTTCTTCTTTTTTCTTTCGCATCAAAAGAATAAATAAATAAATAAAATAAAATAAAATAAAAATAAATTTTCAATTCGATAAAGTTTCCAGATTTGTACATAAAAGTAATGTTTTTAAAATGTGTTAAAATACTTGAAATTTTCGAAGAAAAGAAAGGTTATATTTTAACCTTTGAATTGTAAATTTTACTAAATCTAGTCAAAGTAATTTAACTTTTGAATTTTGCCTTTTTCTCAAAATCATCCCATGATAATTGAAGTTTTTGGTTTGTTTTGCCAATAATGTTTTGAGATATTTAAAAGATCATTAAGCAGTCAGGAATAGTCAAATGAAGGAACATTATAAGTCATTCAGATAAGCCTATCACAGAAAAATCTAAAAAAGAGTGACTCTTATTACTTTCTTATCTATCATGGAAGCGTTTTTCCTTTCTTTTAAACTTTATGTTTTATGAAATCTTTTGTAAGTTCTTCAAGGCTGATTCAATTTCTTAAAACCATTATTTTCTTATGTTTATAAAAGTATGTTTTTTACATTTAAATAAATGTTTTAATTTTTTTTTTTTTTTTTCAAATTGAAAAAAAAAATAAACGAAAAATTTGTTAATATATAAATATATATACAAATTTGCCGAAAAACGCTAACTAATCGACTTATTTTAACAGAAATTAATTTTAGTCAAAAAATGCACAACCTTGAAAAAATAATATTAAAAATTCTTTATTAACGTTAAAGAATACATGAATTTCAACCGTTGTGGAAAGCAAAATTATTAGCATTGTGTTTCTAAGTGACTTCAAAATTAAACACATTAATTTCACTAAACAATATCGCATCCTGAAGTTCCGTTATTTAATAAATTTTGTGTTATTTTGTATACCAGCAAAAATGACCGTTTTTAGGGGAGTTACCTTTTTGAACAGTGTTAAGTTGTGACTTTTTAATTAATTCATGAAGGTCTTACATACTTAATGATCAGTGCTTTCAAAACTGTACTTGCGTGATTATTCGTGTGTTTTAGTACACAAATTGTGTCAAATCAGGAACTCTAATTTACTCCTGCAAACAATGTCTGCTAGTGATGATCTATTCATTTGATTTTGTGGGGGAAGACAAACCTTCCTGTATCAAAAGGAATAAAGTTAGCATGTCTTATAGTGAATGGGTGTTTAATAATCGTAGTGGTAGTTACGCCACAATTTCATACGACAACAGTCCTAACAACAATCAATGAATGAAATATTTGAATGCCAAACTCTTCAACATAGTTTCGACAGACTAAAAGCCGAAAATGACGAGTTAAAAAGAATGAACCTGTCCGAGCATAATGCAGAAACATTTAGAAATGTCAAACCAGATCATCCTGTTCAAGTAGGAACAGGAAAAATGAAAAATAACACAAAATAAAGATCAACATTCTCAATCAAAATATTATAAAATTAAAAAAAACATCGAGTCCCGAAGAGGAAATTCCAAAATGTTATGAGTAACAACCCAGAGAGAAAGCGTGTAACCTTACGACAACCTTGTGTCGGAATTTTCTTTTTATTGTCACGAAAATGTTTCTACTAAAAACCTTTTTTCAATGAAGCAAAAATATTGTAGTTTCAAATGGATTAAAAATTATTTTTTAAAGCTTTTTTAAAAAGTGTCATCACTTGGTCCATCATGACGTTTTAGCTGACGTCACACTGGAGATAGGATCCAATTGCATTGCCCATTAAAATTTCACGAGAAGTTGGATTTTACCTGAGCACACAAGACTGCGAAAAGAAATCTTATTAATAATGACCTAGATTTAAGATTATTTTCCCCTTGAGACTAGCTTTATGAAAGGATTTTATCTCGCTTGAAAACCCTAAGTCAATCTCGATTTAAGGTTTTTATATAGAAAGTTGTTTTCCAAGGTTTTGGATTAGGGCAGATTGTCTAATATCTCGTTTTAAGGTTAGAAGGTTTACACATAAACCGCATAACAAGCCTTTTTAGGTTTACATTGAAAGATTTTTGCTGAGTTATAATAAACCTCATTTTGCTATCTGGGTTATCTCGTTACCACCCAAACAGCTTCTTACGATACACTATCTGGACACCCGGAGTTATGGTGCTGGAAGCATAATGGGAGTGTTTAACGTGGCTTGTGGTTAGAACTCTGAGATGTTTGCGAACCATGCTGCACTCCCGACTCAATATTTCGACAAATTTCTCTTCCAGCAGGCTCCATTAACGCATCGAGGCTTTCACAGACGTGGTTTGACGAAATGGGTGTTCAAAAACTGTCTTTTCAGAACCCCGATCAAAATCCCTTTTGGGACAAATTAGAACATAGAACACTTTTGGGACAAGCACAGCTCCTATTCAAAAAACTGGTCTTCCTAGAAGAAGGCTGTCATCGATGCAAAATGGAGACCACCAACAATCAGGACAGTCCATAACAACTGGGTGTCCGAATAGGATAGTGTATAATAAGTGGGCAGAGGTCCCAGTATCTATTAATGCTTGCTTCAAAAACTTTTGACAAAGTCTCCGGTATCATCTTCAAACTTATTTGACTCCATTTCAAAACTGGCATCATTCAACATTACTGAAATAACAGAAACTTCCAAATTATTAATATCTACCAAAAGAAGTATCAAAGTAAGAGTCCCAGAACAGGGTGCATAGCCAAATTATTCAAAAAAAAAAAAAAAAAAAAAAAAAAAGCACTTTTCAAGCACTCAAAAAATATTTTTAAGCACTTTAAAAAAATATCATAATTATAGGCAGGGTTGGAAAGTTTTTGGCAATTGACGGTTTTATCTTGTTTTAACCGTTATGCCAAAAAAAAAAAAAAAAAGGCATTGTTTTTGACAACTGTCAAAAATCATGAAATTTTGAATCCTATATTACGAATGGCGTTTTTATACGCTACTGACTGACAATACGCCGAGATAGATTGGAGTTGAATTCATTGTGAAAACATTGAGCAATGTGAACTGTGTCTTTTTGCATAATTCGAAGTGAAAATCAACAACACAGTAAAGGAAAAATCTCATTTTGAAAAAAAGGCAAATTAAGCACTTTTTAAAAACACTCCATGAAAAAAAGGCTTTTAAAAATCGAAAATAAGCACCTTTAAGCACTTTTTAAAAACGCTAAACCCTACGAAAGACAAACACTTGGGAGCACTGAATGCTCCATGAGGGATTATATATATAAATTAAAATGTCTCTGAAACCGTTTTTTGATCTTATGGATGGAATGTTTGAAATTGGGCAGACAATTTCAAGTGTCTCCCTGGATATGAAACATTAAAAAATGTTATGACTCAGAAACTATTGGATCGCTTGCCTTCGATTTTTAACATCCTCCAAGTGGAATTTTCATTAAAAAGGAAACATTCTTTTGAATTTACACTGTAATCTAAAGCTTTAGTAGCAACATAAAGACCACATCAAAAATTTTACTTTGGTTCAGGTTATGTGAGATGCCCCTGAATGTAGGAGGGTCAATGCAATCTCTGCTTTTTTTTATTTATTGTAATGTGTACCAAAATTATTCTTAGTTAAAAATACTTTTCAAAATGATAACAATCTTGAAAGTAAAGAATCTTCTCATTGTTAAAATCGTTATTATTGAATATGTATCGATCTAAGAACACCTCTTCTGTTTTGCTTTATCCATTACAAAATTTTATTTCATAATTTCGGCTACCCCCTCTTTATGCATGTTCTTGCATAAATCTAGTTTTTTTTATTTTTATATATAGCTAAAACCTATACGTTTTAATTCAAAAGAAATTGACATCATATCCCGTAAAAGACGTATTTTATTTTCAACTCCCATCAATGTCTTAGATTTAGGTGCGTTGCCCCCGCAAGATCTTAACAACTTCCAAACGTTTGGCTTTGAAGATCCACAAACAATTAAAATTATAATAATTAACAAAGACACTTATTCGGGCATTCATTTATTTTGATATAAGATTTTAAAAAATCGTCATGTCGACGAAAGGTGGAATTTAGAAATGGTACTGAACTTATTAAAATTAAATTTATCTTAATAATGAGTGAGTGAAACTAACTGACTATTTTAAATAATTATATTAAAAGTTTAGTCAAGGTCTATTATTATTTTCCTGGCCCGTCCCCTCCCTCACGCCGCGAGGTTCTTATTGACGTCAGTGCCTCCTCCTTCTCTGAAATTAATTTAAAATGTATAGTATACCTATAGTTCGATAAAATGTTTCTAAATCAAAAATTATCTTTAGGAGAGCAAAGAAAAAACTATATTGAAATGATTCATTGTTCCCTCCCATTGTTCAAATCGAATGATCCAATGAACGTCACAGTGATGATGTCACTCCTTTTCGCGTAAGCAGTTGGCGCCTACAGAAAGAGTGAGCGCGGCAGAGGGTGTTGTTGGTTGAATATGAGTCGCCAACTCAAGTTGTTTTGTAATTTGGTTGTGCCGAATAAAAGTCTGCTGTTATTCTAACGCATATTTAATGGCCGCCACTTAAAAAAGTAAGTTTAAATCATCCGAATTATTTTAAAGCTGTTACGCTTTATTTGCTGTATATATTCGGCATGTCTGCCATCCTTACTTTGTGAGATAACTTTCTTCAATTTAATATGGCATATAAATAGTGATGCCCATTTAATTGTAACTCGTAAGCGAATGATTCTTTTTATATAAAATAGTTATAAAACAGAAAAACAAGTAAGTCATTTACGCATATAAACTTAAACAAATGTGAATATCGATAAGTGATACAGCAAAAACTTGAACGTTTAAACTAAATACGTCCAGTGTCTTTTCCTCGCTAAATGTCTTTACATTATCAAAACAAAGTATTGCAAATACAATTAAATGAATACAAATTATACAAGAAAAAAAACTTTTTGCCGGTCTGAGCTAATGTTTAAGTGTAAGCAAAACTCCCCCACCATTAAGGATAATAAATATGTTATAAATAAATAAATGTTATATATGAGTAAAATAAATGTTATATACAATTTTGAAAATAAGTTAAAATCTACAGTTTTAATATATTCATAAAAATGAGGTACTTCATTCTAAGTTCTAAAGTGGGAAGTAAAGAAATGATTAAGTTCTGTAATAATTATTAAGATATAAATACTTACTGTGTTATAAATACTTATGTTAGATATAAATGTGGGATGATCGGATCTTCACGTTCTGAACTCAATATTAAAATTAGAGAGGGTGATCACAAATATGCTAATTGTTAAATGTTTAAGATATTTTCAGTTACGAAATCAGTAAAAAAAAAAAAAAAAAACTTGATTTTTCTGAATAAACATACCCTATTTTTGTCAATGAAATAGGGCTCCAATGTTTGGACCCATAATGTTAATTTTGCTTCTTGGTGTGGTGTATTCCACCCTATCTCAATAACTTCAAATCGAATTTTAAACCTATATTATTTGTTTATCCTAAAAATAATTCCATGCAAGATATGACTTTAAGAAAATATTTATTATTTTATATTATTACACTCAAATATCATTCTAATTCTTGAGAAGACAAATTTTAAAAATATGACTGTTTCAAAATTCAATTTCTTAGAAATTACTCAATCCATTTCACTCAATTTTTGTATTTTGCCATTTAAAATTTTATTCCTTAAAATGACGTAAAAAAATTAATACCTTACAATTCAAAAGTTTTTCGACTATTATTAAATGAAACGATGTAAAATAAATATTAATTCTAATTTATTTTTGCATTCTTTGAATAAATGAATTTTAAAATTGTGCGCAAAAGTTTTTCAATACTTTTTAAAACTTAAGATACGGCGAAATAGGGAAAATCAAAAATTACAGGGTCCAAACATTGGATAGCTTTCCTGATGAAACAATGGGAACCATATTTTTCAGATTGTAGTTACCCTCTATATTTTGGGGCTCAGAAATCCAAATCCACTGAAAAAAAGGTATGTTTATTAAAAGAAAGTACATTTTTGTGGCTGATTGCATAATTTGAGATATCGTCTGCACTAATAAACATATGTGAGGTCACCCCCTAGATCCATTAAGATTGAGGCCTAGAACTCGAAGATCCAATCACAAGATCAAAGGTTATGCAGCGTGGCTCATTTATTTATTTTTGCACTCTGTACATGAAATGAATACATTTCTCTCAAAACAAAATTCATCCAGTATACTTAATTTTGAGAGGGGTTGAAATTAAGATCGAAAGAAGCGTGTGTTATGCTCTTGCAACAAATTTCATAAAATTTAGAAAGAGTAATTTCATTATTTATATGTGTAGTTAGTTAAATCATCTTAAAAAACTGAAGCAGTAAGATATTACTGCAAAAAATTACAAATTGGAAATTTACACTCGAGACAAGTTTCAAATGCTTACAAATAGGTGCACATTTTCTGGGCAGCTATTTTAATCAGTTTAATTCTCAAATATCCATTATCCACATCATCAGAAACCTTTTGTCACTCATAAAAACCAATCGTTTCTCGAGCAAAATAACTGAAAAAAGCATTTTGGATATCATCCATATTTTCAAATTTTTTGTCACACAGAAAATTTAGCGGTCAGAATGTATCTGAGGGGGAGGGGGGCAAATAGGGTGGGTGATTAGAAAACCCCAATTCGTAATTTTTTTCAGACTTTTTAAAACTGGTGTTTATAAACTGATTTCGTATCAATGATTTTTATGAATAGGCTAATGTTGCACCCATATTTGCAACTTTCTATTTTAAATACTTTAAAAGAGCGCCTACCTTAACGTAACAAATTTTTCTTAGAACATTGTGGGAAGAGAAATTATGAAAGAAATGTCCTTTTTCTCACTCACCAAAAAGGGCTTTCTCGAAGAAACGTTAAAATAAACTCAATAGTCAGCTGTCGTCTGTATTTGCAGATCGTTAATTATCACAAAGCAGATAAAACATGAAATGCTACTGTTTGTAGGGTTACTGGGTTGCCAAAATATTAGATATATTATAAAATTTTGTCTTAGGAAAATAAGTGCGTTTTTACTGTGATTTTCAACAAACTAGCTAGAGAAAAGAAAGATTTTAGAAAGGAATAATTATATCGTAAAAAGCTTTTTCTTTTCATGTAGCCTTACCATACTTTGGTGCGCTCTTTACTCAGCTCCCCACGCAGCCTCTCCCCAGGCAAAAACGGCCGACCCGATTTTTGGGATTTCGATCACCGACGTTAGACTCCGTAGCCTCGTCGTTTGAGACCCAATCCTAAAGGCAAAGGAACTTCTGGACCAAGTATTGGAAGAAATGTGCCTTTATGGAGGACTTTTTGATGAAACTAACCCGCATTTGTGTTACATGGAGAAGAAAACCACAAAAACCTCCCACGGTCAGCCTAACGGCAAGGTGCAAAATTGATGCGGAATTAATATTGACCAGCCACGCTGAGATTGGAATTTGGTTCATTTCATTGGAAGGTGAACTCTCTATCCCCTGAGCCATTACAGCTGTTTTTATATACTAGTTAAAAATTGATAATATCCCTTTCATAAATGTTGATAAAGGATTACAGTGTTATACTCCCTCTGACATTCTGATATAAAATAAACAGACTTGAATTACATATAAGGACGTAAACAAGGAAGAAATTATACTTTACTAAGAAAAAATATACTTTAAAATTCTTTTATAACAAGATAAAAAAAAACTTAACTAACATCAAATAGAATTTAAAGGTCATAAAAAACCTTACCATATAAATTTAGATTTCTGTTTCAAACTATTTTTTATGAAATTTAAGCATTTTTATTTTTAAAAAAAAAGAATGTTCTATTATATCTAGTGAACCAATGGATCAATTTATACATAAATATTCTATTGTTTCTTGTCCTTCTTGAGTACACAATAAAATAGTGCAATTCTTTAAATATTAATTCTGAGAGAAGCAAGGATAAAAATTCATTGATTTTAATTTTCTTTTAAAATGTAAGAAATTTGTCAAATTTTAGATAATTATTTACGACAACTGTTAATTAAAAAAACATTCATGTACAGATTTGTTAACAAAAGGAAGTTTCGGAATAGTGTAAAGTTGAATATGGGAAATTGCAACGAAATAAATTTGGGGACATATCATTCTGAAATTCATTTGTAACGTAAAATGAATTTTGTACCCATTAAATCTGTGCAAACCGAGGTTCATGCTAACTATGCTAATGATCTTTTTTTTCACCAATGGCATTGTGTTTAATAAGAATTACAATCAATATGTCTGTTATACAAGAAAACATCAATTGCTGCACGTTGTTGGAATCTTGGTCATAAGTTCAATTTCAACAATGCCAAAATTATTTCCTCGAGCTCATCTTGATGCCCTGGAATTTTGTTTTATTTATGTGAACATTAGTTCCCCACCATTCTCCATGGCGTGTGGAAATGCATTTTACTCTGATTTTACCATCTCCGTCACTATAGTCCTGTCAAAAACCCTTTTACTCAAATTATGTCACAATTTTATCTGAACAATATTTAAAAGATAAAAAAAACATAGAACTAATAACATATTGATAATTAAATCTACTAGAGAATATTTGTTTTTAAAAGTATAATGTTTTATTAATATTGTTTGACTCTTCAATTTAAACATTAAACAAAGGAAGATTAATCAGTAATCAAGTTCAATTGGTCCTCTCATTCAATAGTACATAACTGAAGTTTGGCCTTGCCATACAGGTTAAGCTATTAGGGACTAAGTGCTTGGTTAGTCATAAACAGGTTTATTTATCTTAGTACTATTCAAGAATACTTTTATTTCATTCATGTTCGATTCTTTCAGCATAGTGGTGATACATCACCAGTGTCAGTAACTGAAACTGATGTTATGCCCTTCAAAACTGTTAATACATTTTTCATTTATTTTGTATTTCCAATTTAAACTAATATATTTATATTTAAAAACATTTTTTTTTTAAATAGATGTCTTTTTTATCATCCTGTGATGTAAAATTATAGCATTTTTTTAAAGAAATATTGTGAAAAATAAAAGGTTAATTTTTAAACAAATTTAGTATTTTTTTAAAAGAATTATTATTATTTTATAATATTGCATCATTTATCCTTATGCAAAAACATTATTTATCAGTATTAAAAGCATATTTATATTTAAAGGATTAGGTACTCACTTTTGTTGTTCAGTGAATTTTTATTTTATTTTATAACCGTCGTTGAACAGCCGACCCAATTTCATGGGTTTACAACTACTAATGTTCAACTCTGTAGCCTTGTAATTTTGAACCAATCCAGAAGACAAGGAAACTCCTGGATCAGTACCCCCAGAGGTATTGATTTGTTATGGGAACATGGAGGACTTTGAGACTCGACAGATTTAACGTGCATCAGTCACCATTTACTACACTGGGAGTCTTCGGCCGGCGAGGATCGAACCCACGAACTTTTGGACATGGGCCCAGCGCCCTACCGACCAGGCTGTCCCAGGCCCCCTGTTCAATGAATTGTGGAGAATCAAAAATTATAAACCTTTTCCTATTATATTATTTTCCTTTAATAAGTTAAAAGTAAATTGTACAAAAAACAGGGTTCGCCAAGTGGTCCCACTTTGAAAAAAACCCGCCTGGGTTTTATTGGGTGGGCCCACCTTGAAAAAACCCACTAGGAACGATAAGTGGGTTTTTTCAACAAAAAAAAAAATCAGCTATTAAAGAATGTCAAGAGAAATTAAACAGCACAGTATTTGCTATAGTAACTGATAATGAAAATAAAATGGGGAAGATGTGGGAAATTTTAAAAGAAACACATCCAAAACTTATAACTTATGGATGTTCTGCCCATCTTTTAAATTTGGTTGAAAGAGAAGTATCTCCTAATACTGTTATTGGACACATCGTGGAAGTTAACAAATATTTTAGAAATGTGCATCAAGCACATGGATGGGCAAATGAAAAAAACTGCTTAATGCCCCAATTACCAAATGATACTAGGTGGAGTTCATATTGTGATTGCGTATAAACTTTTGTCAATAATACCATAAATATCGTGAGATTGCTCTTGAACATCAAAATGAATTCATTAAAAATGTATCAAAAATATTAAATAATGTTGGACTTTACCAAGAAGCTATTAATTTGGAAAAGCAGTTGTCAATTGTTTCTGAAGCTTTAAATAAGCTTCAATCAGAAAATACCTCAATTTCAGAAGCTGTTGAAATATGGATAAACTTAATATCGTGTGAGGAATTAGAACCCCATAAACAACATTTTGTAAAAAGATTTCATCAGGCTGTTCAGCCACCTAATTTATTAGCTTATATTATGGATCCCAAAACAAGAGGACAACTTTTAAATCATGATCAAGAACAATTAGCAGAAGACTGGCTTTCTAAGCATCACCCAGAATTTCTGCCAGGTGTTATGGCATTCAAAATTTCTGATCCCGAGTACTTTCCAAAATCAATGATGCATGACACTGTTATTCAACAGTTTTCATCTCAAAATTATGGCTTCCACAAAATTTCTGCAAATTCTTTTTTTCTTTATACTCAGCACCAGCATCCTCTGCCTCCATCGAAAGACACTTTTCAACCTTCGGTTTGGTGTGGAGCAAACTACAAAACAGATTAGGAATATAGATAAAGCTACAAAACTAGTAAAAGTGTATCGCCATCTAAGGGAGAAATGTGGACACTTTGAATCTGGTGTATAATATTAATAAAATGTAACCTTTTTTAAAATTAACTCTTCTGCTGACAATTTTTAACTATTTGGAGAAAGTTTCTCATCAAAAAAGAAAAAAATGGTTACCCTTTTTAAATTTAAACAGTTTTATTCCTTGCTTTAAAAAAACTTTTTGTATATGCTTCTTTTTTATAATTTTATATATTAATATGTTTTTTGAAATTAAAAATATAAAGTTAAAATTATTTATCTAAAAATGAAGCCTTTTTCCTAAGGTTAAATATTTGAAGAAAAAAAAATTGGACAAACTACTAATATTCTTTATAATTTGTAATTTCACTTTCATTGTAATTTCACTTTCTATTAATCTTATTATAAATACATGGAAGACCGTCAAATATTTATTTCTGTTTTATTAAAGTTAAAAGTATGATGAAATTTTAGTTTTTACTGATTATAAATTTATAATAGATAATATTTTTTATATGCTTATTAAATATCTATACATAATAATAAACGCGGCTGTGTGTGTGTGTCTGTAATCACAATATATCGCCCCAGAAGCCTCGCCCAGGCACGAAACTCTGCACATAATTGTGTTTTGACATAATGAAGAAGTATTTTTTTTCTTTTTCAAAAATTTGGATTAGTTTTTTAGTTATCAGTCATTTTGTAAAATCTGTGCTTCTTCGTCTTCAAAGAGCTATATTCAAAAAACTATTAAAAAATGCATATACTTTTCTCCACTTTTATAAATGTATGCTAATGCCAACCTTACAATTGAAATATTAATTTTCGACAACTTAAACCAATAATATACGAAGGAATTAATAATTTAATTGTAAGGTTCGCATTAGTTTACATTTATCAAAGTGGAGAAAAGTTTAACTTATGTATTAAAAATGTGGCAACGTAAATAGAACGCTTCGCTTTGATATATTTGTCGCTGTTCGTAATTGTTATAATAAGTTTTTCTTATTCTTTCCACGCTCTATTTTTTCTTCTTAAGCGAAGCGATAATTTTTGTAGCGAAATAGAAATTGATACCATAAAAAATTAATTCGTTTTCGTGTTCTTTTCATGTATTTAGCATTTTAGTTTTTTTTTTTTTTTCCTTAAGCGTTGTAGCTATATAATATATAAAATAGGAATTTAATTGTTTTTGAAGGAACGATCACACTTACCTTGGATGGATCTCTTTGGTTTTTCTATTCTTTATTTTAACAGTTTTTATTAAATGTAATGAGTTATTTTCAGTTTGCAGTTAGTTATTTTTAGTTTTCAGTTTGCAGGTAAGCACTTAGATTTTAATATTGAAGTTTCATGATTTGCTTTCATAGTAATTGTTGTTCTAAAGTATTCGTTGACTTCTTAAAAACCCGATTACTGACATGGCAGAACCGCCTTCCAAAAAACTTTGTATTTTGTCAAAGTAAAAGATATTAAGAGATTCTCAAAGAAGAAGATGGGCCCAAGAAACGTCTGTGGAACGTCAAAGAAGGATGGAACATGACCGAATTTCTACAAGCAATTCTAGAGCCCAAGAAGTATCAGAGAAACGTCAAAGAAGATTAAAGAGGATCGTGTCTCAACTAGCAATGCTAGGGCCCGAGAAACATCTGAGGAACGTCAAAGAAGATTAGAAGAGGTTCGTGTCTCAATTAGCAGTGCTAGGGTCCGAGAAACACCTGAGAAACGTCAAAGAAGATTGGAAGAGGATCGTGTCTCTACCAGCAGTGCTAGGGCCCAAGAAACATCCGAAGAACACGGAAGAAGAATTGTCCACTAATCTTCAGATTTCCTGCTATGTTTTAAAAAACTTAATTTGTGAAAACCTTTAGCGTGGCGGACAGCTGGCCGCCTTAAGCGGCTAGTAGTAAATAAATATATGCGGAAACAAAAAGATTAGTAAACTTGTTCCTTTTATATTACTGTTGTATTTATATTTCATTATGTGTGAGGTAAAAATTGTGAAACGTTATGTCTTTAACAAAAAAAAAAGATTCAAATATGTATTAGTGACAATGCGTTCTTTAAACTTATTTTAATTTTGTTATATGTACTTAAAATTAACTTTTTGGATTTATTTCTATTTTTAAGCTTATACAATAAATACTATTTAATAATTAAAAATATTTACGCAGTAAAACTTTCTAAGTTCATGTTTACTAATGAAAAAACCCAATTTCCCCCGGGTTTTTTCAATAAATTCCATGCGGGTTGGGTTTTTTGAAAAAACCCGGAGTTTTTTCAAACCCTGACAAAAAATATCAAATATTTATTGATACATGTAATTATTATGTGTACAGTCAGCAAAAAAAAAAAGATATCACCCTGAATAATTTTCGTTCTAATGATCGGATTTTCACGAACTAAGTGTCAATCTTAATGGTTCCTGGGGGTGACCTCAAATATGCTAATTAGTTAGTGCTAACTATTAATTAAGTTACGAAATCAGGCACAAAAACGTACTTTCTCTGAATAAACATATATATTTTTTTACATATTTGGATTCCTTATCTTCAAAATATAGGGGGTAGCCGCAATCTGGGAAATGTGGTCCCCATAGTTTGGTCAGGAAAGCGATTCAAAGTTTGGACCCCTTAATGTTAATTTCACATTTTGCGTTTTCAGTCATATTTTAAAAACTAATGAAGCAATTCAAAAAAATATTGCACCAACTCATAAAACGCATTTACCCAAAGATAATTTCATGAAAAAATTATTTTTAATAATTATTAATTATTTTTTATTATTTAATTGAAGAGAGGATGAAAAAATTTTGAATTATAAGGTATGGATTTTTTTATACCTTATTAATCTACATGCTTTTCAATTGAAAAATCTAAAGTTTCAGCTGTTTTTATTTATTAGAAGGTGGGAAAAATTAAAATTAATTATATAAAAAAAAGTAATTTGGCGACAATGAAAAAATGATTAAATGGGGCGATTAATATTAAAATGTGATAAACTTACAAAGAACTTGATTTAGCGCGCGTGGCGTAAAATTTCATTCATATTTTTTTCGCTAATAATCGTTTGCTAATCTTTTTATTTGTATTTTTTTAAAACTATAAAATACAATGTTTCTTTTTTAGTCCTCTAAAAATCTATTTGAAATTAAGTAAAGAAATTTGAATAAAACATTTTATTGAATAAAAAACATTTTATTCAACGAATGTCGAGTTTTATAAAAGCATGCTTTTGATAGAATATGATTATACACCAGATTGTGCTTATTTAATGTGATTATTTTTTAGTTTTTTTTTTTCCTCAATAACTGATACAATTACAATAATATACATACGTATGAATAGATTTGGAATAAAATATTTCTCAGTTTCTTGTATATATTTTTATGAATATTAATAAAAATACGTAGTGAACATATTTAAGCATATCTCACATCATCGCAAATTTCTCAACATCTTATATATCGTGTTAATCTTAAAAGTAATTTTTTAATCACCTGTCCGGAAGTGTTTCGCAGAACTATTTTATCAACTATTTAATTAAATTTTAGCATTTTTAAAAATTTTATTCTTTACCCTACTACATTTATTATTTCTTCATTAATACTAATACATTTTTTTAGTACTTTAATTTAGATTTTCTTTAAAGTAAAGTTCCTTTTTACATTATAGTCAAGTTTTTTTTAAAAGAATTATTGTCTGCTAGCTAAGAATAAAGCCTTGTTAAGAAATTAAAAACACTCCGCTGTTTAAAATTATTTAATGCAAAACAGCTGATTATTTACTTAGCATACTATTTTTTTCGAAAAAAGAATATAAATCATTCATTGTCTTTTTTGTTTTGTTTCTTGCGACTTCAACATAGATTATCTAAAATAGTGTCCATGTTTTATAAGTCACTACAAAGAGTATAAAGATACCGAACATAAAAAACTGTCAAATACGTAGCCAAAACTTTTAAGCGTCTTAAAATATCTCAGTATCTTAAATTATTATTTCTTTATGATTCCATGTAGATTTTTTTCCGGATAATATACTAAACTATTTTGTTTAATTTTTTACTTTAGCACGATTCCCAAGATATTATTGTAGTATAATTTGTTATCAGGAACACTAAAAATTGAAATTTGTAAGAAGTTTCCGAAGCCGTGCGAATTTTAGAATCATCTGATTTAAAAAAATGCAATAAAAAATACGTAAATTTCCGAAAAAAAAATAATAAAAAACGTGGCAAGAAGACTAACATACTTTTTACAGAACTGTGACAACCAGTTTTTCCTATATTTCGTCAGAAGAGGATAAGAATGATATTGTTCCAAGGGACCTACTCAATAATTTCGCTATTTCCAGAATGAAATCTGTTAGATCGAAACATATTTCCTTGAAAATAAAAACGGGGAAAAAATGAACTTTTATTATTTATCTAAGCTTATTCCATTCATTTAATGATAGCGTAATCAAGGTTAAGGATATGCGATGGAAGCCCCGTTTACTATTATACTATAAATGCGTTAAATCATGTTGCTTGAATAATTTATTTTAAGCTTATTATTTAATAATTTTAAGCAAATAAGGGTGTAAAAATAAACTCGATCAAAATACTCCGAAAGTATACCCTAAAATATTTGTAGAATAAACTTTGGAATCTATATATACAAAATACCTTTTCAAACAACTTCTAGTAGGACGGAAACGCTAACTTGTTTAAAATAGTTGTCCTTGTAACTATTTAATTTCGATTTCTGGTGCTAGGGGACATTCCATTTTCACTTTTGAAATTTCAATTGTAAACGGAATTTTTTTATGTCCTTAAATTAAAATGTTAAGGCTTGCAGCAAAAAAAAAATTGTACTGCATTGATTTTTTTACAAACTAGCGAATTATTATTTTTTTAATCTAAGAACCTGTGCCTATAACTTAAGTAAAACTTATTTTAATATCGAGTGAAATAATTTAATATATTGTGTAACTAAATAGATAATCCCAAGAAATTGAATTGAAAATATAAAAAATTCATTGATTTAAAAATTAATAGATGATGATAAAAATAGACATGTTTTGAGCACAATAATAAAAGTCACAAGTTATTCAAGCTTGACAAGTTTTGAGAATGGGTGAACGCTCGAAACATGTTGACTTATACTTCCCTCTTCATATTTTTTGAAGCCAGTTGAGTTTTTATCATCAATTATACTGTTTTACATTTGGGTCTTGATCATTATTTTGATAAGGATTTTACACTCGTTAAAGTAAAAATATGCATTTTCATATTTCAACAGGAATTATGTGGTCTTTAAAAACATAAGAGCATCAATATTATAAAAGTTATATTTAACTTGGTTTAAAATTAAAATTTTGAGACCAGATATTTTGAGTTAATGAAATTAAATATTTTATCTTTTAAGTTTTCGTGCCCCCCTTTCAGTATCTTAAGGACCTTACAAGATCTGTTTAAAAAGAGAGTATCATATCAGATATATATAAGAAAACAAAAATAATCATAGTATCAGTATTTCGTTATAAATGTAGCTTATCGTAATTGAAGAATATGCTGTGCGATATTTTATGGTGAATTTGCGAACGTAAGTTTCTAAATGTATCGAAGCATAAGGATGCTATTTGCTAATCATCTTCATCCAAAGATAACCTTGTTATCTAAATATCTAGCAGAATGAAGTGATTTTTGAAACAATGAATCATACTATATGCAACATATTATTTCAATATCTTATTCTTAAACATAACATATTTCAATGCTTTTAAAATACCACTAAACATTCAGCAATTCCTTGAGTTATAGGAAAAAGAAATATCGTAAATTATAGAAAAACTTGTGAATGCGCATTAGAATTACTATACAATATACATTTTATTTTTCAAGCACTTTTTTTTTTTTCCTTCTAACTTTCCTGCCTAGAAGACTTGATTAAAGCTGTAAAAGTTATTATCCCTAAAATTTTGTATTTAGCCATAATAAGTTATGTTAATTTGATTTTAGTATGAAATCCTCGAATAAATATAACAGAAACAACATAATCTAAATAATATCAGATAAAATGTTCATGTATTTAAATTCTAAAACCTAGAAAATCATAAATAATTTATAATCGATTCAAATTTTCTTTTCAAGGGAGATTAAAATAAAAAAAACTTTGCTTTTTGGACAGAAATCAGCTTAAAAATTGTCTATTGCCTAGAAACTTCGAGATATTTTCTATTAACTATTAATAAAACCTCTCTGAGTAATCACAGAACATTATTTCAATTTTTTTTCCAGTCAGAGCTTGGTTGCTTAGCAACCTAGTAAAATTAAGCATTCTTCTTTTGAATTAGGCAATGGGTTATCTTAAAATATTCATTTGCGCTGGCGACTTTTTTTGGCGGTTTTCTGGACTATCGCCAAATATATAAACCTTTGTTGCGACCCTATTTACCACCCATTTTTTTCAAAATTTTGTCTACCCCCCCCCCCCCCTAATTCAAGTATCTGGATTCCAAATATGTAAAAAAAAATATATGTTTATTCAGAGAAAGTACGTTTTTGTGTCTGATTTCGTAACTTAATTAATAGTTAGCACTAACTACATAGCATATTTGAAGTCACCCCCAGGAACCATTAAGATTGACACTTAGTTCGTGAAAATCCGATCATTAGAAAGAAAATTATTCAGGGTGATATCTTTTTTTTTTTTGCTGACTGTACAATGGTTACACCTATAGAATTTTTACCTTTTACCAAACTTCAAGGTTTTGGACACTTTAAGACATTTTTATCCAGTTTAGGACAGTTTTATCCAGTTTAAGACAGTAAAACCCATGTGTCCTGTCTAAAACCAGTTTCGGACGTCCAAAACCCCAACCCTGGTTGACGGTTATTTGCTTTTATGTATTTTGAAGCTTTTCATCAGGCAATGTAATCGTAGTTCATTTTTATTGTCCTTTTATTAAAAAATGATTCTTTAAAATTTTATTTTAATATTGTAATGTCACATAAGTGAGTATCTATAATTAACAAGTATATTCCTTTTACAAATATTCTCTAGTAGGGATCATTAGAGATAAAAAAAACTCTTACTATTTAGATTATATTTTTTTAAATGGCAGCTCATTTTATTTTACAAATAAAAGAAACTTCTGGAACCGGGGGTGTCGTGCCCCCCTCACTTTTTCTCAAAGAATACCCCTTCACGCAACGCAATTTTTCACTCAATTCACTCAATCAGAGATTTTTTTGTGCCTGAATTTAAAAGAAATGTTTGGTGAAAACTGCTACTCATCCTCCCTTCAGTCCCCTGTTTCTGCCCCCATGGGAAAATTTTCACTTTCATATGTCACAGTGAAACAGATTAAAAATAAATACCATAAAAAATGAGATCTCTCCCTCTCTCTCTCTCTCTCTATATATATATATATGCGTATACATATATGTATGCTCAGGGGGGGCGAGCCCCCTTATTCTTGATATAGTTCCGCTGTCACTGTGTAGAACTTGAAGTTATGTAGAAATGCCTATAAAACAAATAAAATATAAGAAAATGCAATGTGACATCAATTATTCTGTAGGGTAGGGGTGCACAACCTATAGCCCCCAGGACACACACACCCCCTCCGGCTGTTGAAGGAAATTTCAGAAAGCAAAAATTCTTTTCATTTGGTTTTCGTTTAAACATTATAAATGTACTATAGTTAAATTATTTAAATTTATATTACTCTATAAAAAAAAAATGCTTATATTTTTTGCATTCTGTAAGCTTATTTTGGTTAAAATTTATATCCCTTTCCCCAATGTTCATGTATTGATCTGTGTTTGTATTTGATAAATTAATAATTGTGAAAAATGGAAAAAAAATTTTTAAAAAATACTTTTTTTAGGTTTAAATAAATTTAAATAATTAAAAGTATTTAATTTTCTACAAATATGCTAAGTTTACTGATAAAAATGTTTAGTGCTTAGAACACTAATGTTTATACAAAAATTATCATAATTTCCGCTGACATGACTAAATCTGCATGCAGCCCTTCGTTAATCTACCTTCTGTGCAAGTGGCCCTTCCCCCAAAAAGGCCCCTACTGTAGGGCATAAATATTTAGGAATATTAATTGTTCTGCAGTGTTTGTCGCAGTTAACAGCTTCAGGGTTCGCCAGTTTATAGATGACTATGAAATCATGTTGGTATCTGAGAAAAGTATCTGTTATGTAGATTTATTCGGTTAGTGTAGCCAATAGGTTAGTTGTATTAATTTAATACTTATTAGTTGAGAGAAACACTTTTATTAATTTAGTATAATGTTTAAACATCTGTAATAATACGACAAAGTGGTACCTATCTATTCCATAAACACAATAATTATATTAGCCCACAGTACCTTTAGATGGGCTCAAAAATTAGCAAAAAGTGCACAATATTACTTTAAATAAAATACTGATGGAACAAGTTTTCTCAAAAAAGGCATTTTTAGTTCCAAATTTTCTTTATATTGTGATAAACCAAACTCGTGTAAACATTGCACTAATCAAATTCATAAGTACAGCTGAATTTTAATTGGTGCTATTTTTACTCCAACGGCTTAAGTAAATGCAACGAGAATGCATATTAGCAAAGTCTCTTATAAATGATTAGTGTCAACAAGAACTAAAAACTTATTCTTAACAATCCGCTCGGGCTCCGCTCGCCAACCCCCGATAATTGCTACGCAATGACATTTTTGTTTGCTGCGCGAACAAAATTAAAGTCGTTTTCCCTGAGATTAGCTGGCAGTTCTTCTGCACCAACATCACATAGAGAATATGATAGGATTGTAAAATGTAGGAGGTGCTTATTATTAGCATTATAAACTTATATTCCGCCGTCGCGTATTGATAGCACTACGATTATTTTCCAGGTGATTTTATGCTGCTAAATTATGTTCAGCTCTATGTCGCTGTTGATATCGCCCAAGATATTCACGGCGATCCATTTTTTTATAAAAGATATAAGTTTTTTAAAATAAACTCTGTTCAATATATTTTGTTAATTTGGAATTTAAATAGTTTCTTTAAAGAGTGTTGATTCGTGCTTCCAATAACTCTACCCGATTTGTCAAAGCTATTAAAATATATTGGAATTCTAAAATAAATAACTGCGTTCTATCAAAACAAACATTCTATTATAAAACTTTAGAACAACTGTCTTTTTACATTGCCACTCAAAATTATTAATAAACACTAAATAATATTGCGTTAATGACACTTTTATCTAATGACGTCATAAACAATCGCTAGCATAAAGTTTAGTTCATAATAATCATATATAATCACTTGCATAAATAATCGTTTGGTCCCTTTTTATAAACGTAATAGTAGTTTTCTTAATTATTTGATTCGAAGTCCTCTGAGTTTTGTTTGAGGTCAGTTTGTATTTTTTGACAGCATTTTTAAAAATTATTACCTTTTCACGCACATGCGTTATCAATTTTGATTGGCTGTTTCGTGCGTTACTAACCAGAAGTCTTCTGTGATTGGTTATGTGTTATCATTCCACTCTCTTCTTATATATAAAGATATGTAAAGCTGTAGATGTAAGGCTACAATCTTTAAAATAATTCAGGTAATCAGGGACTTACAACAAAAATCACTGATTTCAATAATTTGTGGTCACCAAACTATTTTTATTTTCATGCAACATTGTTTTGTTGTTTTATATTTTGCTTTAATATTTAGATGCGTAAACTTTATCTTAGAAAAATAATCTTAAATTGGCTGCTTTCAAAATTTTTTAGACTGTTTCTCTTGAATCATGCAGTTCAATAGATTCTCTTTATTGTCAGGACTACTCTTCAGAAATTTAATTTCAAAATATTTTGTTAGGGGCCCGGAAAATTTTGTGGGCCTTGGGCCTGGATTTGTCTTGATCGGTCCCTGCCAATACACTATCTGTCCAAAAGTGTTTGTGTCCAATTGTTGTTGTGGTGGCGGAAGCATAATGGTGTGATGTATGTGGACAACTCTTTTGACCCCATTTCTCTTCAGCATCGAGGCTTGCACAGTTTGACAAAATGGGTGTTCAAAATGGCCTTCTCAGAACCCCCGATCCCATAGAACACACTTTTTGGAGGAATGCAGATGACGTAACCATCCTCACCGCTGTCCTATTCAAAAACTGTTGAAAAGTATTCCACAGAAGGCTGTCGTCCATGAAAAAGGGTGACCAACATCCTGTTAATATGTACCCTCAGGACGCTCTAAGTACATACCTCTCTGGGCGTCCAGATACTTTTGGCCAGATATAGTTTGTCTACGCTAAGAACTCCTCCCGTCACAAAGTCTGAGGCCGTCTGGTGCTATGGAAACAAGAATAGCCTATCTTAGAAAGGGTAGCTTCACTCTAGGACTAACAACACAATAGACCGAAGAGAGTCCCTTTCTTTCGTTGACCCGAGCCGAAACCACTCCAAAGCAGTGACCCCGCACCCCTTCTTGAAATAGTCATACCTCCTTACCATAGCCACAGGTCCAGACGAATGTCTGGGGGAATTCTTATTTTAGACAAACTATAGTGTATTTGTAGTTTCTAAAACTGACTTGTCAACAAAGAAAGGGATGCCAAAAATATATTTTTAAAATACAAATATTTTTTCTTCAGAATTTAAGTAATTTGTTTTAGAAAATTCATCGTACAAAACTTTTGCTGTATGTGAATGAAAGATAAATTCTCGGATCCATATTTAGTTGTGATGATATCTGAACAATAATGCTTAAGCCTTAATGTGTTCATTTAAATGGGCTGTAAAATTGTGAGTTTTTATTTAGTTATTAGTAATCGATTAAAAAACAATATTCGTTAGATTTTTAAAGAGGTAAATATATGTTTCATTGTTTTTGCATGCTACGCTTTATAAAAAGACTGTTCTGGGGGAGCTACTTTTTTTTTTCTACTTTTAAAATGAAATGTTTAATTTATTGAATTACTCTAAAACAAACATCAACATACATTTATGACGTGATTACCTTTAATATAATAATACTGTACATTTAATACGATAATTTTACTACATTTATTACATGGATTATAATAAATAAATGAAATATATATTAAGTTTTACTATGCCTAATGTTTTAGAAAACTGAAATTTAATTAAACTTACATGAATGAAGAAAAAAAAAATTTAGATTTTTTTGTTACTTAAATACGTAAAACTGAATTAAAAATGTTTGAAAAAACTGGAAAAAAAATGTTTTTAATAATTTAAATGATATGATTTTAAATCTGATTAAGATATAGCAAGTGAGATTGATAACCAGGGGTCTGTTTAGAAGATATTTGGGTCCGTTAACGGACCCTTCACAAAATATCTCTCCATAAAAACGGACCCTTCACAAAATATTTTAACTGAAAAACGGCCCATCACAAAATGATTTTTCTTTTAATCGGACCCTTCACAAATTTGTTTATCTTCATTATTGTTTTGCTAATCGAATAAACCCTTTCCAGGGCAGAAAACAAGAAAGATGGATGTAAACGAATTAAGTTTCGTCTTCGGCAGACGATTCTTCCATTATTCGTCGGAAATGAATATTCTGCGCTCTGCAGTATAGCCAAAATACCAAATACTATTTGGATGTTGTATCTCTATTGCTGTTTATTTTTGAAAATGAAAATTTTTTTATTATAATTTTACAGTGCCGAGCATAATCTTGTATCTATTTACAATTTAAAAACTCCTTGAAAAAGTTTTTTGCAATACCCGGACCCTATTTTCACAAATTCATAAAAGCGGACCCTGGTTGAAAAAATGTGAGTAATTTTTTCAGTTTCACGAAAACCGGACCTTTCACAAAATGTCTGGACAGACTCCTGATAACAAAAACACAATAATTTATCTAAACTAAATTATATTTCTAAATATCTTTTATTCCTAACCGGTATAACTTTAAAATAAAACTTGATAGATTAAAAATTCCTAACTAATTTGTGTATTAGAAAAAAAACTTAAATCTTTAAAAACTCATGAAATATTATCCATATCAAACCACATGATATTTTAATTTAAAGAAATATTTAGTTAAAGCTTAAAATTGTAAATTTAATTAAAAACTTTGAACACTATTAGAACTAAACAATATCGATATTTTACATAGAACTGAATACAAGATCTTAATAAATTGAATTCATATTTGATAAACAATAACTTAACTCTTTTTTTTTAATTGTCTTGTAAGTAGTGTTTTGTTTATAGTTCATGAATATAAACTTATAGTTCATGAATATAAAATTATAATATAAAAATTAAATTGCATAGTTAAGAATTTTTTGTGAAAATGAAAGTTTAAAATTTCATAAAATATCAATGACTTTTTTTTAAAAAAAAATATTTTTATTGTTTCTAATAAGATGCAGGAAAAAAATAAACGTCTCTTGTTCTGTATTTTTTATTTAATGTAATAATTGTAAAAAGTATAAATGGGGTGCATTTCTAAATTTAAATGTTTTCTTCAGTTTAATTTTAGAATCATTTTCTGTCACCAGAGTAAATAAATTTGTAGTGTACATATGTAGTGCGATTATATTCATTATTTTAATTTTTAAATAATGTTTTTCGTATTATATGAAACAAAAAACTGTTAAAGAAACATCTTAAATTCTTTTAAGATATTTTTTAAGTCTTTTTCTTTATTGAATGCGTCAATAAGGATAGTGTTCAATTGAAAGCTCCATCACGTTAAAATACACGGAATGAATTCTTTATTTTTCGCACCGTATTTAAACATAATTTTATATGTTTATATTTATGCAGTCTTTTCATCATTCTATGAAATTTAAATATTTTAAAGTGAAAAAAAAATTTAGATTTGAATATCTCACGCTTAATTATATTAAAATTTGTATTGATTCAATAAATTAAAAAACATGAAGTGTTTATTTTAGAACAATTGATATGAATGCTACAAATTGTACACTACTCATCGCCGGAGCGCTAGTTAAGGGAGGCGCTGAACAAATCATGTTCTGTAAATGATTTATTTTCTCCTTTTTTTGAAGTATTGTTTGCTAAAAAAACGTATATGTAGATTGTTTTTTATTAATTATATATTCTTAAGGTAACTTTTTTTATGGTTAAAGTTCTCCAAATAAAAGTTTTACTGGAGATGGAAAGAATTGTCATTAAATGGAACAAGTTCCAGGGAGGATCTCTTCTATGGAGATTTACAGGTCATGGGAAATCATCCAACAAATGAGACAAAAGATGAACTCAAGAGTGACCTTGGAAAATGACCATAAGCTCAGATTATCTCTTAATATAATGCGAATATGTTGATACAAATCGGGATTATTTAGAAATGAGACCAAAAGGCTCATCTTAGTAAATTTCGTGTTAGAAATTATTTTTGGCTATTTGTGATATGAAAAAAAATGTAATTTTAGTTTACTTATTCGTAGAAGAAGAAAATCTATGAAAGCTCCAAAGAAAAGAAAAAAAATCCAATTTTCATACTGAACTGCTTCATTGCACTCCAAGAAGAAGACAATCTATACCCACACATGTGACGTCAGCACCAGCTAATCTTGATCAGCAAAATGGCGTTTTAAAGTTAAGTTTCTCTAAATAACTTAGAATGTTAATGAACGTTAAGTTAAATAAGTACAGAACCGTATCGCTTATCCAGTGTGTTGTAATATAATTCTTTCTTTCCTATTTGTTTAGGTATTTTATTGCAACCTTGATAAATTTTATTTTGTATACCTGGCAACTTCGATGCATCATAAGTTTATGTTCAACATGTCTTCGTGCCAGTCTTTGTGTAAATAAAGTGAGTGAAAGAATTGAAATATTTGTGAAAGAATGTAGGCTGTGTCACTTGAGAGATTTGATTCTTGATAGGCTTGGCTTACTCGAAATAGAATGGAAAGAACAGTTGGTGATGTAAACAAATGCCACGTTTCAACAACCCATCAGGATACCCACACTTGCAAGTATCCCATCGAGAAATGAAGATAGTGAATAATTTTAACAAAAATGTTTAATGCTGCTGCCTTAACCACTTGCGCTGGCAAAAAAAAAAAAAAAAAAAAAAATCACTGACGCGTGTATCAGAACGGTCCAGTGTAACTCGCTGGGAGGCGACCTGGGGTGGGACCTGACGTGCCACGCATTTCGTTTTTGTTTCTGTAACAATTCCATGATGACGTAAATACCACGGCATCGGTGATTCTGTGACAAGAGCATTATGACGTGCGTAGCACGTCTTTCCAGCGCAAGTGGTTAAAATGAGGTGTCAGCCAATATTTTGAAATATTTCGTGATCCAGACAAATATTTTGATACTTCCCCAATGTTTAAAATATGGGGTCCTATATTGACTGAAATTCTATAGAGAGCAGAGAAAATATTCTTTTGTATTCTTATTGAGTCAAGATTCGTAAATATGGAGTCCATTGAAGGTATGCTAGATGAATATTAATATCTAAATTAAAGCGTATTTTAAAAGTTGCTTATTTTCTGTTATCGTTTTTTAAAAGCCCTTAAAGGTGCTTATTAGAAGTGCTAATTTTCCCTTTTCGAAACTGAGATTACCATGTCGATTTTCGAAACGTATTACGTGCTTTTCACATTGTCCTATTAGACATTTTTACTATTCATTCAACCATTTCGGTGTACCATTGGTCGTTAACGTATGAGAGCGCCCATCAAAGTGCATCTACTGAGCTGGATTCGGGTGAGATTATTGCACTCTCTTGTGCAACTCTGCTGCGTTTTGCAAGATGTTCTCCATCCTCTGATATAGAAGCAAAAATCTCTGGCTAAGGGAAGAGTTCCATGTCAGAAACTAGTTGTTTTATCATGATCATGTAAAGTCTTTGAAAATTATTTAGCATTTTCTTAATGTATAAAAGTGCTTAGAAATATCTTTGAGCGCTTAAAAAGTACTTATTTTTTGTTGAAAGATTTGTCTACGCTCCCTGAAGTGGTTGCAAAATTTTTATTTTTAAAAACCTCCAAATTGCTTTGCTGAGTTGTTTGTCACCACTTAACTATTTCTGTCGGGAGAATCGCTTATGTAATATCGGCACTACTCAATATCTCGGTAACATCGGTTTAAATGTATTAAAATAAAAACAGTGATATTTCAATGGGTTTCATTCTTATGCATCCACCCGGCTTTACTTTAATAAAATGCTAGAGGACATCCTATAACTGTATAAAAGGGATGCAAACGTCGTAAAACATTCTATCCAAGAGCATCATCCCCTTTCCATTCCTAGATTATAGGCAGGAAATTGCTTCTTCCATAAACCCTGAGGCTTATACAACTTTTATGACACCATTTCTCTTCCTTTTTAGGGGTGGGACCCTTTTTTAGTTATACACCTATATTTATTTTTTTCATAGTATGAATTGCCAAGTCACTTATAGGGGTGTCATAAAGTGGCTTTCAAAAAACAACTTTAACTTGTCACCATAGTCTCTATTTTTAATTTTTTGCCACTCACCGACCATAACTATTTGTTCATCACCAAGAAGCCGCTTTTCACGCAAGACTTTTTTCGGTTAAGGAATTTTATTATTTATGATGATAATTATTGTCAACTAATGTCCATTAGAAGTTTTTTTACCGCATTTATTGACCAACTGAATACCCGTAAAAGGAGTGAAAGAAATTATCAATGAATCAATACTACGATGTCATGCAAAAAAAAAAAAAAAAAAAAACTGAAAGATATGCTGAAACAATTTCAATCTTTTTAATTCCCGGTAGCTTTATGTTATCATCCCGTCAAAATAAAGATTCATAATATTTGCAGGCAAATCATGGATAAAAAATTTTCTTTGAAAGTCATGTTTTTAAATGATAAATGTTAAAAAATCGTTGAAACTCCCAGTTTATCATGAGTTTCGGGTATGTGAGTCCTTAATCCTGTCGCGTGATTTGAGACTCCCGCATCGCAATTTGTATTCCTGTGATTTGAAAGTTGCACGTCGCGATCTATATTTGTGTGATTTAAAAGAATCGCACATCATGATTCGTGTGATTTAAGAACAACACATCGCAATATGTATTAAAATGACTTAAAAGCCACACTTCGTGATCCGCATTTGTGATTTGAGAAGAAGAAAAAATCACCCGTCGCGATTCGTACTCGTGTGATTCAAAAATTTTACATCTCGATTCGCGTTCATGCAGTTTAAAAAATAACGCATCCTAATCCGTATTGGTGCGATTTAAAAAACACACGTTGCTATTCGTATTCGCGTGATTTAAAAACCGTGCACTCCCATCCGTATTCATGCGATTTCAAATCTAGCATCGTGATTTGTATTGACGTGATTTTTAAATCACAGTTTGTGATCCGCATTCGAGGGATATAAGACAGGCTTAATGCATTCGGAATGTACTAGTGACTGTAATTGCGTTGGTCCTCAAATCAGACGGCGGTGCATGGACGTAAAAGCAACACTACTCGTCGACGGGTGCAGAAGGGAACCCCAGACCGGCTGTTAAAGGAGTGTTGCACTGAGAGATCCCTCAAGGCATCCTCCGACTGGAAGGATCTCAAAAACAATCATTCACTTGAATGGTTACACAAATCAAAATGAAATTAATTTACAGAGGATTTAGATCTACAAAAAAATCTTGATGACGCCAAACTGGCTCACAAAGTCTCGGGGCAGCAGTTACTGATGTCAATAATGAATTTGTCGTCTGTCCAATTCTCTCTGGTTTGCCGGGCATGTTCTCTTGGTTTCTGGGTGACCTACATTTAATTTCAGCCCGTACTTTTGATTTGCTGCTTTACAATTTACACAGCTGCTCTTTGATTTGCAGTCGCTCATATGATGCATCCCACAGTTCGCGCAAACTTCTTCGTTCTGACAAATCTTAGCTAAGTGTCCTCCGAAGCGATTACATCGGAGGGCTCTTAAGTTTTACCTTTCCAACCCAATTTCACTCTAAGTTTAGTTGTTACTCTCTACTACTTTTTTGAATTCCAGACCAATGGTTTCCCTTATTTGATTGGGAATAATACCTCGGCTGTTTCGAACTCTTCCTCTAAGTTTGCTTTGGAAATTTCGATTATTCTAAGCAACCTTTTTAGTTGGCGCTTCACAAGAGTCCTCCAGAACACAAGTTATCCATATTTGAGATTGCTACGATTTAAAAATTACGTTCCTTACTAGTGCGAATCACCTAGTACGATCTCTGTAATTTAGCGACCTTTATTTACTCTACGATTTGTGTACTAGTGACACAGTGCGATCCATATTCTTGCGACTTCACACAGCGTAATTCGAATATTCGTACGATTTAAAAATCACGTTTCGATATTTTTATTCATAATATTTAAAAATCTCAGGACGTGATTTATATTCGCATGATTTA
This sequence comes from Parasteatoda lunata, assembly GCA_949128135.1. Classification (NCBI taxonomy): domain Eukaryota; kingdom Metazoa; phylum Arthropoda; class Arachnida; order Araneae; family Theridiidae; genus Parasteatoda; species Parasteatoda lunata. The sequence continues at coordinate 120,430,648 of OX421973.1, read as the reverse complement.
AATATGAAACATCGCGGTTTGTATTTGCGTGATTTAAAAATCTAACATCGCGATTTATTATATAAATAATTTATTCTCTTCACTATGTAAACGTAAAAGATTTAAAACAAAATTTTTGCTGAAACTAATTTTTGGCATTGCTGGTTTCGGATTAAAAAATGATTAAGTTAATATTTTTTGTTTTGTTTAAGATTGGATGTATTTTTTTAAAAATTTTGTTTATTGCGCACTACCAAAGCAGGGCTGCAGAGGATCATAACTCGAATCCGGGATGTTTCCCAGACCGCTGAAAAAAGCCCCAGTTCTAGTGCGACGTAAATAAAAAAAAAAAACCTACCTACCTTTAAATATTATTTATGTTACTAGTTATTTATATGTTACTAGTTCTATTTATTAGCTATAGTTATAAAATTATTAATTATATTTTATTAATATTATATTTCTTTTGTATTTTCTTTAGCTATTGAACGCTTTTTTTTTTTTTTGCTATATTGCATTTAATATTATTTGTGATTTCGTGTTTATCTTGACAATTATGAGAAATAGCTTGAGAAGATTTTGTTGCTTTGTTTGTGAAATGAGAAAAAAAATAGAATTTCTACACAAATGACTATGTGAAAACACATTTAATTTTAATATCAATGTGAAAATGAAGCACTCCACCCCCCTGTTTAATTCATTACTTGCTGAATACCTGTTTGGGAGAAGAAGAAAAAGTTAATCAATCAGTACTGATCGACACTTCGAAAGACTTATAATGAAACCACCAAGTTAAAATAATTTCAATAGTCATTTGCTGTTCTTTCCGGTTCCTCCGAACTTTACGTTATTATATATTTAGCAGCACTCGTTTTTTAATAATTAAAATTGCTCGAAACTATCTCTTGATCGCACTCCTTTCGAACGCTATCTTTTATAATAAAACTGTACACACATCACCACTATAAAACCAAGATTAATGAAGCATTTGTTTTACTTTTTTAGTGCCTTCTTCTTGTTCTCGTGATCTCAACTCAAGATGTTGGATACATTATTTCTAATATCACTTTTGCGGTACAACTATTTACAGATCCCATTTACATCATTAAGGTATCCGTACACGTTGAAAAAGAGAATTTTAGCTAAAAATGACAATTTTTTTTAATTTTATATTACGAATCTCCGTTTATTCTAGTTTTTAAAACAGTTTAAATTTTAATTGTGCGTCAATTAGAAGAAAAGTTATGATTAAAAGAATATTAGTCGATGATTAAAAAATGAAACCGGAAATAGCATTCCGAAACCGGAAGTGGGACAAAAACAGTTATATTTATCTTTATTTTGGGATAATTATCTTTCTTTCACTTAAATAATTATTATTTTAATGTTGCTAGAAAGGAGCCTCCCAATTTATCATTTATATTAGTAGTTTTTGGGTTAAACTCTCTTGTGGATTTGTTTACAAGCAGCGTTCTTCGAATATTCTAATATTATTTTGACTACATTTTATTGAAACGTAATTGAATTTCTTTTCAAAATTTTATGTTTAAGTACTTTGCAATATGGGTAATCCAAGAAATCGAAATAATGGACGAAAAAAGAAGTTTCATGGGAATAGCATTTTTAAAATATATTTTTAAAATAGAAATGATATAAATTATACTTTAAATGCCTTTTTCTCAGAATGTAATTTCACGCAAAAATAGTAACTTTAAAAATTCATTATTAAAAAAGTTGTTGATATATTTCAATAAAATTTTTTATGTGTATTATGTATAATGTTCTCTAGTGCTTGTGCTACAATTGTTTAAAAATATTTAATAGTTTTTTATTATTGGTCTAAAATGTGAAATATGACGTAAAAAATTTGACAAAAATCTCATAAAAAGTTTTCGATTTTCTATAAAAAATTTAATTTTTCAAATATTTTTATGATTGTAGTCAAATCACTAGACAAAATTCTGCTCTTTATTTTGATAATAACACTTTTTTAATACAATAATTTTGGTGAAGTATATCCTTTCCCAAGTTTTATGAAAAAAACATCAATTTTTTCTTGTTATTTAGCTTTTAAAAACAAATTATAATATAAATGTCTAATTTCTCTTATTTAATATTAGTTTTTACATATAATAAATATAAAAACATAATTAAAGTGTTCTGAAACTTAATATTTTTAAAAAAGTCCTCCGAACGTGTTCGGATACCTTAAAGTATTTTTATAAAATAAAAAATATTTTTGGCCTGCCAACTCTTCTTTTTAACGCTGTATTTTGCGACTGTCTCCTGATTACATGTATATTCTCAAATTTCTCCGTATTTGTTGAAGAAATTTAAAAAAATAATAATTTCGGCGATTGCAAAAATACTTCTCTTATTCCTCAACTATTGTCAGTACTGATGTTATAATAGTTTAAGTAATTAAAAAAATCTTCTTTAGATTAAGAACGCTAAATATAAGTGCTTCTTATTATTATGTATCAAAACTTGGCTTAAAAAACGCCGCCAGTAAAATCTCCGTTATTTTCGAAATGTTTCTCTTTTAGAGGGGTCTAATCAAAATGGGCATTCTAATTGAGTTAAGGGAAATTTTCTCGCGCTTTAATTAGAGTTTCTTTCATTGTGAAATATTATTTGCGTCACTTCTAATACAAAGAACAATTAGTACTCTTTTTTTAAAAAAACCGTGACAAGAGATTATTTTGAATGTGGAATTTTTTGGACTATGGGATGATTACTTTGAGTGACTTTGCTTAAGAATTCTAGATATCCAATAAGCTACATTTTAATTAACAGAACAATATTTAAAGATGCTGTCCTTTCGCACAGATTCTTCCACGTAGAAAGGTTTTTCATTTCTCAACTAAAACTTTCTTTTATTGAACGAGTTTTAAAAAAGTTATTACTACCGAATTCAATCTGGCTGCTTAGAGTGGTCACTCTTATAAAATGACTCATTCAATGTCATTTTTTTTATCTTATTTTGATAATAATAATAAAACTTTTAACTATCTAGAGCTTTAACACTCCTATAATGAACCTGACATTATTAACTTTATTAAACGACAAAGAATAAAATGGGCAGGTCACGTTATCAGAATGGACTAAGACTGTACCACAAAAAGAGATTTCAATGCCAGACCAGTTGTCACACGAAAGAGAGGCAGGCCGAATTTAAGATGGCCTAGAAAAAGACCTCTTGGTATTAAAACTAAAAAACTGGAAAACACTGGCAGGAAAAAGGTTAGCATGGAAAAAACTTCTCGAGAAGGCCAAGGCCCACCCTGGGCTGTCGAGCCATTGATGATGATGTAAAGTTTAACTGTTACAAGGTGCAAAGAAATCTGCTTTATTTTTATTATTATTATTTTATTTTTATATTTTTCAAAAAATAAAAATTTGTTGGAGGTTTACATTTCTTGTCGAACAAACTTTATGGGGAGGTAGAATTGTGATGTCAAATGTCTCGAAAGATATTCATGCGTTACTTAACCCTGTCATTTGGCTCTCAGATACACATGGATTTTGTTGGCACCGGCCAACCAGATCCATTTCGGAATCCACTTTTCAATGCTACCCAAAGAAAGAAATCCATGCTGCTTAAATTAGGTGAGCGTAATCCTTGTGATGCGGTGCCCTGGGACACACACTATTGAAGTCATTCCTGGAAATCCGATCACTTGAACGAAAGTTATTCAGAGTGATTTATTTTGCTTACTATACGACAGAAGTTGTTGATTGGGTTTCATAATGCTGCCTAATGAATGGCATTACAAAAGCATTACCTTTTTGCTCTTTGCATTCAGCTAAAATTAGGCCAATATCTCACATCAAGGTTTTATAGTACTACATTTTTTTTTGCTCGAAATTATTTCAACCTTACATAAATTGTTTGATGAAGCGAACGAATTGCTTTTAAAACTTAAGATACGTGTAATTCTTGAAAATAGTTCGATGGACGAGAAAGAAGATATAGTATATTACCATTAACAGAAAATAAAGCACTGTTCCGTAATGATTTATCCGAAATAGATTTTTTTTTAAATTGTATGAAGTTTTTCGAGAGTTTTATGTGACATACCTTAAAAGGGAATATTTTATTCCATCTTTGGAGAAAGTATAGTCTTAAATAAAGGCCTGTGAATATTCTTCTATTAACCAGTATGGGTCAGAAATTATTCTATCAAAAGTTCAAATTCAATGAAGTTAAATTTACTGTTGTGAAGACCATGTTAGCCTTGACGACAAATGGTAGTGCAGTGCTTTGACAGCCGACGACATGACAGAATGCACATTACCGAGTTAAAAATATTTGACAATAAACATCATTTTGTTAGCCTCTAATGAATGCTGGTGAAAGCTACAAGAACTACTTATAAAATTTGAGGTGATCCTATGAGATGAAAGAAAGGGGAACAAATAATATTAAAAGTTGAAAAGTAAACCAGCTGCCGAATTAAATGAACTTGCTCATAGTCTTAAATTAGGTAATTTCTTCCATTTCTTTTTTATTAAAAAAAATCTATAATCATTTAAAGTCAAATTTGAAAATGTCCCTTTGTTTAGAAATATTACTTAATTTTTTTGTGAATTTTTGTGTTTATTTTCGTGAAAATTTCATTTTAAAACAAAAGCATGGTGTTTGGCAATAATATTAAGTTTTTGCAGATATCAACTATAGCTCGTTCACCAGGAGTTGGCACTTGGCTCCGCGTTCATCACGTGGTATACGACCAGGGGTCTGTCCAGACATTTTGTGAAAGGTCCGTTTTTGTAAAATTGTGAAGAAATTACTCGTAATTTGTGAATATAAAATAAACGTTAAGTCACATTCTTTCAACCAGGGTCCTTCTTTTATGAATTTGTGCAAATTGGGTCCTGTTATTGCAAAAAAACTTTTTAAAGGAGTTTTTAAATTGTAAATGGATATAAGATTATGCTCAACACTGTAAAATTATAATTTAAAAAAATTTAATTTTTAAAAATAGACAGCAATTGCTGCTACTAAATTAGAGATGCAACATACAAATATTTGGTATTTAGCCTATACTGCTGAACACAGAATATTCATTTCAGACGAATGAAGGAAAACGCATCTACCGAGTTCGTTTACATCTGTCTTTCTTCCCCCCCCCCCTGCGAAGGGTTTATTTGATTTCAAAGCAATGAAGATAAACAAATTTGTAAAGGGTCCGATTAAAAGATAAATTATTTTGTGAAGGGTCCGTTTTTAAGTTAAAATATTTTGTGAAGGGTCCGTTTTTATGAAAAGATATTTAGTGAAGGGTCCGTTAACGGACCCAAATTTCTTCTCCTGTCGACGATACTATTTCGCTATTTTTGGGAGAAGGTTGTGAGCAATCCTGAACAAGGTTGCTATTTGGCGATCGTATGGTCTGCATTTTTTTTAACATTAAATATTTCATAAATTTGATATCTCTCTTTTGAGTGAATAGTTTGTCCTTTTTGAGAGATTTTGCAGGGAAAATAGCAGTTTTTGAAATTAAAATATATTTAATTAGCTAGAGAAACAAAAGGTATAATAGCAGATGATAGAGCGAGGTAAGTGACTGAAAAAGAAGTCTCTGTTTGGCGCTCATTAAGGGTTGTCTCAATTTCAAGCGCGTTTCTCTTCTTACTCCCGCGCTGAAATGAACCGAGGAGGTGGTACCAACTCCTGGTGAACAAACTATAGTAGTTGCAAGTCAGACATTTATTAGGTGTATCTATATAGTAGATATTTCTCCAATTACGACATTCTGGTATGAGTAGGGCAGATTTCAATGGAATCCTGTTAGGTGGTCCCACAGTAAGGACAGAGAATGAATGAACATCTATGCGGGATTCAAACCCAGGATCAGCTCCCGGACCACTACACAATCCGGTCGGCTTATAGTCGATATTATTATAAGCAATAAAAAAAAAATTTCTCCATTTTGTGCAAAAACATTTAAATTGGTACTAGAATATATGCTTTCTGTCGATTTTGAAATTAAAAGATCGCCACTATATATAAAAGATAATTATACACTGTCATTTTGCTACCACTGGGAAAGATCATCTTCACATTTTTTTTGGTCCTTCTTTCTATAAAAAGTCATTTTTGATCCCTTTCTTTTTGAAGTTCAAAGCTTGTATATTATATGCCGAGCGAGAAAATAAAACAAGGGTTAAAAAGTTTCATTCAATCATTTTAGTTCGCCAAGTGAGTGAGTTAAGGAAGAAGCCACATATTTCTTCACCGTAAAATCACTTCGAATCAAAATTTACTAAACGTAACTTTGTCGCCAACGTTAGAAAGAAATTTACACTCAAAGCGCTGTTATAAATTAATTACTGTGTTTAATGAACTGTCGATTTTTACTTATTCAAATTCAAGTCCTTTTAAATATTCATTTCTCGTTCGCATTATTTATTCCATATAATCATTTCCACCTCGTCTATTTTATTATACGTCAGACCCTTTAATGTTTTTTTCCCCTCCTCTTTTTCAAGGAAAATTGTATTTTTAGAAGTACCTTTTCGCCAAAGATGGAATATAATTGTCACCTTTCAGGTACAGCGATTGCTCCAAGTCGAGCGGGAAACCTCGTCGCATTTTGAAGTGGCCACTTGTCCCCATCACTGTGACCACTCCAGATACAGATGGTCCGGAAAGGTTCCTGTCGCAGTTCCCCCCTTTTACGGAAAAGGGACCGCCCCTTTCTCATTAATTAGCACCACATTATGAATGTTCATTATTTTAGTGCCATGCATCGACACTTCTTCAAAAATCACAAAATGTGTGTTCCATCGATAAAATTTTCAAGAAGTTGTTAAATGTTCTTCGATGCAATTAAATGAACCGAACCTCTAACTATCCATATTGTTTAGTTTTCTATTGTAATGCACGTCTGCTCCAAAAATTGAAAAGAATCTAATATCAGTGGTTCTGTCCCTTCAAATATTTTAACAAATGTTTTTTTAAAATAAAATCTTTTCTAGTGTTTGAAATCATTTCACTCAGTGCAAATTGTGATTACTAGTCACAACTTATGAAATTCTATTTCTAAAAGTTTGAACTGCCATTTCACCTTTTCAAAGAGTCGCCCTTTCTAACCAACGACCCGGATGTACCCCTGTATCTTACCTCCGTTTGTTTTCCCCGTTTTTTGTTCCAAACCTACTATATAACGCCGTTTGTTTTTTAGTATTATGTATAATAGAGAAGAAAGAAAATAAGTATTTGTAGCAGTTTTAGAATGCTTTTGAATGAATTTTTGAAATAAATATAAATTCTGAATCGAAACAATTAGAATGGATTGCGATTTGAATTCGTTCGGATAAAGAACAGTTAGAACATGTATAATAGAGAGAAGAAAAAAACTGCTGACTGTTTATAGCAGTTTTAGAATGCTTTTTTTAATTTTATACTGCGTGGCATTGATTTTTGAAATAAAAATAAATTCTGAATAGAGTTCAGATAAAGATCAGTGATTCAAATAAATGATTTAAATCAGTTTCCAAACGATAATTGGAAGCATCAAATCTCTGCCCCAACTCAGATGTTAAGTGTAAACTAAAATGAAGTGGAGGTTCACAAACTCACCTACCCTATATTGCTATACTATTCTACAAATCGAATGCTCTTCGAACTTCCTAACACATATGAATTTAATCTGAAAGAGATCTTTCAGAAATTATACTCAAAATAGAGTGACTTTTAAGGAAGAATTGTTGAGTTTTTCAATAGGCTCATCAACCGTAAATAAAAAGGGAAGGAAAAAAAGAAGTTTCAGAGCAGTCCTGCAGTACTTTTGATAAGGGTCTTAAGTGACTTTCGGCAGAGGTGGGGGGGACTGTGAAAAGGAAAGTTTTTATTCAGAATTTGCTTTCGGGTCAAGCTCTATATTTCAATGCATCTCCGAGTTTTGTTAGCCGAGCATAAAAATAAGTCCCCCCTCCCTCATCTCCCACGATTCATTGAAATCGCTTTTGGCTTATGTTGTTCCAATTCAATCCTAACTGGATACTTTAAAGGAATCTTTAGATCACAGAATCGATTTAAAATCAAATTCATAAAAATGAAATCTTTTATTTATCTTCTTTGTTTACATATTACATTCTCAAATGAATAGTGTATTTAGAAAACATAAGAGTTCAGTTTAGTTCAAAATGTATTACCTAATAAAAGTCCACTCCGGAATTGGAGTTTAACCCTTAAATCAGTTTCGGACCAGTTGAAAACCATTTTATTGTAATTTTTTTCAGAACCGTATTAACGAAGAATTTTTAACCACTCATGCAAATTCAATTTTTTTTCACTAATATGTTCGAAAGTTAATTAACATTTGTTTGCCTTTCCCCCCCAACATTTGAAATTATTTTTTTGCTGACTTTTCCGATGTGTAAATATTTTTATCATTTCTAGGTATTCATTAAAAAATAAAATTTATGATTGGAAATAATAATAGATTTATAAAAATTATGTCAAGTAAATATCGTTATCGTTTAAAACTCTCGATGGTATTTTTAAAATTATTCTATTAAAAAAAAAAAAAAAAATTTTACAATCTATTTTTTTTCTTTTTGATTATAGTTCATGATTTTTTTTTATGTCTTTCAAAATATATGAATTTTTTAAATGCTTTCCTAATGATATTAAAATATAAAATGTACCATGGCAGCTATTTTCTCATAACAATCTTTTTAACGTTCGATGAGTCGTTTTATTATTAAAAAATTTCAATTCAATAAAAGTTCCTATTACAAAATTGATATGTATATTCAATCCTGTTCTTCCAATTTATTGTAAAAGTAACTAAATAAATGATGCGTGTTTTTGTTTTTCTTTAAATAAATAAGTAAATAAACAATAAAGTTGGAATTCCACTGGTTTATTTGGATTATGAGGTATGAAGAAAAGAAAGATGACCCATTTCTCCAATTAATCTGTACGCGTGAAGTTATGCGGCGTACACCCGGAAGGTATTTTGATGGAATAAATAAAAAAAGAAACTTTTTTTCAAGGTGATTTCCATTGACCGTGATGGATGACTGATAATCAGCCATGCTTCTCCATTTCGAACTTTCTTTTTGTAACACCTTTGACCATATATATATATATATATATATATCAACTAAAATCTAAAGTATAAAAAAAAAAAAGCAGATGCACAACTACATTTAATCAGGACATGTTTTTATAAAACTTGATAGTAAAATGAAAACTTATATGTAAAGAATATAAGAGAAAATTAATTGCATATATTAAAAATAGTTTTTAAAAAGCGTAAATTATTACTGTGTTATTCATGTCTAATATACATCGATATTTTACGGTCAACAAATGTCCGACTTAATTACCGGTGTCGAACCCCTGATCTTTGGATCTGTACACTGCGTGTTTTACGCAATATTCCAACAGAGAAGGGAAGGACTTCACAAATCCTTCTTCAGATTAGTATTCTATGCTTCAATAAAAATGTGATTTCTTTAGTGTCAAAAAAATAATACTACTTTTGTAATCAATTTTCACAAAAAAATTACAGAAATAAACGACTTTTAGGATGAATTAAAAACTGCAAAATTGCTGAAATAAGATGGAATTTTAATTACCTCCTTTTGACCGAAAGAACGTAAGTTGGCTCGTTACAAAAAAGAAATTCATTTTTAGTTATTAAAATAATAAAATTTGATAGAGAAATTCTCATATAAGCATAAAAGGAGAGTTTGTAATTTGCTTTTTTCTGTGTTTACTAGTGCAATGCACTATTTATTATTATTATTATTTTTTTTTTTACGATAACTGCCCAAAATTTCAAAAATTTGAACTATTCTTTTCAAAGGGAAAATTTTACACGAAATCAGGTCATGTATATATATTTTCTTTTTATAAAAACTTAGTTCATATAGTTTTCCAACCTTTTTGGTCCACTTTGCAATTTAAATATTTTTCTTTTTTATTTTCGATTCACTTTTAATTCCACCGTTAATTTATTGAATACCGAACTTTCTTTTTATGAAACTAACGAAAAAAAGAATTATTCGCTGCGAAGTTGTGCGTGAAATTAACTTTGAAATAAATTATTTTTAAAAATCACGAACTATTGTGTTCAAGATTAATGTAAAAAATATCAAACCACTGAGGTCAAAAATTCCAATGATCTGAATTTTTAAAAGCGAAATATATATATATAATAATATATATATATATCTCAAACTTATTTGTGCAAAAAAATTTTTCGTTGCAAAATTTGTTATTGTTTATAAAGAAAATCTTACGGTTATTATAAAATTGGTTTATTTCAATAAATTGCTGTATGAATAATTGCTTTAATACAGAGTTAAATATGTATTGGTTTTTTATTTCGAAGTAAAGTTATTAATTTTAAAGTAAGCGAAATATACCCTATTTTAAAAAGTTTCTTCCACGAGTTGTATACATCCCCAAGAAGCGTTAAAGATGATTGTTCAAGGCGACTGCAAACTAGAAAATTTTAAAAAGATTAAGGGAAAAACCTCTTATGTAGCTAAATATATTTGTAAATCAAAGAAGATATAGGCATTATTCCTGGAGTTAAAATAGTCAACATTTCCATGAAACATTTTCCACCACTTTTTAAAATTTCCCCTGTTCACTATGATTTGCTGGCGCTTAAAAATATTATTTTTCATTCGTATTTTTTCAGGCATTTTAAATCGAAATAAAAAATGAAAGGACATTCAAGTATCTTTTGACGTGGAATTGGCAAGAAGAGGCGGCATTTTTGACTTGTTGCCCGCTCATGCTATTCTATTCATTTACAGAACTACTTTTCTTTGGTGATATCCCATTATTTTAATAGAGTATCTTCCTTGTAAGCTCATTTATCTTCGTCATGACAAAATTTGCTTGTAGATTTTTTGAACAACCTTTCTTCTAAGAATGACATTTTACTATTTTCAAATGTTTACGAATTATTTCCTGTGATAAACTGCCTCTAAAAGATTTCCTATACTTTTGCCTGATTATTAAGATGGACGGATCATTCCCAAAGAGTGGTTGCGTAAAAACAAAGATTATGAATGATTTGAGTTGACTTGGCGCCTCATTTTTTCGATACTTCCCGCATATATATCTTGTTTCTTCATCAAATATGATGGTACGACTTCTTTGGATCATGATTAATTTTACTCTCTCTCTCGTATTCGTGCATGGCTTCCTAAAATGAGGCTTGGATGTTTTCTAAAAACATTTTCGTGACTTTTCATTAAAATTTGTTACAAAAGAAAAAAAAAAAAAAAAAAAAAAACTTTTCAGGTGGTATTTTAACTATTTTTGAGCGCTACTTTTTAGTAGTTACATATTTTTTCTGAAATTTTTTTTACACTTTTTCTATATAATTTACTGCATAAAATTGTTTTAAATATTAATTAGTCTTGCATAATCTTTAGTGGCAGCAAATGATTTTGTTTCTTAACGATGATTCTTTATGCTCGCGTAAGGAAGAGGAGGGAAAAAAAAGAAAGAATTCTATTTTTATGAAATGTATCACAAGCTGGAACGGAATTTTCTGTTAAGAATAAGAGAAAATATATATTCTTCAGTAGGCAATTTTCTGATCACCACATAAGAAATGTCCACAACAGTCACTGATTTCTTCGAAAGATATTTAATAGTATCCATCAATGAAAAGTATTGACTAACGCTAATCGCTCAAATTATAATTAAATTATTAAAATAAATTTATTCCCTCAAAACCATTTCAAAATAAAATTTCGTTAAAAACCTTTCATTGACATTTAAATAGCTATCAAAACGCATCTTCAAATAGTGTTTTATGACCAAATTAAAAAATGATTTTTCATAATTGGGAGCATTTATTTCAAAGCACAGAACACAACTTTTTTTATTGTATTCAGAATTGTTGACGTGTTTAGATGAGGGGCAGCGAGACGGCTGGAGTATAACCGTTATTTCGGAAGGACTTCTTTTAAACTATTGAATAATATATCTTGAGCAGTTTATATATATATATATATATATATATATATATATATATATATACATATATATATATATATATACATATATATATATATATATATATATATATATATATATATATATATATATATATATATATATATATATATATATATATATGCTTAAATTATAAAAGAAATCTGGAGATATTTTATTTTTCTTGAGAAAAATGCTAGAATGAAATGTTTTTCCTACCAGTTTTTGCTCTTCTCTATATAAGCCATGGTTTAGATATGTGAACTAAATTTTTTTTATTTGTAAAATCAGTAATATATTTACAGAAAATCAAATTTGCATCAGCTCACACGATTATATCCGCATTTTAGTAAAATAAAAAATTTCATATTTTTTATAAAGATTTTATTTTCATTATTTTTCTTCTCCTTTTCTTAATTTTTGATCCATTATTTTCCATGTTTTCTTTAATTATGTCGCACACTAATTTAACTAAGAAACTGCAAGGCTCGCAGAATGAAAGTATAAAAAAAAGGATAAATAAATACATCTTTTAATGAGCAATATAAATTGTAATTTAGTAATTTTAAGAACATTTATATGGTTTAAACAAAAGTAAAACAAAGCCATTATAGTAAAAAATAAGATTCAATATGCTTTGGTATTATACTTAAGATATTATTCTATTTCTTGAATTATTGGAGGTTTTATGAATTTTAAATAAAAAACGTTTCCTGTTCTGTTTCCCCCCTCCTAAAACACCCACCTAAGCTACAAAAAAATTTAAAACTAAATTACAAACAGTGAGCTTATTAAAAATATCCGTTTTCCCCCACTTCTGGAATTTTTCATGATGCAATATCATAATGCAATAACTTGAAAATTCTAAATTCCTTGTAGTAATGCATAGCGCTTACTGAAGAAAAAACTGTGGAAAAAGAAATTGCATTTACGATGCATTACGGACACAAAATTTAATCAAAAAGTGATATAACATCGCAGTTAAAAATTCGCGATCGCAACGGTCGATACGCCCTCTAGCGAGAGCCTGTAACCATTAGTTCCCTCATAACCTTTGGCAATGACGGACGCCATTTTCTTAGAAGCAAAATTTCCCTAAGGAAAAGGTAGAAGAACTTGGAAAAAACTAACCAGAACATGCCAAACATTGAAGCAGAACATGCCAAGCATTTGAAGAACAACTTCTCAGTAATTTTTACCTTTCTATTACCAACAACATAAAATGATTTCATGATCACTTGCTGTTACAGATGTGAGTATTGCGGTAAAATAATTTTTCTGTCTTCAATTCATTACAAGTTAAAATGAAGTCAACATTGCTTTCGTCATTCCAATGAATAAATGTGTTCCAATGAATTCCATACAGAACTGTAATAGTTATAGAATATTCTTCTTCTTCATAGAATAGTATATATTTCTGTATCTACATAATTCAGAAAACAACAATAAAAAATAATCCTAATTACTTGAAAAAGTATATTTTGTGCTGATTATAAATAAATATTTTATCGTTTTCTTGGTAAGTGTTTTTTAGTTTTAAAAGAATTTCTACTAGAATTCAGCTATTCTGTTTTTAAGCTACATATTAAAATTCATATCGAGATTTTACAATTATAAAATTTTGATGTGTGGTATGTTACCTAAAAGTAATGAAGGGATAAACTATGTGTATATTATTTGAGAATAAAGTTTTCAAACAAAGAACATATCATTTTGGAATTCTCCGAACTTATAAATCAGGTAAGTGATTTTTATAATAAAAAATTTGCTTGTAAATAATTTTTTTTCTTACTTGATGATCGTTCTCTACAAAATGGTTTTTTTTACGTCTGATTAAATACTATAAGAATTAAAAAAATGAAACAATACGAAAGTTTTTATTGAAAAATGAGGAATTTTTAAAATCGTTTTTATCCAAAGAATTCTTTATTTTACGTTTTTTAGTTTATAATTTTTTGATAAAATTGTTGTCAAAATACCTTTTTCGAAAAATTAAATGGTATTAAATTATGTGTTTATGTATACTCCTTGCATATTCTAATTGAAATAATATGATTCAGAAAAGTATGGAAGAAAAATTCGGTACTTACGTATTAACCACAGCTACAGATTTGGCAGATTTTTAAGTGCCGCCAATCTACACTTAAACTTTTTGGAAAAAATCTTAAAATGAAACACTTGGTTTAAAATCAAAGTAGTCAATCGGATTTCGGTGGAAAATGGGCCGATATAGATTTTAGCATAGATTCAAAACAAACTTTTCTTTCACCTGATTCTATAGCCATTATGAACTCTAATAAATAAGATTCAAAATGAAATAACATTTCCAAAACGGACGTTTACTAAGATAAAGTTTCATGTTATGGACGTTGGTACATTTTCGTTATATTTCACTCCATAAAATATTTCGCTTCTGAAAAAATAAAATTGCATTTTGTTTTGTTTTTGGCAAGTCCCAAAGACGCATTTTCGTAACACTAAAAAATGACGACAAAAAAAAGAATGGATCTTTTTTTTTTTTTTTTTTTTTTTTTGGTTTCGTAAGCATTCTTTATTTTACGTTAAAAAATTTAAATGGGCCTTTCATGTTATACCATTAAATTTAGTAAAACTATTTCTCAGGCATTAGGTTTGAACTCTTATAAGAATGTACCTTTTTTTTTTTCTCTTTATTTACAAATATTTTTCCGATGTGTTCTGGATGTTCCTTCTCTAAAAAATAAGAGATACCATTTTGTTTTCGTTTGCATAAGAAAGAAAACAAACATTTTTCTTTATTAATTTTAATCAGCCACAATAGAGATGGAACGTTACAATGCTACATTAAAGACGTCTCCAGTGTAACTGAATGACTGTTCATATGGAAATCGCAGGGATTCGGCACATACAACAACGCCCCCTATAGTTCGTTGCGATCGCGAATCGGGATCTTCTAATCGCGAGAAAACTATAGCAATAATTGCAACAACAACAAAAAATGGCGTTTAAATTTACGATCAAATTAACACAAAAAACGCGTCAATAAGGAATTACTTAAATGCTTTATTTAAAATTTGCATATTGTAATAAAAATCTGCCTAAAAAATTGTTGAAAAGTAACTTGGATTTACATTGAAATCGACGCAAGTAAAGCGAATCAAAAAGTGATTATTAAAGTGTGCTGTTTGAAACTCGTTTGTCGTAATAATCTCGATAAAAATACTGGATTTTTAAAATCACGTGGAAAAGCGTAGCAATAATTGCCTTAAAAGAAAAACAAAAATAGATTTACGATGAAATCGGCGTAAATAAATGACGTCAAAAAGCGATCCATTAAATGCGTGATTTATAGCTCACGAGTCATAATATCGTATTAATTTATCGGGATATTAAAAACCACATAATTATCATTAGTTATAACTGCCAAAAATTACGATTAAAAAAATGATCGAAAAACGATTTATGACGAATTCGGCAAAAGTAAAGCTAGTCTTAAAGTGATGACTCAAATTCGAAATTTGCATATCTTAATATTATATTAAAAATATTTTTTTTTTCTTTTTTAAAAATCACTCAGAATTCCAAAGCAATGACTGTGGGAAAAACGATCGAGAAACAACATGGATTTACAATAGAATCTGTACTAATTGAACCACATCAATAATTGATGACTCAAATGCTCAATTCAAAATTTTCGAATTTTTTTTTTATTTTTCAAAAAATAAAAATTTGTTTTTTTCACTTTGTTTAGAAGCTTTCTCGGGCTGCTGGTTGTGCACCCCTCACCTAGACGAAACCATTTTAATAGGAGGTTGTGTTTATTGTGTTGCAGAAGATGAAGATATAAGCCTGCAATTGCAGCCACATGCTCTGCTATGGCAGCGATGGATGGCTGGAAATCCCAGCCACTTGCACTGAAAAGAGCCCCCTTTCTCAAACAAGTGCCTCCTCGAAGGCTGCTTTCCAAGTTATTCCAGGTATGTGTGTGTTCTAATTTTAGATTTCTTAAAAACTTCGGGTTTACCATTTGTTCCTCCGTCATTCATTTTACTACTACATCATAATTCTACTTGGCAGCTCGGTCGGCTTCTTTAAACTACATCGTTAGTTTCTTTGTCCATTCGAAAAATAAAAGAAGAAATCAGCTGATAGCAACGGGATGGGCAGAAACAAGTGTTAGGTTTTGGCAGAAATAAGATAAAGTTTAAACACACATGTTCCATTTCTTCCCCCTTCTTTCTAACCCTCCAGATGGAGCTATGGGATGATTGCAGGTCCCTCAGACCTGCCATTTCAGCATGATTTCTCTTTGTAGGGAGTGATATACCTGCCAAGAAACATCTTTTCATTAGGAGTGGCATTTTCTCTACCATCTTGGAGATATGGCCAAATATCCAGACATCCAATGGAGCGTCCACATATTAACGTGATGTTCTTATGGGCTGACCAGTTTTTGATAGGACAGCTGAAGCTTGCAGTGAGGATGGCCCCCAAAGGTGTTCTATGGAATCTATGAGAAGGCAGTTTTTGAACTACCTGCCTGCCCTTGCATATTGGTTTATCATCTTCAAAACCTGGCAACACTTGAGAAAACTGTAGTACTCCACAGTGGGGTCACTGTGGAGTTCCAGGCAACGAGAAAGCGGACTTCCTGGCTAAAAAGGGTGCTTTCATTATGCAAGGAATTACTCGTCCTGTGCCCTTCTATACTAAAAAATATCTTATTAAAACATCAATTGAAGAACGTGCTCAGGAAGACCTCCATAATTGTGTTTCCTAAAGTCCCGGAAGAATGCTATTCCAAATTTGTGTAATGGCCCAAGGCGTTGAGCAGTGGCTGAATTCCGCCTAGCTACCTCACACGACTGTCTAAGAAACCTTCTTTATAGACTGAAAATTGTTTCTTCTCCGATATGCACTCTGTGCATCTCTGGAGAGGTCATGGACTCCGCACACCTACTCCTGTCCTGCTCTGAACAAGAATTTTCTCGCCGTTAGATGAATGAACACTGTTTCAGCATTTTTTGTATTGTACTCTGTGTTCTTTCTTTTTTTTTTTTTCGTTTTCTGCTGTAACTGTTCATCATCTGACATTAGAAATAAACAAAAAGGTAACTCTAAAAATAGTAATTAATAAACAGTTTTTATAACATTCATCAGGGTTTGTACTTGTCCTGATATTCCTGCTGAAGCGACGTGACGTCACTCATCATATTCTGCATAAATTGTTTTTATAATTATTTATTAACTTTAAGTTTGTTTTTACTACAACTTTAATTCTTACATTTTAGAATGGCAGTTTAATATTGTTCTATTATTTTATCTTTGCGTATTTGCATCTTAAATATTTGATGCCGCATTTAGCCTAAACTAGTCATGTATAAATTGTAAATAAATGTAAATAGTAATTATTCAATGTGTTTATTCTTCAAACCATTCATTACGCTTCACTGGTGACCAGGACGTGATTTGAATGACCCAATTGCAACCATTGAAAAAGCTATGCCTATTACTGGAGATACAGAGCTTGATAATCCAAGTACTTCTAATTATATTGAAGACGTCTCAGTAAAACCTCCTCCTTTTTGGAATGAAGCGCCAAAATTATGGTTTGCGCATATTGAAGCTCAATTCAAGAATAGTAATGTTTCGGCTGAAATTACAAAGTACAACATCGCCGTCGCTGCCTTGGAACAGAAAATTTTGAACACGGTAAGTGATATAGTTTTGTCAGCTCCCGAAGAAAATCAATATACCGTATTAAAGGAAGCACTTATTGCTCGTTTGAGTGATTCCGAAAGTGTTCAACTAAAAAAACTTTTCTCCGAGCTAGATCTTGGCGATAAGCGCCGTACTCAGTTGCTACACGAAATGCGAAATTTGGCGATGGGTAAAGTTAATGACAATGTTTTAAAACCACTTTGGTTACAACAATTGCCGCAGCAAGTTCAAGCCATTTTAGCTGTCAGCACTGAAGCTCTTGATAAATTGACCGAAATGGGCGATAAAATTTTAGAAACTTGCGGCAGGTACCAGTGCGTTGGCGAATTTTCTGCCAATAGAAATCTAGAAGCGACTAAATCAGAAAGTCTGAATTTATCGACAATATTAGACAAAATTAATGAACTTTCTAAAGAAGTTAGTGAGCTGCGAAGATCACGCAGTACCTCTAGAAATAAGAATAATTGTAATCGCCAAAGTTCCAATTATAGGAACCGATCAAAATCTAGAGAAGGTATTTGATGGTACCATCGTCGTTTTGGTAAAAAGTCAACTAGATGCACTAAACCCTGTTCATTTGTTGCTGATTTTGAAAAATCGGAAAACTAATTAGGCCATCGTTGGCGGCGCAAGACGATGGTAGCCAGAATTCAAGTCGCCTTTTTATTTATGATCCCTCGAGTAAACGAAATTTTCTTATCGATACTGGAGCTGATGTATCTGTTTTACCAGTTTCTGCAAAACAGAAAAAAATTCCTGATCCAAAATTTTACTTATATCCTGCTAATGCTTCACAAGTGCACACGTTTGGGACACAGCGAGTTTTCCTTGATCTGGGCTTAAGAAGAAAATTTTGTTGAACCTTTATTGTTGCCGATGTTTCTAAAGCAATAATAGGTGCTGATTTTCTTAAAGAATACGGACTTTTAGTTGATATAAAAAAGAGAAAATTAATAGATCCTACTACATCTTTAAAATCCTTTGGTCGACTTGTCCATGTTCCATCAACTAATTTGACTACTGTGTCGTCTAAAACTACTGATCCTAGAATTTACCAACTGTTGAATGAATAAGATATAACTGTAGAACATTCAACAGTCAAAGAGATCAAACATGACATCACGCATCATATTATAACAACTGGTCCACCAGTTTTTTCAAAACCTAGACGTTTGGCACCCGATAGATTAAAAATTGCACGAAAAGAATTTGAGTACATGATTGAGCAAGGAATTTGTCGGCCATCAAAGAGCGCTTGGGCCAGTCCTTTACACATGGTGCCAAAGAAAAATGGAAGCTACAGACCATGCGGTGATTACCGAAATTTAAATGCTGTCACTATACCTGATCGATATACATTGCCACATATTCAAGACTTCAACAACCAATTACATGGTTGTAAAATATTTTCGACAGTGGACTTAGTCAGAGCTTATCTCCAGATACCGGTCGAACCTAATGACGTGGAGAAAACAACAATCTGTACCCCATTTGGTTCCTTTGAATTCATAAGAATGAGTTTCGGGTTACGTAATGCCGCACAAACCTTCCAAAGATTCATCCATACCGTACTTCGCGGATTAGATTTCTGCTTTGCCTACCTTGATGATGTACTTGTGGCTTCCAGAACCGAAGACGAACATCTTTCACATCTAAGACATGTGTTTCAACGATTTCAAGAAGCTGGTTTGGTCATCAATTTAGAAAAGTGCGTCTTTTTAATATCAAACATTGATTTTTTGGGACATCATATTTCAGAAAAAGGCCTCAAACCAACTGATGCCAGGATCAAAATTATTGCCGAATATAAACGGCCAAATAATATCAAAGAACTGCGTCGTTACCTTGGTATAATAAATTTTTACCATCGATTTATACCGAATGCTGCTGAGAAATTGGCGACACTTAACAGTTTTTTCAAAGGAAAGAAGAAAAATGATAAATCAATAATAAATTGGACGGAAGAAACTATTCAAGCTTTCGAAAATAGTAAGAAAGAACTATGCTCTGCCACATTATTGACGCATCCAAATCAAAAAGCGAAATTAGCTTTAATGGTCGATGCATCTGATCATGCTATTGGTGGTGTGGTGCAACAAAATATTTCAGGTGTCTGGGAACCACTGAGTTTTTTCTCCAAGAAGTTGACAGACACTCAAACACGCTATAGCACCTATGACAGAGAGCTACTAGCAGCCTATTCTGCTGTAAAACATTTCAAGTATTTCGTAGAAGGACACAATTTTACGATTTACACTGACCACCGTCCTCTAATTTAGGCATTTCTGCAGAAAGGTGATAAAGCATCACCGCGACAAATGAGGCATCTAGATTTTATCAGTCAATTTACAACTGATATACAGCACATTTCTGGTGTAGATAATGAAGTAGCCGATGCACTATCAAGAGTTGAAGAAGTTGCCCTTCCGGAAACGATTGATTTTAGTGCACTAGCCAAGGAGCAAGAAACTGATGAAGAGCTCGAAAATCTTATGAAATCAAATACTAATCTAAAGTTTGAAAAATTACCCGTTTTCGGAACAGATAAAGAAATATATTGTGATATTTCTACAGGAAAACCACGACCTTATGTGACAAAGGAATTTCGAAAATTAATATTTTTGTCAATCCACAACCTATGTCATCCAGGAGCTCGAGCTACAGCACATCTAGTGACAAAAAAGTTTGTATGGCCTTCAATGAACAAGGATGTCAAAGAATTCACTAAAAGCTGTCTATCTTGTCAAAGATACAAGATACAGCGACATGTGCATAAACCGGTTGGTGAGTATGTACCAACTTCAAAAAGATTTGACGAAATTCATCTGGACATAATTGGACCTTTGATAACTTCCGAAGGACAAAGATATTGTGTAACTCTAATAGACCGGTTTACTCGCTGGCCAGAAGCCATACCGGTGCCTGATATTAAAGCTAACACCGTTGCAGAAGCAATTTATAGTGGTTGGATTTCTCGCTTTGGAACACCGTCAATAATAATTACGGATCAAGGAAGTCGGTTTGAGTGGTCTCTTTTCACCGAACTTGCCCATCTCTTAGGAATCAAGCGAAGGCGAACCACATCTTACAATCCTGCTTGCAATGGGTTTATAGAGCGATGGCATCGAACTCTGAAAAATAGCATCATGTGCCATAATAATCCTCAGTGGACGAAAGTTCTACATACTGTACTACTGGGGCTACGCTCCACTTTCAGAGAAGAATTCCAGACAACTCCATCGGAATTGGTTTATGGCTCAAATATTAGATTGCCTAGTGATTTTCTCCATGAAACACAAGCATCTACTAACATTTCTACTTTTGCTGATCAACTACGAAAATATTTCTCTCAAGTTAGGCCTGCTCCACCTTCACGACATGGAAAATCTCCCATGTTTGTGACAAAAGATCTTAACACTACTTCTCACGTATTCGTACGAACTGACGCCGTCCGTCCACCACTTCAACCCCCATATGAAGGACCTTTTAAAGTAATTTCCAGAAATAAAGATTACTTCACACTATCAATAAAGGAAAAATCCAGAAATATCTCCATTAATCGTTTAAAACCATGCTTCACGGAACAGTCTGCAGACTTGGAGAACAACGCCTCTTCTTTCAATTCAATGCCCACAGTCGGCGTACCTGCAGTCTTTCCAAAAATGACTGATTCAAATGTCATGTCAAAAAGAAAAGAGTTACATTTTCTGACGAACCCAAGGTTTTTTCCAACAAGACATCACGTTTTGGGAGACCTATTAAAGTTCCATCTAAATTTCTCGATTCGTTTGAATGAGGTTCTCACTGGAAGGGGAGTAATGAAGCGACGTGACGTCACTCATCATATTCTGCATAAATTGTTTTTATAATTATTTATTAACTTTAAGTTTGTTATTACTACAACTTTAATTCTTACATTTTAGAATGGCAGTTTAATATTGTTCTATTATTTTATCTTTGCGTATTTGCATCTTAAATATTTGATGCCGCATTTAGCCTAAACTAGTCATGTATAAATTGTTCATTACGTCATGTATAAATTGTTCATTATGATGAGTGACGTGACGTCACTCATCATATTCTGCATAAATTGTTTTTATAATTATTTATTAACTTTAAGTTTGTTATTACTACAACTTTAATTCTTACATTTTAGAATGGCAGTTTAATATTGTTCTATTATTTTATCTTTGCGTATTTGCATCTTAAATATTTGATGCCGCATTTAGCCTAAACTAGTCATGTATAAATTGTTCATTACGCTTCACTGCTAAAGAAGTATTTTGTCCGTGCTTTTAGCTTCTTGTCCTTATACTTCTGATTTTAAAGCCTGCTCAGAACATCCCATTTTCTAAGAATGCATTAAAGAATCGGAAAATTTGGGCTTTTAATCCAATATCTTTGTATTTTAATTAATAATACTACTAGTAGAAATCGCAAAATTCCATGCTTACAAGCTACTTATTAAATGCAGGGTTCAGGCGTTTATTGTTGAAACTTTTTCAGAAATTCAGTCATTCTGATAAAAGAAGAAAGCCCTTAAAAAGTTAAAATTTTATTGGTGATGAAGTCAGAAGTTGGTTATTCAGGCAGGATGGAGAGTGATTAGTCTCTTTCATACGATTTTAAAAATTATTGATTCTAATTTATAGGTATAATAAAATAAGGAATTTGTGCTGTAGGCACTGAAAATATGACATTGAACATGACGCTAAATGAGTAATCAAATTATGAAGCCCATTTTTTAATAAATTCAGAGACATTTAAAAAGTGGAATTTTCTCATTGGTTTAGCAGAAGCCGTTGTTTTAAATGAATTAATGAGTGATTAAGTTTTAAAAAATATTTTTTAAAGATTTTAGAGATGTTTGCTGGCTTATTAAAATAAATATTCTGTAAAATTTAATTTTTATTCATTATGCTAGATTTACTAAATGATACACGTGATTGGGGGCTGCAGAGGCTCTTTTTAAATGTCTTCATCTAAAACTAAAAAATTTAAAATCAATGGTAGTTCTTTAAATAAAAACGTGTACGGAAAAAGCTATATGAATGGATAAATGGTGATTTGTTGATGGGAAACGTAACAAAAATGCCAATATTATTATTGACGAAAATTATTATTAATTTTTTATGCATATGAATTTAAATAAAAGCATAAGCTATGTCCTAAAAATCAAAATTTGTTGAAAAGCAGGCCCTACTGGCATTATTGTAATTAATGCTGTCTTAATAGGTACCAAATATACTCTTATATTGGTATTTAATTAGCAAATTTAGTGCCTATTAAAGTTGCACCAATACTGCATTATTTGTATGGTAAATACTGCTGCAATAGTTTTTTTTACTCCCACTCGAAGGTACCGGCCTCATGGTTTAATTTTAAAGAGGAATTGCCTCGACATTATGCCAGATAATACTGTCTATCTTTATTTTGATGGGATGAACTACTAAATGCCTTTTATACTTAATCTCATAATGTAAAGCCATAGAGAAGGGTAACAAAAAATTATAAATTAAAAAATAAAAACACTAGAATTATTTCAGCTTTATAGTTTTGCCAGCATTTGTCGTTAGTTTTCAGCATAATTTTTTGCAGTGTTTTTAGTGCTGATATATAGATTCTACTTTTTTTTTTTACCCCTTACGAAAAACTTGTATTCATCCAGTCGATGATGCAGTAATCATAACATAATTTTTAAATGATGAATTGAAAATCATTTTTAGGTAATTGAAATTTGTTTTTAAAATTAATTGTTTAAGGGAGTCTGGAAAATTTAAAATATTTATTATATCTTGGCATCAGAGAATATTGTCTTTTTTATACTGGTTATTCATTTATTTTTAATGCAGTAAAAAATATTAAAGTATTAAAAAAATTCTTGCATTGATTTGAAACTATTGTTCAGTATTGATAAAATCATGTTTGAAATTGTTAAACATTTCTGTTCTAAATAAAGTAGTTCTGAAATTTAAAAAAAAAGTACATTTTATTTTGTTATAAAATTGTTTTTGTTACTCTTAACTAAAGGTTATTATACTTTTTTAGCTTGCTGTTTGCTTTTGTAGAAGTTGTCTGGTGTATGTATGCTGCTCCAAAAAAATTTCTTTTTTTTTTAAAAAAAAATTGTCTGATATATTTTTTTTATTGGCCCACTGCGAAGTCTGCATTAATGTCTACTTTTCATGAATACACAGATAAAGATGTACCATGGAACTCTAAAGTTGAGAGGGGTTCCAAGACTTGTGACATGCAAATATTTAAAAAAACGAATTTCAAAAAAAAAAAAAAAATATTTCATTAGGAATATGTTGAAAAAAATATTCCTTTATAAAAAATTCAACAAATATTTCTTATCGAGCTTTTCAATTCAAAATAAAATGCAGAATTCAAGAATAAAACATTCTTTTAACAATTCTTTTTTTCTTTTGAAAACCATAATTCAACTTATTTTATTCATTTTCAGCATCTGCATAAACTAAGAACAAATTTATATATTCTATTAGTCATGTTGAATATTTTCAAAATATGGAGTAGTTTTTTTAACTACAGTTGCTAATGAACTTTTTTGTTATTAATTCAGAAAAAGATCAGTGATTTAAAGTTCTGAAAACCGCTGATCTAAAGTAATGAGTTGAAATATATGTGGTGATCTTACTTGGTTTATAATTATAAAATGGTTATTTTACTTTACAGCTCTTGTTACTTGTTGTTTTAATTATTACTGTAGTCATAAATGTCCTCTTCATTTTGGATACAAGTCGAAAATTACAAGAAGATATCCCATTTCTAGGTAAGCATATTATTTCAGAAGAAGTTTTATTTACTTGTTGCTAGTTATTTAGTTTTAGAAAAGGATGTATGAGTGTTATATTGTTGTTATTGAATTTTTAAAAACAGTCATAATGAATTATGGCGTACATATTTATAGTTCTTTGAAGATGAATCTTATTCAAATAAAAAGTTCAGAATCTAAAAAATGGAAGATAATGTGTTACTAAAAAGATTAATTCCAGGTTCGGTTGATGTCTGTTATGTTTCAAAAATTGACTTTTATTTGCTTCTCAATGTCAACATCAGGTGTGTAGAGGAGCAGCCATGGATCGAATTTCCAAACGGCGATATTGAGCCTGACATTATTATTTTTGTTGGATACGATCAACGATCAATCTAAAGCGAAGAAAAGAGATCGCCAAGAGGAAAAAAAGCCTGTGACGTCTTCCAGACTATGTGTCTAGATTTTCAAAGACATTTTACTAATTAGGAAAGGTTTAAAACAGGGTGGCCACCCACCTGGAAAACCTGGAATTATCAGGGAATTTTTTTTATACTGGAAAAAACCTGGAAAAATCAGGGAAATCTTGATAAAACCCTGGAAAAACTGGAAATTTTTTCTCAGACTTTTTTAAACTCTATTGTACTCCTATCCAAAGAAATCTATATTTATAATTTTTTCTCAGTAAAGCCAACCAATTGCACATTTTCTTACAATCTCTAACAGCAATGTTTGTCGATAAATCGTTATAATTGTTGCGGTTATGTTAATCTTCTCAATTTCAATTTAATCCTTTAAGACATATTTCAGATAAAAAATATTTCTTTAAGAACTATCAATATATTAACATTTAACTTTACTATTTTATTGGTAGATATTTGATTAAAAAATTGAATTACAAAACGAAACTGTTTCTCTTTTTACCTTATAAAGCTGACAAAAACCAAGAAATGTATGGGAGTAAAATGATGTATAAATATACAATTTAAAGTTTTGTTATTCATATGTGTTTATTAGGAAGAAGGAAAACGAAACTTTGTTTTTTTGTTCGGTACTGTAGAGGTGCAAGTTTCTGGCTTTAAAAACAATTAACTATGCTAAAATTAAAAACCATGTGTTTGGATTGGAATTCTTTAAATATTTTAATATCAAATAAGAAAAAAAAAGCAAAAATATAAGATTTAAAGAATTTTGTCTTTTTCCTATTGAATATGCAACAAGAAGTTAGACAGTTTTGCATTTGGGACATTTTTGTTTACTGAATCTCTTAAAAAAATATTTTATTTAAAACAATATTACTTCTAAAAAAATTAATAGCTTTAAAAATTTGACTTGTTATTAGTTTAAAGAAAATATGATCAATGAATTTTCTAAAAAGCACAGTTTAGATAAAATGCTGTATAAAATGGCTTTGTGTTGAAATGTAAGCACAGTGACTCACAAAAGTATTTGTACACTTATGACTTTCAATAATATAAGACTATCCATTAATAAAAATGAGAATGGATATTAAATAATAAAAAATATATTCTATTCTTAGCTAAACTGTATGGAATATATTAAAAATAAACCAAAAGTTTATTTTTAAGAAATCAATCATCAAAAAGTAACAAAAACTTTGTTTCACCAAAGTCATTGTATATTTTTTAAAAAAATTTCCTCTTGTAGTAAATGTTAATTTTTTGTTAAAATAACATTCAGTAGGCTTTCTTTTTGCATCTACAATAGCTTTTAAAAGTCTGTAAATAAATGTTAACTATTTTTTTTTTGTTAGGGTAAAATTTGAGTAGAATTTTTTTTAATAAATCTTACAGAAGCTTTTACAACACTCAATTGTGAATTTTTGAAATTTTCCGCAAATTTTATAATTTTTGTCTCTGATGGTATGAAGTTGTTCTTTTAAGCATTTTATCTCATAATACACTTTGGTATAGGACACAATAAACTAATTTATCATAATTTATTACTGATTTAACTGGTATGATGATAAATAATCAACTTTGAAATGTTGTCTATTGTTTTATTATGACTATAAACAGTTTTTAAATGTTAAAAGAAAAATATTATGGAGTAGGCCAGTAAAAATTAAAAAATATAATTTTGCTCTCATGAGTTTCATACTAACTTGCAAATAAATAAACAATTAAATGAAAAATAGTTCAATAAAAAAATTAAAGCAATAGATGATAATTTTAATTCTAATAGCCGAAAACATTTAAGTGTAGGATGATTTTTGAGGGGGAAAAGTTTTTGTTACTTTTTGATTGATTTCTCAAAAATAAACTTAGGCTTTGTTTTAAAAATATTCTATACAGTTTTCTATTATCTTTATTTCTATTATCTTTATTTCTATTATTTTTATACATCTTATTATTAAATACCTATTCTGAAATATTCATTTTAATTAATGAGTAGTATCCTATTTCAATAAAAGTTATAAGTGAGCGACAATTTTTGAAAGCCGCTGTAAATATAAAATTTTTTTGATATATAATCTCCTGAAATGGTTTCTTTTTGCTTACAGAAAATATATATTAAACAATACTTATCCAACGTTTTTTTTTGGTCATTCTGTATTTGCCATTTAGTAGGTACACTTTAAGCAAAACCTACTTTAAATAACGCATGGAAAATATTTTTTTCAATAAAAACAATATATTTTTTAAGCTAAACATACTGTTTTCTCCACGTATCTTAACATTTTTGAAACTAATGTTGTCTCAAAACATTAAAAAAATCTTCCCAAACTGTTAAAATAAATTTAGTCTAACTATTTTTTCACGATGTAGCAATAAAAGATACGAAGGAAATAAATATATGACCACCGAAGCCGACGTCTTCAGGGTGTACCGGCCCCGGTAGCCTTAAAACAAAACCTTTTCTATTGAGAGAGAGGCAAATGCCTAAAGTAACTCCCTCAGTACCCCGAAAGTTTTGTACTGGACTTTTGTACAAAACCTTCAGGGTACTTTTTTGTACTGGACTTTTGTACAAAACCTTCAGGGTACTTTTTTGTACTGGACTTTTGTACAAAACCTTCAGGGTACTTTTTTGTACTGGACTTTTGTACAAAACCTTCGGGGTACTGAGGGAGTTACTTTAGGCATTTGCCTCTCTCTCAATAGAAAAGGTTTTGCTTTATGGCTACCGGGGCCGGTACCCCCTGAAGACGTCTGCTTCGGTGGTCATATTTTTATTTCCTTCGTTTCTTTTACAGCTACATTTATTATTATTATTTTTTTAATTTCTGCTGTTCTTAAACACGTTTTTTTTTTTTCAAAGAAGTTTTGACTATTTAGAAATAATAAAAAAAAAATTTTTTTGTTTTCTTTAAGTATTTTTTTACAATGAAATATTAAAAAAGAATAACATTTTAAATAAAATACTTTAATATTTTGACACTTTTCTTGTACCCATCCTACACTCCGAGAAAAAAAAAACAACCTTGAAATTTGAGATTTTTACCTGGAAAAATCGGGGAAATTTTAAACCTGATTTGAGTGGCCACCCTGTAAAACTATTGACTTTACATTTTACCCATTGGCAAAATGCCTCTTGGTTTGAATTTAATGGCATTCAGACACTTTTCAACTGTGTTCAAAAGTAATAGTAAACAGTCCACTGCTGTTTTTCTTTTTATTTTCACTAGCAGGCATTTTTAATGTATTTACATAATAATAATTTAAAGTATAATGACTGGCTTGACGGTGATTTCAATATAAATATGAAAGCTGAAGACGGAAAAGTATTTTGTGACGTCTTGAAATACAAACATAGGCAGGAATCCGTCGACAAACATCAAATGAAACAGTTTTTGCAACCCATGATTTGAAATGGTGTGGGGTTTAACGCAGTCAATCCAGAAAAAAAAAGTATTTGACCCATGGTAACCAATGATCGTAATGCGATCATTGGTTACGATAATGGATCATTGGATACGATCACATGGGTAACCAGTGATCGTAATAAGATGATCACAACTTTTTTGTTGATTTTGTTTTTTACTTTTAGTTTATTTAAAGATCTGGCAAAAATATTCAGATAAATATTGACACACAGTGGGAACAGGAGCTAAAAATCAATTTAAGAGTTAAAATGCCACCGTGATTAGGAGAAGCAAAACTAAAATAATTGAACTCATTTGTTCGAACGATTTTCATTGCGAATAATAAACAGCAAAACTGAGTTGAAGCAGTTAAGACTAAAATGATACGCCACAAATGCGATGCTGCAACATCACATCGAGGCATGTCTGAATACCGTTTTGGAAAAACCCTCATATAAAATGTTTTTACATAACAAATTTTAATTTCCCGTGAAAGAACATTTTGGACACATGCATTGTTACCAACATTTTGTCCTTGCAGAAAACCAACTTTTCAAATAATAATGCCGTTAGCCAGCCTCCTGGTGAATACCATTGATTTGTAACAATTTTCATACATTTTTTAAATGCATCATCACCAAGCTTTCTTTTTGTAAACCGTATGTTTTCACAACTCACTTTTGTACCCAAACTCCGACCTTCGTCATGAACATTATTGAATTGTGAAACCCACCATTCTCTATCACATTTTTGGTTTAAATCTCTACAAGTCATTCTACAATCTCTACATTTCACATTCTTTATGTTCAGAAACGCACTTCCCAGCCGCAGGGAGTAAAAAGTCATGTGTTGAAATAAAGGTTATACAAAGATGTATGTTTCCTTGTTTTGTTTGGTGAGCTTCATAATTCCTCGTTCGTAGCTGTTTTTATTCGTGGATAACTGAATAAGCTGCTGATTTAAAGCCTCGTCTGAATTTGACATTATTCCATGCAAAGAGTTTTGAAGAGAGGCACAAGATTAGACAAGTATGCTGAGTGAGACAACACATCCTAACTCCAATATATGTGTGCGTTGTCGTTTGACAAAGTTTCTGGGTGACAGCTTCGTTCAAACTGTCCTATTGGAACTGATTCCTTGGTCACATACTTTTCTAATCCTAACACATCTCTCTGGTGAAGTTCTGCTTTTGAAGTCTGGACAAAAACCACATTGTTGTAAACAATCCAATTTCCACAAAGTTATCATTCGTTTGAAAAAGATTGTTTTCTTCATTAGCAGATGTTTATTTGTGCCGTCAGATGAACCACTTTTAGTTTATGATAGTGCGTGAAAGATGTCTTACATAAAAATATAACAAAATTTCACATTCCAAATAAAAAACTGTTATTACCTTATGGTTCTGCGTCGCATTTAAATTTTATAAAAAATGGACATTTTTCTTAAATTTAAATTTTAGAATCGATATTCTATTGTTTTAATGCTTATTTAAAAGATAAATAAATAAATATTTTAAATCAGCGTGAACTGTGCTTACAATGTCTTAATCACTGTGCATAATCATCGCTGGAATGTCTGTGCTGCTTTCCGATTTGATGATAAACACAATGAAGATCTAATGCGGAAAATGAAAATACAGTACAACCTTCTAATTGATGCTTAAAATCATGCCTATGTGGTATGGGATATCTGGCATTATAGAGCTGCGTTTAAAGCATCCCCTCAGGGTCTCCATCCGCCATTGCTTACGAGTCGTAATGGACTAAACCAGTGTTTCCCAAAGTGTGGTATGCGTTCTTATGTGTAATGTTTTGCAGCAGACAAAGCAGAATTTCAAAAAAAAAAAAAACATTTAAAAACAAAGCTGGTCATGAAAATTTACGATGACATATTTTTCTATTGGCTATATTTTGCAGAGTTAACAGTTAATAATTAGTGGTGTCAACATCCAGTTGTGATTTTTAACTTTTGTGCTATTTCTTATAGTAAAAAATACATAAGTTTTTTTTATTAGTGGTACACAGTGTTGCGAAAAATTTAGAAAGGGTACACAAAAGTCTTAAGGTTGGGAAACACTGGACTAGACCATATGCCATGC
Organism: Parasteatoda lunata; assembly: GCA_949128135.1. Classification (NCBI taxonomy): domain Eukaryota; kingdom Metazoa; phylum Arthropoda; class Arachnida; order Araneae; family Theridiidae; genus Parasteatoda; species Parasteatoda lunata. The sequence goes on along the minus strand of OX421973.1, from coordinate 120,400,287 downwards.
TTAAGCAAGTAGTCTCATTCTGTTTTGTCTATTTTCAATTAATCTGGAACCAATCTACGCATTTAAGATGTTATGGGTGGAATTTTTGTAATAATAGCATGTGGCTGACGTTAACTTTTTTTAAACCAGTTTTTACAATTTTTGTATGCTTTAAATAAGCTTTAGAATTCTTGCAGTAGTGAATGTATATCTGGATCTAGATATTGATGGGTGTTACAAATGACGATAATCCTTTAATTATTTTAGTTGAAACTGTGATAATGATGTTAAAAGATCAATCAAACGCTTTTGTTTAATGTCGACCAAAAGTCCATGTGCCTTAAGAAAATTTGCCCCCATTTTTGGCTTTGAGACGTCTATGATATTATAATTTCATTTGAAACGTCTTCTCAAGCCTATATCCAAACTGATATAGGTCCTTGCTGTAAGTTTTGATGGAACTTAAATTTGCTGCATAAAGTTTAAAATCAGGTGAGGACAGTTTATTTGGTTTTACTGACACATCAGCCTTTACTTGATAGTGCCTTTTGCTTGACTTGTCAAAAAGAAAAGAGGTTGCAGTTTTGTTGGATGTTTCCTCTTCAATCGATCGGCCCATCAAGTTTCCTGTTGTGTTTGCTGATTTTTAAAATTCGCAACCCTTTACACAGTGATGCACACTGTTTCTAAATTCGTAATGATACCAACTTACCTTATAACAAGAAGGGTATTTACAGATTTATTTTGAGATTTACCCCTTGTCATGAATGTGTCAAATTTCTTAATTCTGCGATACTAATGTATAAAAAATTAATTTTTTCATTATTAGAGTTCTGAAGTTTTACCAGATATTTTATTCATTGTTGCGCTAAATAATATACCTTATCCAAAGCTTATAGATCTTGAACTTAATGTCTCTGAAGCCGAAGTGATTCCTCAAGAATGGAAGTTTCCATATTTTCCATCCACTGACAGGTTTGACAAAATATACACTACAAAATCTAAGACATTTTCATCGAAGGATGCAAAATGTTATACTTAATTAAATCACAAATAATATTGTCACGGTGCTTCGAGTTTTAAAATCCATAATTTAGGTTTATGTCACCAAAAAATTTGTGGTTTTTACTGCCACCTTGTTTACTCCTAAATTCACGTTATTTTGAGTTAATGAATATATATTGGGGTACAACCTTTTTTTGAGTGAAGGGCCACTTACACAGCAGGTTGAATAGCAAAGGGTCGCACGTATATTAAGGCATGTTGACGCAAAATATGATTTAAAAAAAAATTATGAACATCAATCTTCTTAGCACTCATATTTTTTTTATCAATAAAATTGGTAATATTTTTAAAAAAAATTAAATACTCTTAATTATCAGAATTTATTCAAAAATAAAAAAAATATGATTGTTTTTTTAAAAAAATGTTTTATTTTTTAAATCAAAAATTGATAAATAAAAAAAAGTATGCATAAGTATTAGGAAAAAGAAATGTTTTGTTTTTATTTATCATATCTCGGTAATAAGTTAATTTAAAAATTAGGGATATTACGAATATTTTGCCACTATTAGGTATTAGGCTCTTTTGCCGAATATTAGGTTGGCCGAATGTTTGGCCAAAATATTCAACAAAGTATTTTTTTGGAAAAATAAATATTTTTATTTATTTATTATTTTTTTTTTCAGAATTAGTATAACATTGATAAAAAATAATCTAAAATCGTAATTATTTATCATTAAAAATAGTTTTTACACATATTTGTTTAGCACATGTCTTACAAATTTAAGTTCTGTACGATAAATGGAAAAGTGAAATTTGAATTATTAAAACTAGATTTAATTAACTGCTTCATTAAATCTTAATTGTACTGCTATATTTTTTTAAAATTTTGTTTAGGCAATTCATTTCTTTACCTGTTTTATGGTAAGACAGATAACCGATAACATAGAAAACTGTGATTTCAAATGTTATATTTTAAGAACTGTTTTTCTCTTTTAATGAGCGGTTTATTCTGCATTTTTTAATAGCGTTTCTAATAAACGTTATTCTTTTATCCACACTTTCTAAGAATGTGTGAAAAAGTTTAAGGCTCAGGGGATAGTGTTCCCCTTCCAATGAGGTGAACCGGGTTCCCAGCGATGGCTGGTCGATACGAATTCTGCACACGGCTCGCTCCGACCACAGTGTTGACATAAAATATCCTCAGTGGTAGATGGGTTAAAGTCTCCTAGCCCTCAACTAACCTTGGAGGTTTTCGTGGTGTTCCTCTCCATGTAACGCAAATGCGGGTTAGTTCCATGAAAAGTACTCCACGAGGGTAAATTTCTCCCAATACTTGATCCAGGAGTTCCCTGGAGTGGGTTCAAAATTATTATCTCCTATGCTGGAGTGGGTTACAAAATTACATGGCTACGGAGTTGAACATTAGAAGTCGTGAAATCAAGAATTGGGTAGGCTGTTCAATGATGGTTATATTGGAGACAGTTGAATTGAGATTTTCAAAACTAAAATTTTCGTCTCAAAACTAAACACTATTTTTCTTTTAGTTCCTATTGAATTTTTTCTTTTTTCAAAAACCTATGTTTTCATCAACGTTTTTATTATAACGTGGCCACTATAAGTTTTCTATTAAGAGTTTTTTTATTTTATTTTATTTATTTATTTATTTATTTATTTTTTTGTACTATTTCTTGAAGGAAAACAGATGTTCAGCTTTAAAATTTTCTTTCGAGAATTAAGATTGATTTGTATTTTTTTATTTTTCTCTTTTGTATATTATCTTTTGTTTTTACGGGTTTCATTTTTAAAAGAGTTTCTCATAGGCTAACTTTCTTTTAACGAACAACTTCAGTTTTTTGTAGTTTTTTTTATTATTTTTTTTTAATAATTGTTAGTCAGTTTTTTTTTTTTTTTTTATTTATCTGGGATGTTTTTATGGATAACTTATAATTTTTTACCCTTTACAAATAATATAGCAAAGTCTTAATTGATTTTCAATAATGACTAAATTTATTTATACATAAAAAATATTTATTAATGAATTTTTTTTTTTAAATTTAACTACTTGGTCGTCTGATATTCAGAATTCGACCGAATTTTTTTTTTCTTTGTCTTAATATTCAGTATTAGGCTATTCTTTCAAATCACTATTCGTTACGTTACACAAAAGAAAAGAAAATAAGAAAAAAAGCACTCATGCTCACAAAATGAAAGTATAAAGAAAATAAATAAAAACATATTTTGATGAGTAATATAAAGTCAAAATAAATATTTTAATACAAGAAAATTTATAGGGTATAAACAAAAATTAAAACAAAACCATAATACAAAGTAAGATGCAATATTTATTTGGTATAGTACTTCAGATATTATTTCTATTTCTTGAATTATTAATAGTTTTTTGAATTTTAAATAGGAATTATTTTAATACTATTCTGTTAATAAATATATATAATAGTCAGGGTATCTGCACACCGAGAAAGTCATGAATTTCAGCATTGAATAAAATTTTTCATGAATTGTCATGATTTCAACTATTTTTTAAAAAAATAATGGAGTTAGGTTGCCGAAAAATGTAATTTTTAAAATGGAATTAACCCCCCCCCCCCTAATTTCATGCTGTTCAGAATATCTGAAACTGTAACAAGATCCCCCCTCACACAGTCATATTTTATTAAAATATAAAATGTTTTTATCCTGTTCTTTAAAAATTATAGTGCTCTTTCAAATAATGGAAAGAAAAGTAAAAACATCATTTCTAGAGGGAACTATCTTTTAATTTCTCTGATTAGAGAATTTATTTATTTTTTTCTTAATTAAGAATTCTATCTGAAGCAAGCTAGACATTGTAGAATTTTTTTTTTTTTTTTTATTCGGAAGAGAACACCAAAATCAGGAGTATTTCTTTCCTTTCTGATGAACAAGAAAAGTATCTTTAAAATATAATTCTGCAGAAAAAAATTCTTTGCTTTTGTATTTTTTTCAGCTATTTTATTGCTTTAACTCTTTCTTTACTCTGTTTTTAAAGTTTAAAATAAATATGACGTAGGCTTCAGTAGTCATATTTTTAATTTTAGTTTTATTTCCTTCGCTTCTTTTATTTCTATTTTTATTCCTGATTATTTAAAGCATAGTAATTCTGATCAGTCCTACAAATAATTCTAATAATTTCATTACAAAAAAAAAAAAAAATAGAAAAACTTTTTCTTTCATTTTGCCCTAAAAATCCAAAGTTTTGTTAAATCTGACATTTAAATGTTTGTTCAGTGCTCAAAATATCATTTACCATTTTTTAGGGGGGTGCGGGAGACTAAAGAAAATAATTTGTTAAAATGTTTCCAGTTTATTAGTTATTTTTTCTGCTAGGTTAGTTTTTGATAGTGGAATACAATTTTAGATTGTTATGCCCTAATAACGTCTGTGTTTGAATCACTTCATATTCCACAACTATCTGTAATACTATTTAAATTACTCGAAAAGATACACTCCATTGTCCAGAGACATAGGAATACATTAAATTCACTTTATCTGTTTAGTCAGCTCCTAAATAGGCCTTTTTTTTTAACACAAAAGTAACGTGATTCACCTTAGTTTTACTATGTGATTCACCTTAGTTTTTCACCTTAGTTAATACATTAAATTCACTTTATCTGTTTAGTCAGCTCCTAAATAGGCCTTTTTTTTTAACACAAAAGTGATGTGATTCACCTTAGTTTTACTATGTGATTCACCTTAGTTAATACATTAAATTCACTTTATCTGTTTAGTCAGCTCCTAAATAGGCCTTTTTTTAACACAAAAGTGATGTGATTCACCTTAGTTTTACTCTGTAAATATTTTTCAGAAAGCTTTTTTTTTTAAATTGGCAACCAGTACTTAAACATTTTTCAATAAAATATTAAAGGAGTCCTAAAAGTGGAATTGTATAGTTCCATAGTTCAATAAAAGAAGAAATCTTCTAGTTCTAGATTGAGAAAAATTATTAACATAAACTGTTTACAACATTTTGCTGATCTAAACTACTTAACATATTAAAAATATTGCTTAAAATTGTTTACATTACTGTACATATTTAATAATGATGATGATGTATGTTTTGAAGGCAATTCAGATGGACTAGATGGAGGAGAAAATCACCATAACAGCTTCAGGCTGCAAGAGAGTTTGCCCAAAACATTAACAGTAGAAGTACTTTCCAGTCAATCAAAAGTATCAGTCTCAGTTGATGGCACAACTGTAAGAACTTTTCTTTCTTTCATTGTTATTATTACCTTCTATATGTCATTGCATTCCTATTTGCTTTGAGTTTCTTTATTGCATTCCTATTTGCTATGAATTAATTTTTTCATTTTTATTTACTAAATTTATTGTATAGATGGCTGAGTTGCTTTCTTTCTTTTTTTTTTTTTTTTTTTTTTTTTTCAATTTAATTTTAAATTATTTTTGTTTTCTCTCATTAAAAATTTTTTTTATGTTAGGAAATAATCACTTCAAAAAACTAAAACGATTAAAAATTTGTTTATGATGAAACAACTATTTGATTATAGAAGAGCTTCTGGAACTGATCAGTATTTTCCACGTTTTGTAACATTATTTTTTAAGTAGTTTTAAAAAAATGTCTAACAATTTTGTGGGATAACTATAATTAACTATTACAGATTTTGGAAGATGCTGAAGACAACAAAGGGAGGGGAATCCATGTATTAGTTCTAAATCAAGCAACGGTAATGTTTTGAATTCAACCTTAAAATTATTATTAATTTTAGTTATTTTCACTGATGGATTTCTATTAATGTTTTCAGGGGAGCGTGATGGCTCAACGCATGTTTGACACATACTCGCCGCATGAAGATGAGGCAATGTCTTTGTTCCTCAACATGGTCTCAGATGGAAGAATACTCATTTTTACCATAAAAGTAAACATATATCATTTACATAGATCTTAAAGATACCACCTTGTTAGCAATTTTCAATGTGATTAATTGAAGGCAATATTTAAAAGTGATTCAATTCCATTATTTTATATTTAGAACCTTAAAATTTATTCTTTTTCCCACTTGCCTGATTTGTGATGTTTCCTATTTGATACCAGAAATAAGGTGCAGACGATATTTTAAGTTAATCAGGCGCAAAGAGGTATTTTCTCTGAAGAAACATACCTTTTTTCCAGCAGATTCAGATTTTTGATCGCCAAAATATAGGGAGTAGCCGCAATCTGGGACTTCACTCAAATTTTGTATTTTTCCATTTTTAAATTACATTTGTCGCTAATAAGTTGAAATAAATAATGTGGACGCCTTTTAAATAAAATCAATCAAATGAACTACAAGTTCTACAGATGAATGACAGCAATATATAAAACTTTAATCTTTTAATAACCAATAATTTAGCATCAAAACGGATTCAAAAAATATATAAACTTAAATTAAAACAAAATAGAACAACAACAAAAACTATATCTGGTTGCCACGCAACCTAAAGTGAAATTTTAAACCAAATAAATCTAAGGAAAATTAAAGGTGGCGCTTCTGTTAAATATACATACGTTAATGACTTAAAATCTTAAACATACTCCCATCTTGCTAAGTGATATTATAAATAGCACTTTGGAACATACATTTAGCATTTCGTTAAAATACAAACTAACTATGTATATAGGTCGCCTTTATATGAAACTAATTAAGAAAATCTTCAGTTATTATATAAATAACAAAAAGTTCACAAATCTAAACGTTGTGGAATTTTTATGATTCTTCCCAATCTGCTTTTGCTAAGAGAATTCACTCCCAAATTATCAGGCACATCAATGGAATTGGGAATATTATCAACTTCTTAGTTAATTTTCCTTGAAGACTTTTCCTGAACATCCACATCGTTCTTTTCTGATAGCTCTAAAGGATAAAGACTTTGGAAAGGTCGGATCCTTTCTTCTTGTGAGGTTCTTAATCTGGCTACTCTAGGAATACTGTCTTTTCCAGGTTACAGCTCCAAGATAATTCCAAGAGGCCAATCTATGCGTCGAGCATTATCTTGTCCTATTAAAACAATATCACCGATGTTTATTACATCATTCCTTCTTATTCCCTTATGCACTAGCTGAGCAGGATATTCATTTCTAAATCTTTGTTTGAGATCTTCACGTAATTTTTGCAAAAATTTTACACGTTTCTGTTGATATTAAATTATAATTGTAAATAAACAGATCATTTTAGAGAAAGAAAATATTTTAATAAAGATTATAACATGAGATAAACTTGGTTGAAAAAGAAAAAGAACACTTCTATTGATGTTTTATAGAATTACAAAAAAAACTGTTTCCACAAGCAGAAGATGAACAAATAAAGCAAGGCAATGCATCAGTCAGACTGCTTACAACAACCTCTATTTGCTGATTCCATCAATAATTTCCGGTCCTGGTATTTACATTCTTTCACTCCCCCTTACCAGGGCACGGGAATGATCACCACACATATACATAATATATCACAGTTATTCTATAAAACCTAACTGAGCCCTCAAATTATTGAGTACTTTCTTCGAAATGTTCTTTGTTAAGAGGTCAGCTACATTATCTCGTGAATTAATATATTGAAACTCGACAATTTTTTCATCTACTTTGTCACGTATGAAATGATACCTAAGATCTATGTGTTTACTCCGATCAGTCGTAGTTTGATTTTTAGCTATGAACATAGCTGCCTGGTTATCAACATTTATTGGTACGGGAGGTGGTACAAACATTCCTTTACCGAGCTCAAACAGTAAACTCTTTATCCACAATACTTCCTTGGTGGCATGGGCCATCGCCAGGTATTCAGCTTCTGCGGAAGACAATGCAGTGCAATGTTGTTTTTTTACTGGACCAAGACACCGCAGCACCCCCAAGAATGACCACATAACCACTAAATGATTTTCTGCCAGTGCAATCTGCAGCCCAGTTTGCATCGGAAAATACTTCTAGCTTCTTTCGAGTTTTTCTATATGTCAAACAAAGATGTTTTGTTTGTTTAAGATAACGAAAGATATGCTTCACACTTCGCCAGTGCAAGTCTGAATGTTTTTCGTTGAATTGGCTCATGTAAGTTGCACTGAATGCAATATCAGGGCGAGTACCGCAAGCAAGATACAGTAGGCTTCCTATTGCTTGTCTGTATGGTATATTGGCAGCTTCTTCCTTCATACTGCTCCACTCTGTATCGCTCAATTTATGGTGTTTTACGCTAGGGTCTAAAGGAGTTGCAGCTCCTTTAATTGAGCCAACTTTGAAGGTTTCCAAGATTTCCTCAATGTATGGCAATTGATCCAAGGCCAAGGACCCATCACTATTCCTTGTTATTTGCATAGACAAAATTTCTTTAGCTTCACCAAGATCTCTTGCTTTGAATCTTTGTTTCACTTGGAGCTTGAAAGCACTCATATCTTCTGGCATGCCCAAAATCAGCATGTCATCAACATATGTGCCAAGATACAGTGTTTTATTTGGATGATAGTAAATGCATGGATCACTTTTAGAACGTGTTAATCCATAATCTTTTAAAAAGGTGTCGAAACACGCATTCCACTCTCTTCCAGATTGTTTCAATCCATATAGGCTTCTTTTAAGATGGCACACAAGATGTTCTTTGCCTGGCACTATGGTTCCTTCAGGCTGTTTCATGTAAATGTCTTCTTTTAAAGTACCATTCAGGTAAGCAGCAGTTATATCCATTTGATGAATATCCATTTCACATTCTACAACTAGTGTCAATAAGATCCTAATAGATTTTAATTTGATCACCGGAGAAAATGTTTCTTGAAAGTCAATTCCAGGAACTTGCATGTAACCTTTAGCTACCAGTCTAGCTTTAAATTTATCACAATCTCCTGTCTCGGCTTTCTTTTTTCGAAATATCCATCTAGAACTGATAAGCTTGACATTTGGTGGTTTGGTAACAAGCTCCCACGTTTGGGCACAACGTAAGTTTTTAATTTCTTCATCTATGGCCTTTTGCCACAAATTTGCTTCTTGTGATGTTAGAGCATTTTCCAATGTTATAGGGTCCCTATGGAATTTCTTTACATTTGCGGAACATGCTTCTTTTGCCTTGTAAAGTACATAATCTTGCAAGTGTGCAGGGGTTTTAATAGCTCTTGTGCTTCTTCTGGCAGAATCACTTCGACAGACTTGACTATTTGGATCTTCTTGATCATGTTCTAGTTGGTTGAACTCCTCTGTCATTTCATCTTGCTGATATGTCTGATCTCCACAAACATTATTTTGGTATTCATCTTGATTGATGGCGTTTGTGTCTGGATTCAGATATTTTTCTTCTGGCGATGTTTCATGTAGTACAGAATTTGGATATTCAACTGATTCTTCTTCACTTGAGTTCATAAATTCTGTGTCTTCATTTTCAACTAATAAGGAAATCTTATCTTCATAGCATCCTTCTTTGGTCAACTTGAAAGGGAACACATCTTCTTCAAAGAGCACATCTCTGCTGATAAAAAACTTTTTTCTTTCTGGATCCCAGAGTTTATATCCTTTGATACCACTTGGGTACCCAATATGGATACATTCTATAGCCTTTGGGTCAAATTTGCTCCGTCTTTGAAATGAGCGTGTATGGCTCCAGGCCCGACATCCAAAAACTTTCAAGTGATCCAAGGTCGTTTCTTTACCTGACCATAACTTTTCTGGTGTACTTCTTCCAATTGCAGTAGATGGGCGTCTATTTCGGAGATAAGATGCTGTGCACACAGCTTCAGCCCAGAATTCTGGCTTTGCTCCTGATTCTGTGAGAAGGCATCTGGTTATGTTGATCAAGGTCTGGTTCATCCTTTCTGAAATTCCATTTTGTTGAGGGGATTCCGGCACAGTTAGCTGCCTTTGAATTCCATGTTTGATAAGATAGTTGTTAAATTTTTGTGACTTAAACTCACCTCCATTATCACTTCTTAAAATTTTTATCTTTTTGCTGTGAAAATTTTTAGCCATTCTCTTGTATTCATCAAACTTCATTATGACTTCATCTTTAGTTTTGATTGGATACACTGTAGAGTAACGAGAAAAATCATCGGTAAACACAACAAAGTAATTTGATCCTCCCAGTGATGGCAGTGAAATCTTTCCGACTACATCAGAGTGCACAATTTCTAATGTTTCTTCAGCCCGTGTGTTAGAGAGTTTTGGAAATTTCTTGCGTTTCATCTTTCCTTGAATGCACACAGAGCATGGCTTGTTTGTTTCAAGATTTGATTCTTGTTTACTTTTAGTGGTTGTTATGTTTCTCACAGTGTCTGGGGAAGGGTGTCCTAGCCTGCGATGCCAGAGTCCATTCGACTGGATCGTTGAAATGTACGCTGCAGGACAATCTTCTTCTATAACATATAGTCTTCCCTGTCTTCTAGCTCTCAAAACAATTTCACCAGTTTCCGACAATATTCTTGCTTCACCATGGGCAAACTCAATCTTAAAACCTTTTTCTTCGATTCTGTCAATCGATAGCAAATTTCCACCCAAGTCTGGTACATATAATACATTAGTAAGGTTTATGTTACTTTTGGTAGAATCTTCATGAACTGAAATAGTGATGTTTCCTGTTCCAGTAACTTGAACTTTTTCAGAATTCGCCACTTCTACTTCTGAGGAGTAATCAGTTAGCGATTTGAATTTCTTTCGATCTGACGTCATGTGCTCTGTAGCACCACTGTCTAGAATCCAGATTGTAGAGTCTTCAGCTATAATTTTATTTGTCAAGAAGGCCCAGTTTGTTTTTACGTCTATAGCAGTCTTGGCACTGCATTGATTTCTTTGTTGTGCTTCTTCAAAATTTTTAGAGATGTGACCCCATTCTCCGCAGTTAAAACACCTGACAGTTTTCTTACAATTTGAAGCAGTTTCGTTGTTTCTTTTTGCTGTCCGTTTCTTCACAGTGTTTGTCTGCATTGGTCTTTTTTGAATATAGTTTTTTGTGTGAAGTACACGTTCTTCCTGCTCTTCAGCAATGGGCACATTTCTATATATTCTTTTTTCTTCGACTAATAGTCTAGACTTCACAATGGTTGTTGTCAAGTTGTCTTCGTCCTTTTCTAAGTTCAGGATTAAGCTTTCATATGATTTTGGCAGACCTATTAACATGACAAGGGCAACTTCTCTGTCGGTGAAAGCGTAACGACTCGATAGTTTTCGGTGTATTTCAATCAATCTGGTCAAATATGATTGAATTGTTTCACCAGGCTTCAAGGTAATGTTGAAAAAATCCTTCATTAACTGCAAAACATGCAGCAATCCAAATTTAGTATGCATATCTTTCAATACAACTCATGCGTCCATCGCCTTGGCGCAGTCGCCAATATCATCTAAAAACGTATCTTCTACAATCAAGAACATTAGGGTTAATGCTTTGTCATTTTTCTTTCTCTCATTTTCGGACATTTCAGCAAGGCCATAGCCAGGCTCAACTGCCTCCCAGCATTTCTTCTGCACCATCAGTGCACGGGCACGTATTGCCCATGCATGATAATTTTCGCCGTTTAACTTCTTCAATTTTTATTCTTCCATAGCGGCGATTACTATTGTGCTATACTGCTGCCTATCTTCTTACATCCGAATTTTTAATGTTTATTTACACAGAGCGTCGTGCTGATAACGATTGAGATTAAATTATAATTGTAAATAAACAGATCATTTTAGAGAAAGAAAATATTTTAATAAAGATTATAACATGAGACAAACTTGGTTGGAAAAAAAAGAACACTTCTATTGATGTTTTTAGAATTACAAAAAAAACTGTTGCCACAAGCAGAAGATGAACAAATAAAGCAAGGCAATGCATCAGTCAGACTGCTTACAACAACCTCGATTTGCTGATTCCATCAATAATTTCCGGTCCTGGTATTTACATTCTTTCAGTTTCAACATAGAGGTTCGATCCACAAGGTCTAGATCTGGAGTTTCGTTGCTGTTGCTACCTTCCCTGTATATAAACGTTGCTGGAGTTGAAGGTACTAATTCAGATGGATCATCGTGAATGTAGGTCAAAGTGGACTGCTCGGTACACAGCACAGGTAAACAAAACGATCCAAGCTTTTTCTTTCGATTTTAGATACAGAGGACCGGCATAATCCACACCAGACACTTGAAAAACTTTTGTCAGAGTAACTCTTTCTCTTGGAAGGGGCGCAAAAGAAACTTTACTGGTTTAGCTCGATGACGCTTACAAGTCACACACTTGGAAATAACTTTATTTATTAACTTTTTAGCTTTAGGAATCCAGTATCGCTCTCTGAGTCTTGAGAGTAAGATGGAACGACCTGCATGCATCGCTTTTATATGCTCTTCACGGATTAATTCTAACACAACACTGTTAGCAGGTAAAAGAATTGGACAGCTGAAATTCACATTCTCATCACTATTCACCAGTTTGGTCTTTACTCTCAGAATATCACTTTTATCTCGAAAAGCTTGTATTTTGGCGAGAAATTTATCCTCTTGGAAATGCGTTGTTTGCAATGACTTAAAAATCACACTTTCTGCCTTTGTTAACAATCACACTTTCTGCCTCACAGATTAAATTTCCCTTTAACTTATCTTGATGTGAAACGTTGTGGACAAAACGTAGGATCTAAGCGACTACACTTACATTTCGGCTATATGTTGAAAAATAATTATACCATATTTCCGTTACTTCAACATTTACCATGGAAATAACTACTCGTTTTCTTTTTTCCAAATTTACTTCCTCTTCATTAACGGAAATTTCGTCAGCTGCTACAGGCCATTCCGTGTTGGAAAGATATAGCCAGCTGGGACCCTCATACCATTTCAAATTGCCGAGTTGTTGAGCAGAGCAACCTCTACTTGGTAAGTCTGCGGGATTCATAGATCCAGGCAAATGCCTCCATGCTTTTACCAGAGTCAATTTCCTGATTTCTGGAACTCGATTTTCCACAAATACACCCCATGTGTCTTCTCTTTTAAGCCAAGCTAATACAGTTGTTGAATCTGTCCAGAAATGAACTTTGTCTGTCTTAAACTGTTTTATTATTTCAATAGATAGACGAGCTGCAATTGTAGCGCCAAGAAGTTCAAGGTCGAGCAATCGCTGTTTCCTTTTTCCTGCTAAGAGCGATTCTTGCTTTACTTTGTATCAGGTGAACTTGAACATTGCTTTCGTCTTCTATTCTTAGGAAAACTACTGTGGCATATGCAAATTGACTGGCATCACAAAAAACATTTAATGAAATGCGCTCGTAACCTTTGTCACAATGCAACCACCTTGGGATTTCTATGTGCTTCAGATATTCAAGCTGACTTAGCCACTTTGAAAAATCTTCTCGTGTTTTTGTGTCAACTTCATCGTCCCAACCAATTTAAGCTTTCCACAAATTTTGTAACCACAATTTTGGTCGTAGCGATACCGGGCTAGCTATCCCCATAGGATCAAAAACTCTGTGTGAGGAAGCTAAAATGCTCCTTTTGGTGATTTTTTCATGTTTTGCGTCTTTCATGTCAGGAATATTAATTAACAGAGTATCACTTTGTCTATTCCACTTCATTCCCAGAATGTTGGTCTTACTAGAATTAGGTTCTGATGGGTTAGTAGACTCCCACCCTCGTAAATCGAATTGTCTTTCAGCTATATTATTAGTAGCAACTTCTATAAATTGTTTCAACTCTGATTCAGTTTTCACGCTTGTGAGGCAATCATCTACATAAAAACTGCATATTAGTTCCTGTATAATCTCTTTAGGGTATTTTTCATTCCCTCCCATTGCTTCCTCCAGTTTATTATTCAAATGGTATTGAATAGTGGCTCCAAACAAAAACGGACTAAAGGAAACGCCAAACACAACTCTTCGATGACGAAAATGTTTGAGCTGTCCATCTTCTCCATACCATAAGAATCGCAAGAAATTTCTATCATTTTCATTAAGACTTATTTGCAAAAAAGTCTTACGTATATCAGCTGTTACACCAAATTTATATCTTCGAAATTTATTTATCATTGAGGGAATTACTTCTATCAAATTTAACCCTTTCTCAACACAATCATTTAAACTAGGAACTCCTTTTCTCTTAGAAGAAGCATTGAACACGGGCCTGATTTTAGTTGTGCTGCTCTCCTTTATCACAGGTCGATGAGGTAAGTAGTGACAAGGTATCCCCATGTCTTCTTTTGGAACCTCTTCAATTATTTCCTCTTTCTCCCAGTCCTTGAACACTTCTACATAGGGATCATACAATTTGTCTGTTTTCAATTTGCGTGTTGTCATTTGCAATCTCTTTAACGCCAAATCATAATTATCTGGCAAAGGCAAATGCCCATCAAGCCATGGCAGACTAACTGTAAAACGACCATCTTCTTCAACTTTCACTGCATTTAAGAAATGTTCCATTGAGGCTTCTTGCAGTTCCTCTCTAGATTTTTGTTCTGAAGGATCTTTTATTCCTAAGGAATCTAATCTCCACAGCTCCGAAATATCCATTTCTTTTACTAAAAGGGAAGTAACCAACATTGCATTGCTTGATGGTAAATCATATTCAGGTGCTTTCCCTGTTAAAGTCCATCCCAGTAGTGTCTCTATTGCTACTAATCCACTGGCCAAAACTCTTCGTTTTCCAGTCATAAGTTTTCCTATTACGTCAGCTCCGACCTAGGTCATCCTTGCCAAATCGGGCTTTGAGGCTATCAACTGCTTTGGTATAGTTTGCAGCGGTTGGCGGAAAGCTTTCTACATTTTCTCTAGCTCTAGATCCAACAGTTGTAGCTTGAATCAGATATTGAAATTTGTTTTCAGGGGCAATATCTGTATCGTTATGAATTTGTTCAAATTGTCCCCAAAATGGTAGCCAATCTTTTAAATCTCCACTAAATTGCCTAAGTTCTAATTTTGGCAAATTAAACTGCTTTCTGGCACTGGCACTAATAATATTTGGAGGAGACTCACCGGTTCTAAACGATGTAGCTTGAAGTCTCGCCAACTCCAGTTCATGTTTTCTTATATTTTCTCTCTCTTCATATTCTCTTTGTCTCAATATTTCTTCATATTCCTCCTTTTGTCATCAATCATTGACAGTAGCTACCAATACACTTGTTACAAAACCTGGATCAGCTAAATATTCTTTACTTTTCAAAATGATTGTTTTCAGATCCGATACAGTAGCCTTTTGAGGTAATACTTCGCCAATTTCTTGGGCGACAATAATAAGATCTTCCCTTTTAAATCCTTTTGGTGCTAAAAACATTTTTCGAATCAGAAGTAACGTATCAACGGTCCTGTCACGGACGCCACAAATGTCGCTAATAAGTTGAAATAAATAATGCGGACGCCTTTTAAATAAAATCAATAAAATGAACTACAAGTTCTACAGATGAATGACAACAATATATAAAACTTTAATCTTTTAATAACCAATAATTTAGTATCAAAACGGATTCAAAAAATATATAAACTTAAATTAAAATACAGTAGAACAACAACAAAAACTATATCTGGTTGCTACGCAACCTAAAGTGAAATTTTAAACCAAATAAATCTAAGGAAAATTAAAGGTGGCGCTTCTGTTAAATATACATACGTTAATGACTTAAAACCTTAAACAACATTCTTAAAAATGATGTAGAAATTGTATACATTACTATTGTATAGATGAATTTTATTTCTTACTTATTAATAATAAAATCTTTGGATAAACAAATTTTATAATTGTAAGTAAAGGTAATAAGGTTCTCAAGGTAGGTAAAGCTAATAAGGTTCTCAAATCAGTTATAAGAAGGATATGTTTATTTAGAGAAAGTAAGTTTTTGATACTGATTTCTTAAATAAAAAAATCGTTACACTAATTAATTAGCATAAGTCACTCCCTTAAACCATTAAGGTTGAGTTCGAGAACTTGAAAATTAGTAGATCAAATGTTATTGGAGGTAATCCGTTCTTTATTTTTCGCATTGTATATGCATATATTTTACATATATGTGCATACATACATTTGACACACTTATATTGTACATATATGCATCCGATGTTCATATATATTATATACATGTACAGTGCACACACAAAAAAAACACAATAACTTTTGATCTAATGATCGGATCTTCACGTTCTAGATCTCAGTCTTAATGATTCGAGGGGAAGATCCCCCAACTAAGCTAATTTATATATTTTAAACTATGAAATCAGACACAAAAACGTACTTTCCCTGAATAAACATACCTTTTTTTTTTTCAGATTTGGGTTTCTGGCCCCCAAAATATGGACCCAATAATATTGTCAGGAGAGCGGTCCAAAGTTTGCACCCCTAATTTTAATTTTACATTTTGCGTATTTTGCCATATCTTGAACTTCTTAAGCAAATTGAAAAAAAATTTCACACAATTATAAGATTCATTTATCCAAAGATAATTTCATGCAGAAAATAAATTTTAGTAAATATTTATTTTTTAAATATTTTATTTAATAATAGTCGAAAAAATTTTGAATTTAAGGAATAAAATTTTTTACATCATTTTAAAGTAACTAATTTTACAAATATAAGAATTATAGCAAAATACAAAATTTGAGAGAGATTGCTTGAATAATTACTGAGATATCGAATTTTAAAAAATCGTATTTTTAAAATTCAATTTTTCAGGAATTGTTCAACTGCTATGCTCACATTTTGTATTTTGCCATTTAAACTTAGATACTTTAAAATAATGTAAAACATTGTATGCCTTACGATTCAAAATTTTTCCACTATTATTAAATAAAATAATAAATTTTAATAAAAAATAATTTTATTTTTAGTATGGAATTCTCATTCTATAAATGAATTTTATAATTTTGTGCAAAAATTTTTCAATTCATATAAAAAGTTCTCAAAATATGTCCACAAAAAATTAAATTAACATTAGGGAGGGAAATGATTAATCCAGATTAAATATCACCCTAAATGTGACTCTTGATTATTGGTGTATGGATAACCATATGACTATAAACTTAAAAACTACTATTAAATTTTTTACTTTAAATAGACAATCCTTTCACTCTTATTTTTAAAGGTACTACATTGCAACATAATGATGTTCTAACTTATCTGGACTGCATCTTTGATTGCAAACTAAAATGGTACAGACATGTTAAGCATGTCATAACAAAGGCAAAGAAGAGACTCCCTATCCTTAAGAGACTGGGAGGGGGTTAAATGGGATTGCGGAAGAGATACTTTAAACTCAACTTACAAGATCTATATTCAGCCGATTTTGAATTATTGCAATGAAGTGTTGATCTCAGCTTCGGATGGAGTCTTAAAACGTCTTGATACCTTCAAAAACCAGGTATATGCGCGTAATTACAGGAGACGTTAAAACTGCCCCCATACTTACTATGCAATTACTTTGTAATCAACAACTGTTGACTGATTTAATTAAAAGGAATGCAGCTATCCTGTATAATAGACTAATTAGACTTCCTTATAATTCCTTTTGGCGAGAATACGACTGTGGCAAGACTCGCAATCTGAAGACTCAAAAAGGCTTCATCCAGTGTGTTCCTGAGAATACCCAATATAATGTAGTCAACAATGCACCATACAAACTGCTGTTTTTAGCAAGTCTAATATATGATTCTTGATAACAGGTTGTACTTTTTTTTTTGAAGTTTTTTTTTTTTAAAGAGAAAAAAAGTAATTTTGTTATTGACATAAGTGCATATAGTTTAAATTTAACCGAATGAAAAATAGTAAAATTTACCTTAAAAATCTTTTGAGTATAATTGTGCTAATGTGAGTCTGTGTTACTTTTGTAGCGTATCTACCACTACAAAATTACAACTACAATTCACTAGTATATAAGACATGTTAACTCGACTGTATGTCGGGGTACCTTTTCATAGATGAAAGTTGTTGACATGGTCGTTATCTACTCTCCCCACATTGGTGACCTTCGGAGGTGATATGAACATGCCTACCTTGACAGTAACGCCCACTTCGATCTGGAAACGCCTACTTCGATGGATGGTCCACATTGAACAGTTGACTTATGACTGCGACATTGTCCACTTTAAATTAATATATTTATGAAATGTAAATATAAAATAATAAATGTGAGTAAATTTAAAGTCAAGCCATAATGTCCTTAAAAATTTTATAAACCATCATCATTTTCATGTTCAGATAATTTTTAAAATCTCTTTTAAAAAAATGCAATTAGAACACATTAAGTTTGAAAGCTTCACTATTTTTTTTAATATTGTTAATTATGCTTTCATTTACACTTAACAGCAAGCATATATACATTATGCTTGCTACAATCAAGAGCATAAATGGAAATTAGTTTTTTTCTGTTGTCTATATATACAAATCATTATTGTTTTTATTGATTCTATTTTCAAAATCGATAAAAGGGCAGCCTTAGATAAAAGAGCATAATTAAAAATTATTTAAAATTCATCAAAAATTTAATCCATTTATATTATTTATTTTATGTTGCATTATAAGCATATTGATATGTTTTTAGCTTTATTGTATTTAAAAAAGATGAAAAAAAGTATTCTATTCTTTATTTTTTATTAAATTTTTAGTAGTTAAATATACCTTTACTATTTTATCTACATGCGTATATAAAATATTAAAGGTATGCACACATACGTACATACACACATGTAAATACACCACCCTATTTGATGTTTTCAGTTTGTTTTTAACTTTAAATTTTTTTATCTATAAGAAAATCCAGACAGAAACTAATGTACTTTCTTCTCCTCAGACTATTCACATGCTAATGGTGAAAATGTGCAAAGTGTTGCCATCTATAGCCCATTTTAGTTGCATATAGTGTTCTGAATATTGTAAAAGAAATTTCTAAATTTAATGTATTTAACTGTGATTGTATTTTTGTACAGGATGAGGGAACATTCCAAATGAAGCAACCTGCTAGGGAATTATTGAAGCGGTTAGGCAGCAAAAAAGCTCAGGTCATTGGTTGGAGAGACATGTGGACTATGGCCACACAGAAAGGAGGTACAACTATAATAATATATATATATATAAAATTTTAGACATCAGTAAATGATTATGATCCTTTAGAGCAGTGATTCTCAACCACTGTGCCGCGGCACTATTGTGTGCCGCCAAATTCTTAAAATGTGCTGCCAAATATTAGAAATGATGCAATAAAATTATAATGCTTTTTTTATAACGAGTAAAGTTTAAATTAAAGAAAAGTGTTTATATATAATATTATATAAATACTTTTTATAATTTTTCCACGCTTTAACCGCGTGGCACCTTTGTCGGCGATTGTCTTGTCTCTGACAATCTTAAAATAAGAAAGAAGAGTTTAAATTGTCTTTGACAAAAAATATTGAAATAAGTAGAAAACTTAATGACTATTAAAATTATTAATTAACAAAAGAAAGCAAGCTAAATATTAACTTTCAAACGGAAATAAAAGCTAATCATTGAAGTAAGCTATGCAATTTATAATTCTAAAAACAAATTAACAAAGGATAACTAAAAATAATAAGCTAACGATTAATAATTAGCAATAAAACTAATTAACAAAAAAATTACAGAAAATAATAATTAATGTAAAAAAACTAACAGTTAATAACAATAGAAAACAAGCTAACAATCAATAACTAGCAAAAAAATAAATAACTGTGACTAACTAATAAAAAATTAGTCGAAAGAAATAATTAATTTTTTAATAAACGTGCTTTTGAAGTACATATTATTTTATTTCACATTCAAAATTATTATCACAAACTATTAGTGTATTATAGGTAAGTAAAAAATTTGTTTAAAATTTTTTTAATTGTGTGCTGTCAAATTTCGAAATTGTTAAAAATGTGCCGCCGCGGAAAAAAGGTTGAGAATCACTGCTTTAGAGAATGCAAGCATTTTCTAGTTTGTTTTTTTTTTTTTTTAATTTCTTGAAATAATTTGACTCATTGTTTTACTTTGTTTTTAAAAAACATTTCAGCTTTAAAATTGCTCCATTGTTTGTTGAAATTATTGTTTTACATTATTATCTAATTTGTATATTTAGGAATGCACACTTGATGCTAATTTGAATTCCTAAATAACTGTTTCTCAAGGCACTCACCTGTCTTTCTCAATGTTGCCAAATTAGACTATAGTTTTAAAATAATATATGATGAAATAATTATTTTGTTGATTGATGATGTTGATTAGTATTAAATGAAGGAGTAATTGTTTGTGGGGAAACAGTGCTTGAAGAATCATTGAAGGAAATTATTTTTGTCCAATTATTCTATTCTGTAGAGCAATAAAGATGAGCAATTATTTATTAAAAATCATAAACTCCTTAAATGACAAAAACAAATTTGATCAACAATAAAAATCCTTTAATTTTGAAAACATGGAGGTCCAGCAAAATAAAATTTATTCTTCATTTTTAACTTTAAAGTGTCCCAAATAAAGCATACCTCCATGATTAACTTTTGATCTAATGATCGGATCTTCACATTCTAGGACTCAATCTTAATGATTCAAAGGGGTGCCCTCCAATAGGCTAATTAATAAATGCAGGCTATATTTTAAGTTTCAAAATCAAACACAAAAATGTACTTTCTCTGAATAAACACCCTTTTTTTCCCCAACCGATTCAGATTCAAAAGATTCAAAGATTCGAATTTCATGTATTTTGTCATATCTTTAGAACTTTTTATGCAAATTAAAAAAAATCTTTGCACACATAATAAAATTTGTTTGTCCAAAAATGATTCCATGCAAAATATAACTTTTGGTAAATATATATATATATATATATATATTACTTTGTTTAACAATAGTCTAAAAAATTTTGACTTGTGAAGTTTAAAAATTTTGATATTACTTTTGAGGATGCAATTTTGCTTGGTAAAATATAAATTGATTTGAGTGAAATATGTTGAATAGTTAGTGAGAAATTGAATTTTTAATATTAAACTTCTCTAAAATTCAATATCTCAGGAATTGTTCAACCAATTTTTATTTTGCCATGTCAAATGACGTACTTTGAAATGATGTCTAAAACGTTATACCTTACAATTCTAAATTTTTTTAACATTATTAAATAAATAATAAATATTTACTAAAATTTATTTTTTGCATGTAATTATGTATAGACAAAGGGATTTTATAATTTTGTGCAAATTTTTTTTAATTCATTTAAAAAGCTCTCGGGATATTGTAAAATATGTATAAAGTAAAGCGAACATTAAAAGCTTCAAATTTTGGAGCCCTCTCTTGACCAAACTATGTGAACCATAATTCTCAGATTGCGGCTACTCCCTATGATTTGGGGGTCTAATTCCCTATATTAGGATGCATGAAATCTGCATCCGTTAAAAAAGAGGTATGTTTATTCAGAGGAAGTATATTTTGGCACATATTTGAGGTCACCCCTTCAAATTATGAAGATTGAATCCGAGAATGGGAAGATACAACTAGATCAAAAATTACTCAGGGTAATTATTTTTTTGGTGCACTGTACACATGAATTAACGAAATAGTAAACTTTGAAAATGACCCAAAGAATGTGGCTGCAAAGCAAAGTTCAACAGGACACCTCCGTCCATCAAGAAGTCAAAAATGGAAGTGACATCTATACTTTAGAATAGCTTTAGCCAACACAAGTTACTGAATCCTTGTATTGGCTATTAGTTGCTTTAATTTATTGTGAAGGCTCGCTCCTTTTCTTACACATTTTAATATGTTGCCAAAAAGAAAGTGTGAGAAGTAACAAATTTTAATAAAATTAAAACATTTTGCAACCATGCAACAGTTTTCAAATTCTATGCAAATGTATTAGACAGATGAAGAGGGAATCTCTAAAAATTTATTTTATTCTGCACTTAATTCAAGGTTGTGGTGCAAAAAGATATGAATTGTTTTTATTTATTAAGAAAATAATCAAATAAGATAATAGTATAGTTTTCAAATGTTAGGAAATATGTTATGCATAATATGTTATGCATATTTCAACATGACAATTAATAATTGTTATCCATTGTATTTTGAATATTCTCAATAAATTTAAGTGACATGTTTCTTTTTCATGTAACACATTTCTGCATTGATTTTTCTTTTCTTTGATGGAAAATGTTTTTTCTGATACTTTACTCAATTCTTTTGTCTTTTAAATTGGATTTTATTTTATATCCGTTGTTGAACATCCGACCCAGTTTTTTAGTTAACGACTATAAATGTTCAATTCTGTAGCCTTGTAATTTTCAACCCGATCCAGAAGACAAGGATCAAGTATTAGGAGAAGTTTTGCCTTCTTGGGGGACATTTCGATGGAACTAACCCATATTTGCGTTACACGGAGAGGAAAACCTCCCATGGTTAGCCCAATGGTAAGGGGATCCATGATCCGTCTACCACTGAGGATATTTTACGTTGGCACTGTAGTTGGTCCAAACCGGATATAAAATTTATATTGACCAGTAATCTCTGGGATTCAAACCCTGATCACTCCATTGGTAGGCCAGGGCTCTATCTCTGGAGCCTTGCAAAAATAACTTTCAAAAATAATTTGCCAGATTACAAAACATGAACTATAGAGAAGTTGAATATTTTTTAACATGCTTATACTGAAACTTAGGATTTACCCATTAATTTGGATTGGTCCAAAAAAATTGATTTGCACAGAGTAATTCTAAAAAATTTGTAATTAATAAAGGGTAGAATTTTAAACGCAATATATTGTGTAATTGAAGAAATGTTAATTGTAAATAATTATAATGAAATTTACAATGTACTGTAACGGTGCATTATTTTTCCTACTTCAATCATAATTGTAAAAATGTTATATTTTTGCTTAAAAGCTATAAATTCTCTTATAATTAAAGCTATATTGTTTATTTGTATAAATGTTTTGTATTTTTTTTAAACAAACCCAATTTTAATGTTTTAAATTTATAATTATGTGCAGGTAAATTATATGGGGAAAATTACAGTAAAAGTCCTGAATTCAACAGCTGGGGGGCACCTGTATTGCTGAGAGTTGAAGTTCCTTTAGTCCCTGTCGAAGGTAGGTAAAGGTTCCTCTACAAAAGTAAAATTTTTATTTATAAACATTTTGTTGTTGAATTGTTTATTATTTAATAAATAGTTCAATTCATAGTGAAACAGCATAATATTTCAATTAATTCATTTCTGGTAGTTTAATAAATATTTTATTATTTAATTTATAATATAAGTAGTTCAATTAATATTATATCAATTAAACTATAAAATTAGTAGTTTAATCTGGCACCTGATTCTTCTGCTAATTAGTGGAATTCCATTGCTCTCTTGACCGTTTCTTCGAATCAATAATTTATATTCTGACAAACTTTTCTCAGAGTTTCACTAATCTAAAACTTAAATTTGGTTACTTGCGCAAAATCTCGTTAACAAGTCTTTTATTCCACCCTTACTAGCACCCCCCTTTTTTTATAAGTTCTCCTTCAGGTGCGATAAGGACTTTTTTAGCACAGATTTGTTAGAGAAAGATGCAACTTCTGATAAACTTCAAGAACACAAAACCAAAAAAAGAAAATATTTTCATAACTTCATCTGGAACGAAAGAACTACAGAGGCAAACACAAAAGTATAAAACTGATTATCTAAAAATAATTTCGAAATGACAAATATTTAAAAGATCGTTTGCTAGAAAAAAGTTCTCTTTTTTTTTTTTCATTTGTGTTTAAACTTATATTTTAATGATTAGTAATTTTGTCTCAAATTCAGATTTGTAAGAAAAGAATTATTTAATCAATGTGACAATATTTGCCTTCTTTTTTTATTTGGCTACAAGTAGATCTAATTAATTTTTAATGGGATATTAAGATTTCAAATCGTGCTTTTCAGTTATCACTGTTCAGCACACTCGACATCATCATAAATCCAATCCGTGTGTTGATCTTTTTTTCTTTTGCAGTTAATTCAATTGATTTTCTTATGGTTATTAAATTCTGATATTTTAACACCTCAGAATATTTTAATCACACATTCAAGTCCTCACTTTTTGATGTGATCGATACCATCGTAAATAGACGCGGTGTTTCGACAGTTTTATCGGCTATTATTGCTACAAATTTTCTCAATGTTTTATTTAAGTTTCTGTTTTGTTTATACATTATTATTTAAATTCAGTTCAGTATTATTCTAAATATTATTAAAACTCAGTTCGTGCTTTTATTAGTCACTTTTTGACATTATAATACCTAGTTTTTTTTTTTTTTGTTTTTTTTTTAATATTGACTTTTTTTGTTTTTTTAAATCTCAATATTTTTATATGATATTATTAAGAAATGATAAATTTGAATCGCACATTTGAATAACTACTTTTTCACACTCTTGATTTAAGCAAAATCTATGTGGCATTTTGATTGGACTTTTTTGGCAGTTATTGCTGTGGATTTCAAATGATTGTTAAAAATCATGATAATATTATGATACGAGGAATTCAAAACCTGAGCGTGAGCATTCACTTTTTGGCACATTCACTCTATTATTTTTGCAATAAATTTTTCTATAGTCAGTGTTTTCACTACAGCGCGAGAATCTCGCATATTTTTTCCTTTCCTCGCATTAAAAAATTATTAACGCGAGAAGTTCGCGCACCCTATTAATGAATTTCAAAATGCGTGAATCTCGCGAATTTTGGAAAAAATTTCGTCTTCCACGTTTCTAATAAAATCTGCTTCGTTTTTCTTCTTTGATCTTTCATTATTTTCAATATCGGTCCTTGTTATCTAGCTTCTCTATTTACCAGTATTGTTCAAAACCAGAACACCCTCCTCAAACCCCTTTCAAAACACATTTTTCTGCAACCATGTGTTCACTGTAGGTAAGGTTTCTTCATGTAAAACGTTTAAATTTTTTGTGCCTGAATGTAAGATGGACAAATACATTGTTAAGACAAATGTAGAAACGGTAAAAACGAAACAAATACGGATATTTAATGGATATGGATCAAATACTAGCATGAAGCAAGTATGAACTTGGAAATAACTTTAACGTACTTCGCGATTTTATGGCAGAAATAATTTAAAAGCCTATGCTGGCTGATGTAGAGGATAGGAAAGTGTGTGCACAATGCTACAAATTTAATTAGTGTTTTCGAATAATTCAGCATCTGTTGTAAGGTCATTTAGTATCCAAAACCGGATAAGGGAAATTTTCGTAACAGATTGATTGATGAGCATTTGAGCAACCTAATGAGAATAGCTGATGAAAAAGTAGATATAAAGCATTTTCCATATGATGATGCAGCAAAAATATTTAATGCTTTAAAAATTAGAAGATGTTAAAAATGTTTTATAATTATAGGAAAAAAAAATTTTTTTTTTTTAATTTTTAGAAATCTCACGGAATTATTTGAAATCTAAATCTGTTTTTGAGAAAGGGTGAGAAATTCTCACCCATTTTTTTTTTCTGTAATGAAAACACTGATAGTTATCACTATTGATTTTTGTATATTTTTAAAATCTTGATATTTTTAATACTTTATTTGTTACAACACGTGAATCTCGAAAAGTACCTTTAATTAGTCAACTAAATAGATATTTTAACATTAATTTTATTTTTTAAATAACTAGATAAATATTTTATGATCAATAGATTAATAGCTTGATAAATGTTATATTAATAAAATTATAATATAAATTATTTAATTAAAATTAATTTTAAACTATACAAATATTTTATGTAAAATAACATAATTTATTTTATCTTTTGTAATTGAGTATTTTTGTTATTAAGTAGCTTATATTTAACTATGTTATAAGGGTTTCACAATTTTATGTATCTTTTTCCTGTTTTAACATGATTTTAGTGTGTAAGACAAGACAATGTCAATTGGATACTTAAATATTGCTCGCTCCTAAAAAAACCTTGTTTTTCTTTTTTGACAGTCTTAGGGGTTGATTTTTGACCACCAGTCTTCTCAGAATAGTCAACTAGCTTTTTCTCACTTCATTAAATAAGTTTATAATATGTATTCTAGTTTTTTTGTGAAAGAGCTGCAAAGAAAAGTATACTCGATACTATTAAACGCGGTGACACGCACTCTTAATTATTTATTGGTTTAAAATTGGTATTCAATTAGATTTGAGGAGCATTCACACAGTATTTGACTTAAAATGTCTCTTACATAATGAAAGTTCATCATTGAAGAAGAAAAAAGTATAAGTTAAACTAATTTAATAATAAAAATTAGTAGTACAAGTATGGAATATACACGTGTACAAAAGTATCCGGTCGTTAGGGGTGGTAGAAGCATAATGGTGTGGGGGTGTTCTCATGGTTTGGCCCGTCAGTTCCTGCGGTTGGAAACTGTGAGATGTATGCAGACAACTCTATGAAGGCCCATTTCTCTTCCATTCACACATCGAGGCATGCACAGACGTGGCTTGACGAAATAAGTGTTCTCAAAGGCCCTCTCAGAGCCCCACGGAAAACACCTTTGGGAGGAATGCAGATGACGTAGCCATCCTCACTTCAGCTGTAATGAAAGTCTTAAAATGAGTGGAAAGTCTTCCACTGAAGGCTGTCATCATGGCAAAAAGCGGTGACCAACATCATATGTGCCCCGTGACACTCTTAAGTTTGTACCAATTGGTGTCTGAATACTATTGGCCGGAATTTTAAAAAAATCTTTATTTGTGTTGTCATGATAAAATACAAGCATTTTACTTTGGAATATTTCTGGGTCTGTCGTAAAAATATTGCAATCAAAAAGAAAAATTGTTCAGAACAAAGATTTTAGTCAGTTCAAAGAAATTGCTGATAAGATTGTAAAAATTTATTTCTATGATATTTTAGATTAAAGTTTAATAATGAATCATAAAATCACTCTTTTACAAAGTATTTTGACTTTCTTTTTTTTTTTTTTTTTAAATAGTTTGAAAATTGTTAGAAATAGTTTGTTAGAAATGTATTTTGTTTTATACAAAGACACGTGGAACTATTTTTTAATTTCAAAGTAAACAATTGTTCTTTAAAGCAATTTGAAATGGAAATATCGGCTAAATGGAACTGTAAAAACTCTGTTCAAACTTTTTATTATAAAAATAATGCTAAATGAAGGATTTTGTTACTTATTTACTGGATTAAATTGTTGATTTTTGTTGCAAAGCTTGTTGAAATTGTAATGAATTTTTTATGGCTTGGTTTTTCTAAGAATGCAGCATTTATGCAAGAGATAAGATTCTTATTTCTATCCAAATTGTATGTTTTAATAATTTTTATAAGCAATCACAGAATAAAAATATCTTGTTTAATAAATCAAGCTTTTAAATACTTGTCTTTTGAATTCATTTAAGATATTTGGTAACTGAAATTGTCTGTTATGGTTTTAAAAATTTTCTAATGACTTTTTGAATGAGCAAACATTTATGTCAAATCCAAATGGGTGAAGCAATGTGATCTGTAAGGTCCACATTTTGATGATATTTGCGTTCTTCCTCTTTAAAGGTATTTTTTTGCGACATAAAAAGTAATTTAGTTTTTGCAATATTCGTTTTTTCAATTTTTTATTATGTTTAGAAGTCAATAAATTCTTGTTTTTTGTGGTTATTTTTGCTTGTGTTACATTGTTTACGCTAAAAAAATTTTTTTTAAATAATAAAGTTTTTTTGTATTTTAAGGACATTATTTTTGCCTTCTTAAAGGCATTCACAGGGATTTTTGTCATCAAAATCCTGATTCTAGAGATTTGAATGGAATTGCTAATTCTAGAACTGCCAACATGGGGATAGGTCTCTATCCTTTGTTTATTTATTATTTTTTTAAAGGAAAAATAAGTCTTTCTCCACAATCTATTTTCTAAAGATTTGTATTTTCTTTTTAGAGAGTGAGTGTGATTGGGCAGATAATGAAGAAAACAATCGAAGAAGAGGTTTCTGTAACCACATTGAAGGGTATGGCAGCGTCTGCAGTTGCCTGGATCCTGCACCCCTTGCATTCGCTCCTAAAGAAGTTAGTTTTCTCTGTTAACAGTGTTTTCAAAGCTTTTTTTATGAAGAAGAATAAAAAAGCCATAATTAAAGTGCAAAATTATATACCTATATATAAACTAAATTTATTAAAGACAATGATTTTTATTAAGTTCAAAACTATATCTTTAATTTATTTATATACCATTTTGTTGTAAAGAATTATATGCACCTTAAAACGGACAAATTACATAAATATTTTGAAAACTATTAAACTTTTTTTAAAAATCGCTAATTTAGCTCTACAGTCTGTGGTGCCCAACATGAAGCCAGTTAATTATAAAAATTATTGCCATTAAAAGAACTTTCAAACTTCCTTGACAATATGTGCAAACAAATTAGAATAAGAAGATGCAAGATATAAAAGTCACCTCAGTTTTAGTAATGCAACTGAAAGACAAATTTTCTTATTTTGTTGCTTTTTTTCAAATTTTTGGTAGAGAGCTAAGTAAACATTACCAAGGCACCGTTGCAGTCAAATGAAAGAGAATACGACTATTTCAAAAGCTGCAGAAACCTTTAAAGATGGATTCTTAGAACTATGTTCTTGAACTGAAAAAGTTTTAACTAAGATTCCTATGTTATGGGGGGGGGGGGCATTGAAATTACCCGTAATGGAATTTAAATTCAGTGGTGAAGTAATAGACTACTTAACATTCTGGTCTCAATTTTCAAAAATTGACAAAGTTGAAACTTTATATGATGATAATAAATTTTACTACTTTATGCAATCTGTAATACCAGTTCAAGAGCTGGCGTTATAATGGCCTTATTGATGCTAGGTTTAGCGTTGGTTGGTTGGAGTTTATTGGCACAAGAGCCAGAAATGCCTATACTGTGCCAGTCACTAGGTTATAATCTAGGTCAAACTGGTGTATTTTTTCATAAAGTAAAGAATAAAGTTCTATAGTTTTGATAAATTTTAAGAGGTTGTGATGTATAGGGTCACCAAGCAAAGATTGAATATTAGGGTAAAAAGTGCCAAAAAATTTTCTCCTCAAATGTTTGAATCGTTCGCAGTCGATTAAAATATGTTTAATAGTAATGTCAACACGTCATAGGGAACAACTAGGTGCATGTTCAAATTTTAGTAAATGCAGAGTGAGAATGACTAATGCACAATCTATTGATTATAACCTGGATTTTGCAATCAATATGTATTGTTCTGACGTTGTCAAGATTAGAATAAATTTTCCACAGTTTGTTATTAAATTTTTTATTTCAATGTTCTTTCCAAGCCTGTTCTACTACACATTTACATAATTAGTTTAAAATCAGGAGAGGTTATAAGGTTATTGCTTACATTTTGAGTGGTTTTAGCCGTAATATCAGCAAGGTCATTCTCGTGTATGCCAACATGTGATATCCAACGAAAGTAGATATGGAACCTTTCATCCCACAATTCTGTAAAGCAACTTTGGATTTTATGTATCATGGGGTTTTGCCCGATGTGAGGAACACTTGATATAAAACTGCGCAAGTTTGTATAAATTATCCACTTTTGTTAAGTTTGGTCAGAGATAAAATTAAGAGCTAGCAAAATAGCTTAGCCGAAACAAAAAAAAAAAAAAGTAAAAAAGGAGTGGTAATAAAAATTAAGAAAATCTAATATTGTATAGTTGTAAAATGTTTTGGCAAAGATGTAACTGTGTCAGACTTTAAAAGTTATATAAAGTTAACCTAACATTAGTTTCATTATAAAATACAATAATATAAAATTATTTATATGGTTTTTATGTGTTAATGTTTTTGTTTTTCTTGTATATATTATATTCAAGAATTTTTTTTTTGTGTGCGATATTTTGCATTGTCATAAATATGCTTTTAATTTTACTTAAAATTTGGTTATTGTTGAGAACTATAAAAAGGTTTCATTACGGAGCATATCAACTTTAACTTTATTTGATTTTGGTTTTACAAAATTTTCTTATTTTTTGAAATTAATTCAAAACTGTTATCTGAAGTTTCATTTAAAAAGAAATTTGAAAATCTTCTTTATTTAATTGAAAATCTTCTTTATTTAAGAAACATATATTTTGCTATAAAATAAAAATAATTGTTCTAACAAGGTACGTTTGAATATACTTTATCCGATCACCTGTCCAGGGATATACATGCAATTACATATAGGTATTTTATTATTTCGTTATTTCTTTAGGTTAGTCTTTGAAAATTCTGCCATTACAATTTCATTTTTGTGAGCCCTTTTAACCCCTCATAAAGGGATTTTGCAAACTGCCAGATAAGGGTTTGTGACATGATGAGCAACAAAAAGTTACGGCTAATATTGTTGTTTTTTTAATGTTTTTTTACATATCTATATCAGTTACAAATGTATCTATACATATTTTAATTACATAGATAATTTTAGCAAAAATTATTGATGGAGTTAGTTAGTAATTAAGCTAATAATTTTCATTTTATAAAGATTTTTGTTTGCAAAAAATTTATATTTTACGAAAAAATAGAGATGTAAGGCTATATTATGATTGTTAATAAACTATATTTAAAATAGTTTTGATCCTAAAAGAAAATCAAAGGGTCGTTACAATTCTGAACCAATATTTGGTATGTTTTAAAATGTGGATTATTCTACCTATCTTTGAATTCTTAATAAAGGCTATAGGAAGGTAATAAATAAAGGTTTTATTTATAATATTGTTCATTATTAATACTGTTATATTTTTAAATTATGATATTAAATACCTTTTTTTAAATTTTTTATATTTTAACTTCTGATTAACGTCTATTTTCTTAAAGCATTCATTCCTTTCTTTATGTATATATATATTTATATATATATATACAGTGAAACCCCAATTTTAAATTTTCGGTCAGACTAGCGATAGAAAATGCTCAAAGCAGAATAACGTAAAATGGAGATTAAGAAAAATCTATGCATATTTTTAAAATTTGACGCCTACCAGTTAAATTAATGAAAAAAATGAGTAATCTTTACTTGCTTTTTGTTTCTGGCTACAATTTCATATACAGCTCGTTCAATACTAACAATTTTTGCAAATTTGCTTCTTGATTTACATTTGCAAGTAAAAATTGTTTTAGAGTTTTTATGCTTTGTATCGCTTGATCAGCTGTTGACACGTCTTCTGTTATTTCATCGTCATCAGCACTATCGTAGGAATCGGGCATTAAATCACTTATGGAAGGGATTTCTGAAGTAATGAGATCTGTGTCACAGTCGATGTATGCATCATCAACTTCCGGAAGATCCTCAACTTCAGACAAGCTACCTTCTTCCAAAACAACAGCACCCTCCTCCTCCGATATTGAAAATCCTGCTTTATTGAATACATTGATAATGCACTTTCGATTGACACTATCCCAAGCTGAAGATATCAAATTAAGAGCCTCAAGAACATTAATTTTTGCCTTAGAAGCATCCTGAAAGTCACCAGAATCAAGAAACATTAGAGATTTTCTAACCAGTTGCTTCCGGTAACTTTCTTTAAATGATCGGATAATTTCTAAATCCAGTGGTTGAGGTTTGCTTGTACAGTTAGCTGGAAAAAACTCTATTCGTACATTTTTCAACTTAAGGTTCAAATGAGCAGTGCATTGTTCTAGGAATAAAATTATGTTGCCCTTTTGAAAACTAATTTTCTTATCCAGTTTTTGTAGAAAATTTTCAAATAATGCTTGCGTAATCCATGCTTTTTTGTTTGCAGCGTAATCGGTAGGAAAACTCTTGATATTTTTGAAACACTGTGGTTTCTCTGCTCTACCGATCGCAAGAGGCATTGACTTTTGGCTTCTATCAGCATTTGCACAGAGCAAAACAGTCGAGCGCATTTATGAAAGCTTTCCTCCATGGCAGTTTTTCACCTTTAATTGTCAATGTCTTGTTTGGCAATAGGTTGAAAAACAATCCCGTCTTGTCGGTATTAAATATGTCACTTGGATTATAGCCCTTTAATAAATTTGGCAGAGTTTCTTCTTTCCACTGTTGCACAGTTGTCATATCCACACTATCGAATTCACCACAGATAGATTCAAAGCATAAATTGTTCCTTTTTTTTAATCGGTTGATCCAGCCATTTGATGCACTGAAGTCCTGGAGTTTAAGCCTTTCAGCTATTTCAAGCGCCTTTTCTCTCAGAATGGATCCATTTATAGGAATCTTTGCTGCACTGACTTCCTTGAACCAGTTAATTAAAAAAATTTTCTAACTCATCATACGGAGATGTTTTAAGAGTTTTTCTCATCTTGACATATTCGAGTTTTTCAGCGTTTAGTTCTACTGAAGCTTCTTGCTTTAAAATCGTTTGCAAAGTTGAATAAGCAATAACCCAAAGATTTAGCAAGATCAGCTTTAATGCCATGAAATTCTTTAGCTTTTTTGATGATTTCAGCCTTTTCGTCCAGAGAAAAGTATTTTTGTTTCGAGAAAAGAACACGATGTCTGAGGTTTCGAAAATGAGAAAAAATGCTATAGCTTTCAAACTCAAACAAAACCGATTGAAAATCTAATCGAGAACACAATGCTTTTGCCCGTTCCTTAGAAACGTCTGAGCAACAGGAAAGAAGACTGATAACAAAACAACTACGAACTTCCCAAGCTAGTTCGTCAGAAACATCAGAGCAACGGGAAGCAAGGATGAAAGCCGATCAAGAACGCACTTCGCTATTCAGACGCTGCCAATATTCTGAATTGAATCTTAGCGCATTTCACTATGATCCGACAACCAACTATAGTCTTGACCCAAGTGTCATCGTCGGAAAAATGGATCAATTATGTACGTTTTGTAATACTCTAAAATTTAAGAATGAAAAAGCTGGAATTTGCTGTTCTGGAGGCAAAGTGAAACTACCAGATTTAACGTCGCCAGCCGAGCCATTTTCAACGCTCTTATCAGGTCAAACAAGTCAATCGAAACATTTTTTAGCGAATATACGCCGGTACAATTCGTGTTTCCAAATGACTTCATTCGGTGCTACAGGTATCGTGAACGAGAATTACATGCCAACATTCAAAGTGCAAGGCCAAATTTATCATCGTGCAGGATCACTTCTTCCATTGCCTGGCACAGATCATAAATTTCTACAGATTTATTTCATGGGTAACACAAATGATCAAGTCAATCAATGTTGTCAGTTAAACAATGGCACTAAGCAAGAAATTATTACCGCATTACAAAATTTTTTCAATCAACATAATCAGTTAACTAGACTGTTCAGAACTGCACTTGACAAAATGCCAGCCGATAATTACAAAGTTGTTATTAGAGCTGACAAAACACCTGCAGGCCACCACAAAGGAAAATGCAATGCGCCAACATTGGACGAAGTGGCTATTGTTATAGTTGGCGAAGAATTTACCTCCCGCGATATAGTTCTTTATCGCAGAAATGGTGACGTTCAGAGAGTCTCAGAAACTCATCGATCCTATAATGCATTGAAATATCCTATTTTATTTTGGCAAGGAGAGGATGGACCAGTCTACAAGCATATGTTTGAAATATTTAATAGATAAATAGATTCCGAGAAGTTCTCGATCGTAAGTACTGTAATTTTGTTGTGCGTCATTAAGCTTCTTGGAAAAAAATCCAATCGGCTTCCAATTACCATTTTCAAGTTGTTGTAAAACTGCCCCCACTGCATTATTTGAAGCATCTGTGCACAATGAAAGTGGTAATTCAGAATTTGGATGAGACAAAACAGCAACATTTGCCAAATCATTTTTACATTTTTCAAACTGTTCAATAGCTTCCTTATTCCAAGTTATTTTTCGATTGTCTTTTTTCTTTGATCCTTTCATGTAAAGTACTAGCGGCGTTTTTCAAGAAACGACGGTAGAAATTAATCATTTCAAGGAAGGTTCGTAGCTGATGAACAGTTTCAGGCAGTTTATAATTGCTTTAACCTTTTCAGGAAGGGGTTTTGATCCTTCGTTTGTAATTAGAAAACCTAAAAATTCCAGTTCCTTAACTCCAAAAACAGATTTAGAAATATTTAGTCTCAATCCATACTTTTGTAATCTGTCAAAAACTAATTTCAGGTGTGTTTCGTGTTCTTCGTCCGTAGTTGACGCAATTAAAACATCATCCAAATACGGGAAAACAAAGTTTAGTCCTCTGAATACTTCATTAATAAATCTCTGAAATGTAGATAGAGCGTTACGCAAGCCAAAACTAATTATATTAAATTCATATAAACTGAAAGGTGTTATTATTGCAGTTTTTTGCTTATCAGTTCCATTAATTGGAATTTGAAAATATGCTTTATGTAAATCTATTTTGGAAAA
Organism: Parasteatoda lunata; assembly: GCA_949128135.1. Lineage (NCBI taxonomy): Eukaryota > Metazoa > Arthropoda > Arachnida > Araneae > Theridiidae > Parasteatoda > Parasteatoda lunata. Next base: position 120,366,086 of record OX421973.1, on the reverse strand, counting down.
TATTTTAGTACCCATTAAAATGTGGTTGAAATCTTCTAGCCGAGGTATGGGATAACGATCTGGTATTGTTTGAGCGCTCAAGCGTCGGTAGTCCCCACATGGTCGAAAAGAACCATCTTTCTTCGGTACCATGTGTAGAGGGCTGGACCATTGAGATTTAGATGGTCGAATGATATCATTTTCTAACATATACTGGAATTCCTGTTTTGCTATTTCTAATCGTTTTGAATCCAGTTGTCTAGCTTTAGAATAAGTAGGTTGTCCTTTAGTTGTAATAAAATGTTCAGTATCATGTTCACATTTAGATGCTGTTAAAATAGGCTTAGTTAAATTTGGGTATTGTTGTAACAAATTAACATATTTAGAATTTTTATCCAAAGTACTGATAACCTCATCCACGGATACTGTCGTTAAGTGGTGTCGAACAGCCAAATTAGTTATCCCATCAATAATTTGTTTATTGTGAATATCTATTAAAAGTTTAAATTTATTCAAAAAGTCAGCTCCTATTATAGGTTCATCAACTTTAGCTAAGATGAAAGGAAATTTAAATTCTCTTCTAAGTCCTAAATTTAAATTTAAAATTTTAATTCCGAAAGTAGGAATTTCCGTTCCATTTGCTGCGTAAAGTTTAAAATCTTCTACTGTTTTATTTCGATGAGTTGCAGGTATTAAACTAACATCAGCTCCTGAATCAACTAAAAATCTTAATCCTGAATTTTTATCCTTAACAAATAATCTAAACTTGCGGCTTTCATTAACATCAGCAACAGTTGTAGCCGCTAATCCTGTTGCATCATGGAGTTTTCTCGCCAAGCACATGGTGAATAACATTTCTCAGGTCGGCAACGATTACCAAATTTAAAATGATAGTAACAATATTTACCTTTCCTATTGAATGCTTTTACTGAATGACTGCGACTTCGAGATGTATTTCGGTAATTATTTCTAAATTTGGATCTACGGTCATTTATTTGCAGTGAATAAATTTTCTGTTCTAATGCTGCTATTCGTGCAATTAAAGCATCATTATTGGTAACATTTGGCGAAACAGTACATATTTCTTCCTCAGTTTTCATTTCGTGAATTTTATCCGCCATCGTAGACAGTTTATCTAAACTTTCTTCACTTACAAGCAGAATATTTCGTAAAAAATTCGGCATTTTATCAAGCCATAAAGATTTTAACACTTTTTCTGAAAAATCGTCTGCTCCTAAATTTTTCATTTTTTGCAAAAGTTGGCTTGGCTTGTAATCTCCAAGTTCTAATCCGGCAACTAAGCGCTGAATTCTCTTGTTTTCGCTTTCCTTAAACGTATTTAAAAGTCTTTCTTTCGCCAAGGTATATTTCTTAGGCTTAGTGTCTTAATGTAATAATGTCCCAAATATTTTCTACATACTTTGGTTCCAGCTGGGATATCAAATAATTAAATCTAGTTTCTTCAGTTGTGATCTTATTTATTTGAAACTGTGCTTCTACTTGGTAAAACCAAATGTCGGGTTTCTCTCGCCAAAAACGTGGAATTTTAATGCTTGCTTTATTAGCTTCGGCGTCCGTGACAATCGTTGCTTCGATTTTTTCACTGTTTTCTGTAATCATCTCAAAAATAAGGGTCACCAATTTGTTGGGTCTTTGTGCCAACAAAATTAAATGAACGCCAATTTACGATACTACAAATAATTTTATCAAAAATATAACATATTTTATTTCGTAAACATTTTAGAACACAACATTTTTTTATTTATCTAACTCCGTTGCCAAAACGAGCTCAAAACTAAAACTTATAATTTTTCAAAGCACGTTCAAATAAATTATCTAAATTTTATGTCTCTACAATACCATTTTAACATAAAATTGAGAAATCCACAAACAGGCGAGAAAACCAATAAAAAAGTTAGTGCCATGAATTTTTATGCATATAGATTGATGATTCGCCAAAACGCTGATAATCACATCTTAAAATATCGACAATTATTTCATCAATACATTGTCGATATGTATGCGAAAATTGAAACCGAACACCTACTGTATATTAAATTAAATCAAACCAAATTACGTTCAGAAGAATACATTTATTTATGGGATGCAATAGTTAATGATGGTAACGTTAATCCTAATGATGTGGGGGAAGTGATTATACTGCCGGCTACATTTACAGGGAGTCCAAGGCACATGTATGAATATTCACAGGATGCCATGACATATGTTCGCGCATATGGGAGCCCAGATTTATTTATTACATTTACATGCAATCCTGCATGGGTTGAAATTAAAGACCTTTTGTTACCAGGACAATCATCATCAGATCGTCATGATATTATCGCACGTGAGTTCAAACAAAAATTAAAATCTTTACTTGATTTCATTGTGAAGTGCCATGTTTTTGGAGAGACACTGTGTTGGATGTACTCTATTGAATAGCAAAAAAGAGGATTGCCACATGCACACATTCTGATTTGACTTATTGAAAAAAATCACACCGTGCCAAACTGATGAGATCATATCAGCAGAAATACCTGACATCGCCATTGATCCAGACTTATTTCAGGTCATTATCCAAAATATGATTCATGGTCCGTGTGGATCACTCAACAACACTTCACCTTGCATGTCCAATTGAAAATGCACCAAACGATATCCAAGAGAACTAACTGCTGAAACTATCACTGGCAATGACGGCTATCCGCTTTATCGACGACGATCTAAAGAAGATGGTGGAAGATCCATCATTTTAAAAATCTGGAACAACGATGTTGAAGTCTATAATCATTGGATTGTACCCTATTCACTGTTGCTCTCGAAAACGTACAAAGCACACATCAATGTCGAAAATTGTAATTCGGTGAAAGCGATCAAATATATTTGTAAATATGTAAATAAAGGAAGCGATATGGCAGTTTTTGGATTAGAAAATACTACTTCAACAATCGATGAAATCAATCAATATCAACTGGGACGCTACATTAGTAGCAATGAAGCAGTCTGGCGCATTTTATCATTTCCAATTCATGAACGACATCCAACAGCTCTTCATTTGGCAGTGCACCTTAAAAATGGACAGCGAGTTTACTTTACAGCAGAAAATGCCAGTTCAAGAGCATTGTCACCACCACAAACAATGTTAACAGCATATTTCTCTTTGTGCAGGGATGACACATTTGCAAAGACGCTTCTTTACTGTGAGGTTCCAACATACTACACATGGAGTATTTCGGCGAAACATTTTCAACGTAGAAAGCAAGGTAAACCAGTTGAAGGACATCCCAATTTATATTCAACTGACGCATTAGGTCGTCTATACACCATCCACCCTAACAATACAGAAAGCTTTTACTTACCATTACTATTAGTCAACGTGCGAGGACCGACATCGTTTCAAGAATTGAGAACAGTAAGCAATGAAGTATATGTAACTTATCGCGAAGCTTGCCAAAAATTAAATCCTGAAAACAACTCACATTGGGACGTTTCAATGGCTGATGCATCTAATACTGCTCAACCTCAGCAAATACGCACGTTATTTTCAATAATATTAACTATGTGCTTTCCATCCAATCCAAAAGATCTTTGGGAAAAATACTAAGACAATATGAGTGAAGACATACTACATCGCTTACGTGCAACAAAACAAAATCCGCACATTCAATTATCTCCAGACGTATATAATGAGGCTTTAATTTCAATCGAAGACATATGTTTAACAATCTTCAATAAAACACTTTTAGAACTATTCAATTCCTGTGCCTAATCGATGCTCAAACAATCTTTTCGATCGTAATTTTCTACGACAAACGCATTTTGATATCGACAAACTAAGTTCATTTGTTCAATCAAATCTTTCAAAATTGGTTATGGAACAACGCATAGCATACGACAAAATTATGACAGCTGTTACAAATCGAAGCGGTGGATTGTTTTTCTTAGACGCACCTGGAGTAACAGGTAGAACATTTCTAATTTCCCTTATCCTGGCAACAATACGATCACATAACAAAACTGCATTGGCTTTGGCATCCTCTGGAATTGCGGCAAGTCTTTTGGATGGTGGCCAAACAGCGCATTCAGCACTTAAATTACCTTTAAATATGCAATTCACTGAAACACCCACATGCAATATCAACAAAAAATTCTGTAATGGGTAAAATACTGCAATCATGCCAACTTATAATTTGGGAGGAATGCGCTATGGTACACGGAAAGGCATTAGAAGTGCTTCATCATACACTAAGAGATTTGAGAGAAAATGAACAACTTTTCGGCAGAGCACTAATTTTATTGTCTGGTGATTTCCGGCAAACTCTACCAGTAATTCCACGTTCAACTCCTGCTGATGAACTTCATGCATGTCTCAAATCATCAGCGTTGTGGCAACATGTACAAAAATTACGCTTAAAGACCAACATGCACGTTCAACTACAGCGTTCAACTACAGCATGATGCATCAGCCGAACGTTTTGCAAAGCAATTGTTGGATATTGGTAGTGGAATGATGGCAATAGATAAATCCACATAAAGCATTACACTGCCAGTAGACTTCTGTAAAATTATTTCAACCGTAGATGAACTTTTTCACAACGTTTTCCAAATATCGCTCAAAATTACAAAACTCTTCAGTGGCTCAGTGAACATGCTATATTAGCAGCAAAAAATAGCGATGTACATGACATCAATAATCACATTCTAAATGAAATTCCAGGTTCTGCAAGAACATATAAATCCATTGATACTGTAATAGATCCAAACGAGGTTGTAAACTACCCAACTGAATTTCTGAATTCACTTGATTTACCAGGTATGCCGCCGCACGTTTTAACATTGAAAACGGGAGTACCTATCATTCTCCTCCGAAACACCAACCCACCCAGACTTTGTAACAGTAGGCGTCTTTCAGAGAAAAGAATAATGACCAATATCCTCGAAGCTAAAATTCTAAATGGCAAATTTAAAGGAGAAGATGTTCTACCGCGTATTCCAATGACCCCTACAGATATGCCATTTGAATTTAACCGTTTGCAGTTTCCGGTGCGACTTGCTTCAGGGTGGCCACCCACCTTGAAAACCTGGAATTATCAGGGAATTTTTTTTTATACTGGAAAAAACCTGGAAATATCAGGGAAATTTGGATCAAAACCTGGAAAAATCAGGGAATTTTAAGGAAAAGCTGGAAATTTTTTCTTTGATAATTTTTTTAATTTCATTAATTTAAATTATTTACTAATTTTCTTAATTTAAATTATTTCATCCATTATATCCACTTTTTTTAGACGGAAATGTATCGCCAAACAGTTGAAATATCATCCACTTAGCAATACTTTGCTTGCATCAAAATTTGCTCCATTACAGCTCTGTTAAACTAGAATGCCACATAAAATTCTCCCATGGTTGCTAAACGAATGTAGAAACCTTTGACTGCTATGGGGCTGTGCAATTTAGGAAAGATTCTGGTAGTGGTGGAAGAAGGGATTGGGATATTAGCTTTTGTTTTTAAATTCTTTCCTTCGGCTGAATCCATTTATGACTCAAGTTTGTTACGATGCTTTGGTGGTAATTTTTTTCTATTTTGACAAAATGTTTTTGTATTTTTAATTTTCTAAAATTCTCCAAAAATTAATTGGTTATAATTTAATAATAATAGATTTCATATTGCACTCTTTTTCTGAAAGCTTTTCTACTCCCATTCAAAGAAACCTGTGAATTATTTTTTCTCAGCAAACCAACCAATCACACATTTTTTTACAATCGCTAACAGCAATGTTTGTCAACAAATTGTTACAACTGTTGCATTAATGCTAACTTTTTCTATTTCATTTTAACCTTTTATAACATATTTTAATTTATAAAAAAAAAGGTTTTTTTTAAGAACTAACTATATATTAATATTTAATTTTATTCTTTTGTTGGTCAATATATAATTTTTGATTCAAAATTTTGTACCAAAACATTAAAAAATAAATAAAAAATCTTGCCAAATTGTCAAAATAAATTATTTTTTTCAAGATAATATGTTAAAAAAATAACATTTCGAATAAGATATTTTATAATATAGACACTTTTCTTGTACACATCCTACACCTAATAAGAAAAAAGAAACAAAAACCTGGAAATTTTAAGATTTTTATCTGAAAAACCTGGAAAAATCAGGGAAATTTTAAATCTGATTTGAGTGGCCACCCTGTTGCTTTTGCCATGACCATCAACAAAGCCCAAGGACAGTCACTACAACAGTGGTGCAAGTGCTGCGCCAATTGTGGAAACCTGCTCCTACATGCTCCAAATTGAAGTATTTCGCTTAAATTGCGCCAAAAAGGATATTTTCCCATGGGTATCGCCAAGTCACAATTTTGCAGCAACCCAAGCTACTGCCATGTGGGAGGTTGCTTTGGATTCAGTGGGAAGGATTCTTGCACTCTCATGTGCAACTCTGCTTCATTTTGCAAGATATTCTCAATTTCAGGCTTCATTTTCTTCCTCAGAAAAGGAACCGAAACTTCTCTCGAATTTTCTGGGACCAACTAAACATTGCCAAATTTATTAGCAAAAGAAAATTTTATTTCTCTTGTTAATTTCATCGTTATTGAAGTGACATCGTCGTCGTCCATGGCAAGCTAATGGCCTTCTTGCGCTAATCTATCTATAGATTAGTACCATGATCTTTGAATTAACTTGGGGACCATTCACTAAGTACATATTTTTATGTTAATCCTGAGAGCCGTCACAAAGCTTCATGACCTCAAAATTTCCATATCCCTTTTATTCATTCAATTTAATAAAGATAAGAATTAATTAAGTTTCTTAAACGTAAATATTATTTTTTAAAAATTTTTTTTTTTTTACTTACTGCATTTTATTATTGTATTATTACTTTCAAAATTCTTAGTGCTTTTAATTTGTTTTAGGAAAAAAACTTTATTATATTTAGAGGCAAGATTTTAAATAAGTATGAACAGAGGGGCTTTCAATATTTTAAATGCAGCAAAAAATTTTATGTTTTTCAGATTTGTCATTCAAAAATACTTTAATTCATCTCTTAATGATTTGATATAAAAAAAATTTAATTACCACAGATTTGTTAAATATTATGAGTGTAGGGTCAGTGTAATAATTTACTTCTGACAAAAAAATGTTAGCTTCAATACTCATTGTATTTGCATTTAAAAATTATAAAAAATTTTTTTTTAATCATTTCATTAAAGAAATACTGTACTAGGTAACCAATTTTAATAAAAATTTATTGGGGCCATTCACTAATTTACATTTGTAATATAAATTTATTAAAGTTTTTTCTCTTAAGCTCTTTTAAGCTAAAATTAAAGCTCTTTTTTTAAGAAATATTTCGGCTATATTTAAAAAAAATTTTAGGTCTTTTCCAAACTAAGAAAACATTGATTCACTTGCTGTTTGATGAAATGGTGTCTCTAGTTAAAGCATTGTTAAGGCGTTTTTTAAAGAGTTCTGCTTTTCTCAGTTTGTCAGGAAAGGACTTAAAATCATTAGATGTAGAAAACGCAGAAATTTGGCAAAATTCAAATTTAGTAGATGTTGGACTAGATACCACAAAGGCCAGATTTTTTACTTTGCATGTGCAAAAAAGTTATTAAAAGAATTGCCTCTTGAAAATAGTTTACTGCACCATCTTAAAGTGTTGCATCCTATAATGAGAATGGAAGACACTTCTAATAAGTCAATAAGATATCTGGCAACAGTAACCCCATCCATTATAAAACCTGAAGAGGCATCTTTGTTACTAGATGAATGGACGTGGTTACGTGGAGAACCAGAAGGTTATTCTTCTGACTCAAATGAATATGCACCATTTGATGAGTTTTGGAAAAACTATTTTGTGAAGAAAGATAATTTGGGAAATATCAAATATCCTCTTTTAACAAAGCTTTTTAAAGCTCTTTTGTGCATACCACATGGGAATGCTGATGTTGAAAGAGGTTTTAGTGTGAACAAAAAGCTACTTGACAATAGGGCAAGTTTAAATCCCCGTAGTGTTATTGGTTTGAGACAAGTTGTGTCACATATCAATAACTTTAAAGTTGGCAAAGATATGATTAAAGTGGCTCATGCAGCATTTAAAAATTATTCTGCTCGATTAGAGGTTGAGAAAAAAGAAAGCGCAAAGAATGTGAAAATACTGAAAAGTTGCTGAAATTGATTTTTAAAAAAAAATTCAATAAATAAATGAAGGCTTCTCAGGATCTCTTAGCCACAGCTGAAAAAAATATTAAAGATGGGTAAAATAATAAAGACATGTCGATTTTAGAAAGCGGACAAATCCTTTTATCTGAGGCTAAGTCGAGTATAGCAGAATATTTAACAGCATTGAAAGATACAAAAAAGAAACTTAATTTGTTAATGCAGGGACCTTCAAAAAAATGTAAAAAATAAGGTATGTTATTAATGAACAAAATTAAAAATTCTTGTTATTAAATTCTTTTTTTAATTTTTTTTTAAATTAAATATGCTCCAAATCTTTGTTTTGCTGCTCCAAAATCGCTTTTTTGTTGCTCCAAAGATGCTCCAAAACCATGTTTTGCCACTTGCACCACTGCTACAAGTATGTGGTCTGAATTTGAAAAATCCATGCTTCTCCCACGGACAGCTCTATGTGGCCTGCTCACGTGTCGGAAGACCTTCTAATTTATTCGTGTACACTCCAAACGGTAAAACAAAAAACATTGTTTATTCAAAAGCACTTGAATAAACCTGATTATAACGAGCCTGGAAATTGCCAAATGCTTTTCACCAATTAAATACCAAATTAATACTCTGACCGTAATTAAATACAAAATCTGAAACATCTGAGCAACAGCAAGCAAAACTGGTTATCGATCAACTGCACACCTCCAAGCCCATTCCTCTGAAACATCTGAGCAACGGCAAGCAAGACAGGTTACTGATTTAAAATACATTGCTCAAGCCCGTTTATCTAAAACATCAAAACAATGAGAAGTAAGAACAGAAAATGAATTTCTTTATTCAATAGCCGCCAATGTGCTGGTTTAAATCTTAGTGTATTTCACTATTATTCAATTACTAATTATAGTCTCTCTATCCAAGTTATCATTAAAAAAATGGATCATTTATCTGTGTTCTCAAATTTAAGATTGAAACAGTATTGCTGTATTGAACAGTACCAATTTGCTGTTCTGGTGGAAAAGTGAAACTACCAGATTTAACGTCGCGGCCAACTGACGCATTATCAACGTTGTTATCAGGTCAAGCAAATCAATTTAAACTTTTTTGGCGAATATATGTCGGTATATTCGTGTTTCCAAATTACTTCATTCAGTGCTACAAGTATCAGTGTGCATATGGGCAGTTATTTATTACATTCACATGCAATCCTGCTTGAGCTGAATTTAAAGAGCTTTTGTATCCTAGGCAAACATCATCTCATATTCATGATATTACCGCACATGAGTTAAAACAAATATTAAGCTCTATACTTGGTTTCATTGCAAAGCGTCATGTTTTTGGAGAGACACGGTGTTTGATGTATTCTATTGAATGACAAAAAAAGAGGATTGCCATTGATCCAGTCTTATTTCAGATCACCATTCAAAATATGTTTCATGGTCGGTGTGCATCACCATACGCGTCTGTTTGAAAATGCACTAACGATATCCTAGAAAATTGACTGCTGAGATTATCACTGGTTTTTTCACCATTAAGTAAAATTCTCATTTCAAATCATAATCGCAAATCTCCTTTACACACCTAAATACAAAATTAAAATTCGAACTGAAAGCGTTGCAACGCACACTGGGTACAGCTAGTATATATATATATATATATATATATATTAATTCTTGCTTAAGCATTACATCTTTTCTGTAGTAATAATCTTTGTGTACATTAAGAAAAGTTAATTTTCTTAAACTATATTCATTTTGTTTTTTTTCTTGTATGTCTTTCATGATTTACTATGACAATAAATCTATTTTCTGTTAATTGTAATTCGATTTGTTACGTCTTTCCCTTAATACATTATTGTTAATATGTTCTTTTATATTCATATATAAAACAAGCGACAAAATCTTCATTTTCAGACTTTTTATTTTGGTTTACTGCATTTATAAAATTATTGTTTTCTTTAGATTCAAAATAACCGTGTGAAAGATGTTCCTGTGGCTATCATTGCCAGCAATAGACCTCACTATTTATACAGGTCAGTCTTTCTCTTCATTAGTTAAAAAACATTAGATAATTTTTTTAATTTTTTATCATCAGTGATATTTGATTCAATTTCCTGTTTGACTTCATATTGTAATATGCAGTAAAACTTCTGTGCCTTTTTGTTGAAAGATGGCGGGTATTCTATCAGTTAAAATCCTTGCAAGCTGAAGATGGAAAAAAAAGGGAATTAAATTAACTAAGATGCACCTTGAAACAAAATTCATGCAGGCAATGAGTTCAGAGGTTTCCCATATTGTAAATAATATGGAAGATGTTCTTTAAATGTATCGAAGATTCTTCAAAAGTTGCCCTTGTTGCCCTAAAAACAAATAGATTTATCATACAAAATTTCTTTAAATTACTGCAGCAAAAGAATGTAAATTTTCTGAAAATATCAATGTTTAACAATAATGGTGTTTAACTGCTTCATGATTTTTATTAAATTTTTTAAAAAAACTTGATTTAAAAATATTTCTATTTTTTATTTATTATTTTTATTTATTTATTTATTATTTTTTTTGCTTTTAGAATGTTACGTTCCTTATTATCGGCTCACGGCTGTAATCCTGAAATGATCACTGTTTTTATAGATGGGTATTTTGAGGTAAGTGCATTTCATATTTCCTTCTTATTACTATTTTACTTTTAATGTAAGACTAATTTTTTTGTTTTGTTTATTTAGGAGCCTTTGGAAGTGACAAAATTGTTTGGTTTACGTGGCATACAGGTACATGTATACTGTATTTTGATTTGTGAACTTTTTTACTCTGGATTATTGTTTTAAATCTATTGATTCACATCAATATTGTTTAAGTCAATTTGTAAATAAGATTGGAACTTTTTTGTGTGGTTGTCAAATTGTTAATTGCATTAATTTTATGTAAAACATCCCATTTTAATAAATTTATAACGTCAGGGTGCTTAGTGCTTATTTTCGATTTTTAAAAAACACTTAAAGGGGCTTTTTTCATTGGATGCTTTTAAAAAATCATTTATTTATTTCTTTTTAAAAGATATTTTTTTTCTCCATATCTTGTCACAATGATCCATTCAACATTTTCACAATTCATTTGATCACGATCTATTTTGGCGTACCGTCAATCTGTAGCATATGACATTGCCAATCATTTTACATGTTTATGATATCTTTGCGGGTCTACATGTGCGTATACTGAGATGGATTTTTGCTCTCATATGCAACTCCTCATTTTGATTTTTTTCTTCATAATGAATGGTTGGATCTTTTTTTCCCTACTTTTTCAACAAATTTGATTTACTATTTTAATTAATATAAAAAAGTAGATAGTACTTTTAATTAATATAAAATAGAAAAAAATATTATTTATCACTAAGAGGACAATCCTATCCACCTGTCATAGTTTGAGTATTTTATTTTTAAAAATATTTATTTATTTGATTAAATAAGATTTTAATTACTATTGAATTCAAAATGTCTAGGGGATTAAGATGGTTTATTTGTCTTAAAAAGAATTTTTTTTTATCAACTAGTATCTGTAATACCAACAGGGTTTCCGCTACGGTAGCTTTTTTGGCAAAATGCGAAAAGACCCCTCAAAAATGCTAAAATTCAACAAAGCATTTTCGCATTTTTGCTAAAGGATTTTACTAAATTCCATTTAAAAAAAAGCTTCCGCGAAAAACCATGACGCTAACATCCATGAAAAAAACTTGATCAAACAAGGAGAAAAAATCTAAATATCTTTCGCAAGAATAACCATGGCGCTAGCGTTCACGAAAAAAAACGTGATCAAACGAGATGAAGCATAGCGATCAACAAAAATGGCTAGAATATATGAGTTTCACCGAGAAGAAAAGAAAAATAAACTAACCACAAGACTAAAAACAAGTTTTCCCTCCCCCTCAACCTTCTGCTGCAAGTAGGAATGCGACACAAAGAGAGATCTTTTCTGAGAAATCGGGACTTCATTTTTCTACGCTTTTTATTGGTTGAAGCAGACGTGTCTCCCGCTTTCAAACACTGATTTCGTCATCACGGTTTCTCGGCGGCGTGATTCCATACTTTTCTCGCATCTTGCACGTTTTAAGTTCGTTAGAAAAGAAGTAAAAGTTGCCTATTTTATTTTGCGTGTTTTTATTTGTTTTCATCTATGCACACATGGAAAAAATTTTGATAAACAAAAGAAGAAACGAGGATTCGCCGCAAACTAATGATGAAAATAAAGGAAAAAAGTCTAAAACTTCGATTCCTTCAAGAAATCTCGTTGTTAAGTGGTGCTCCCTATACAAATGGCTGGAAGTTGAGTGGATTAACAATTTGCCATCTTTCAAGTGCAATTTGTGTGTTTCTGCTAAGAAGTTCAATATTTTATCCAGTTCAACAGGTATGTGTATTTATTTGTACTTCTATAATATATATCACATTATATATGCTGATAATTAAGCTGATTTTTTATCCTAAAATTATTTTCTTGGTGTCTCATTTTTTATGTTAATTATATTCCCCTTATTTATCTTTCAGGATGCTTGATTTCTAAAGTAGATGTATTGAAAAAGCATGAACTGAGCATTGACCATAAACATGCTGTAGAAAACAAGGCCTTGATGGAGAGCAATGCGTGGGGGAAATCTGTTGCAAAATCAATTTCCAGTGCTAATGAATCAGTTATTTCAACAATGAAAATAGTCTATATGCAAGCAAAGGAACATTTGGCTACTAGAAAGTTTAGTTCAATAAAAGATTTGTGCATAGATTTAGGTTGTTCCAGTCTCAGTGGATTGAATATAGGTACAGCCTCTTATGAAAATTATGACAGCATTCGGGACATGGAAATGGCTCTTGCCATGACCATTCAAGAAAAAATACTGCATAAAGTTAATTCAGCAAGATGGTTCCCTGTCATAATTGATGAATGTACGGATGTTTCCATAGATCAAAGTTTAATTATCTACCTAAAAGTGCTTCATCAAGGTAGATTGTCTACACATTATCTAAGTTTAGTAGAAATGGAGGGTGCAAGTGTAAATTTTATTTATTCTTCTTTGATAAAGACACTTGAGAGTTTGAAAATAGATGTTACAAAATGCTCATCCTTAGGTACAGATGGACCTTCAGTTATGACTGGTGTTAGAGCGGGGGTTGCTGCTCTGTTCAAAAACCAAAATCCACATTTAATTTCAGTAGATTGTGTGGCACATAGGCTAGCATTAGCCGTGAGCCAAGCAGCGTCTGAGAATGCTTACCTGGTAAAGTTTCAGGACATAATAAAAAGAATTCACTCTTATTTTGAATGCTCCCCTGTAAATACCAGGCGATTGAAGAATGCTCAAGATATCCTTGAACAAAAATCAAGGAAATTCATAAAGTTATCAACAACTCGGTGGTTGTCTTTGGGGAATTCAGTTACAGCTCTGGATTGCAACTGGCAAGCTCTTGTTAGTGTTTTAATGGAAGACAAACGTCCTGTTGCTCAAGGGTTGTTAAAAAATATAACTACTCTTTTGTTTTTAGCAACCACTGCCATCATGAATGATATCATGTTCAACATTAATGAATTATGCCTCATATTTCAAAAATCTAATTTAAATTTTGAATATGTTCAATCAAGTGTGAAGGCTTGTATTTCAAGTTTAGAAGAAATAAAAAATGGCACCGGCACTCATTATATGAGTTTTTTAGATGATGTGCCTAAGAAGGAAAGTGAAAAATTTGAGTTTCAGGGCCATATAATTTTAGATGGACTGAAAGAGAGGGAAAGATTCCGTAATTTGATGCACAATTTTTTAACCTGTATCATTGAAAATATTACTGATAGATTGGGAGATTTGGATAAAATCGAAATGTTCAATATATTTATACCTAGCAGGATGCCCCATAGTTCGGAAGAATTACAGCATTATGGTGTAAAGGAAATCCGTTGCATTTTCAATTTGTTTTCGGGGAGATGCACACTGTTGACTGTGAAAGGGGCTTTAGCTGCCTTAATTTGATTAAAACTAATATTCGAAACAGGTTGTTAGTCAACCATGTAAACAATTTGTTAATGATTAATATTGAGGGCCCTGAAAGTGCATTTAACTTTCACGAAGCATTTGTAAAATGGGCAAACATGAAAGAAAGGAAGATTGTTAATTATAAACCAAAATGTTTTGATAAATAATAAATGTGTTTTTTTTTTTTTTTTTTTTTGTTATAGGTATTCTTTTTGATATTCTTGTACATTAAGCTATTCTTTGTCAGATAACTTACAGTACTTGTTTGATATAAAGTAATTTTATAAGCCTAATGGCATTTTAGCATTTTGCTAAAACTTTTTTTCAGATTTTAGCTTTATTGCTAATGAATTTTTAGACTCAGCTTAAACCCTGAATACCAATAAACAGAGATATAATAAACTATTAAATTTTAGCATTTATTATTATCAAATCTGTTATTAATTATTATCATCATACTCAAATAATTTGTTTTGTGTAATTTGCATTACATATTACAGTCCCGCAGTGAACTGATCGTTAAGACACGGTTCCCAGCAGATCACCGAAGTCAAGCATCACTGGCTGCGGTCAGTGTGCGGGTGGGTGACCACTTGGATTAGTCTGCGTAGGGACCGAGGGTGTGCGGTATTGGTCCTCGTTAAACTGTTCTACCGTAAAGTGCTCGACTTCGCGTGCAGGTCGTCGGGCTACCGAAGCAGGGGTGCCATCCCCTCTGCAGAGGATCACAATTGTGATGGCATGTCTTCGGATCATCCTCAGGGATGTTTCCCAGACCGTTGCCAATAGCCCATTGTGCAGCTCTAGTGCGACGTAAATGAACTACAACAACAGCATTACATATTACTATTATTTGCAAGTTTATTAATAAGGACGAATTAAGGATTCATTTTTAAAGTGAGATTATTTTTCATAATTTAATCTTTTAAGTATTTTTAAATATATGTAGAAAAATAGCATTTTATTTACATAAAGAATTGTGATACGCCCTTTTTTTTTTCCCTTTAAATTTCACTCTTATTCATTTTTGCATGTTTCCCATCATGCAAGTGCAATGCATAAAACTGAATTAAACATGGATTCAAGACTAACTCATGGAAGAGGGGACAGTTTCTGTTGATCAAAGGATCAGGAGGAGCACCAGTGGTAGAAGTCTGACTTAGCTCCAACTCCTGACTGGGCAAAAGAAGGTACTTCCCTCCCAGCCTCTCAAACCACGGCCCTCATTTACTCTGAATTATTTTCTATCCGCAAATCTAAAGTTAATAAGGCTTGGCTTGTTCCACCGGATTACAATTGGTATCCGTGCAAGCGTCCTGGAGGAGCCTTAGACCTTCAGGGTACACGTGCCGACCAAACCGCTACCTGTAGACTGTCAGTGGGCATACTAACAGCCTCACCTTCAGTGGACAAATTAAACTTTTTCCAACTTGTAAAAAGTGCAACTCCAGCAAGGCTAGTCCTCACCATCTACTTGATTGCCTGGATTTCACCATGCAAGAGGTTCTTGAGAGACCTCTCCTTTTCCTCGATTTTTTGAATACTCACGGCTTCACGGATCTGGTATAGCTCCGCTATCCCAGCTGAGATTGAAAACAACAACAAACATGGATTCAAAATAAAACAGTTACAAAATTAAACAAAAATTAAAACAGGAATATTTTAACAGCAGTTTCTATTGACTCCCAAATTACAAAATTAAAACAAATTTTAATAATATTAATTAATTTATATTAACTAAATAAATAAAATTATCACAAACTATTGTCTTTAATACCATATTTTCTCTGTATTATGGTGTTATATTTTTTAATGGATATTAAATATAATATATAAATTACAAATATTAATATTTATGTAGTTCACTGTATATTTTAACCATGGTACTGTCAGTATGTGCTGCCATATTGGACTGGAATTTTTTTAAAAATATTTCTGGAAAAGTCAGGACTTTTAATTGAGTAGCTGCCCTGCCGTAGCTCGCCGTGGTCAGTAACTAAAACAGTAACAAAGGCAGAAATTTTGTCAGTGCTTCAAACCTTTATGAAACCTCTCAACACTGCACAGTGGGCCAGAAGACCATGATCTTTGGCCAAAAGTCAAAATTACATTTTCTACTAAAATGTGTGTAGGCAGTTTTAATATCACCCAAATTAAGTATTCATAATCATTCCAAACATTATAATTTACTTTTTGGACCGACAAGAGTACAATGTAGTGAAAAATATGTTAAAAATTTTTTTTTTAATTTAACTTTTAAATTTATATTTCAGAAATACAGTAGAACGCCGATTATCCGAACCCTTATTATCCGAACGTCCAATTATCCAAACCATATCTGAATTCGCATTTTTTTTTTTTTTTTTTAAAGTTTAGAATACTTTTCTTGATTTATCGACAATTTTTCTAAATTTAGAAGAATAAATAATATCCACTACATCTGAATACCATATTTAATTTACAACCTTTTTTAGCAGTTTTCTTATAGTAGGCAGTTTTCTTATAGAAAATGGGAACTCCACAGGAAGAAGTAGGTGATCAAATTCCAGATAGTGGGCCTTCTCATATAGAAGCATGCAATTCATTAGATATTGCAATGAATTGGCTAAAACGTTAAAATGATGTTCAGTTCAGTTGATTTATTTAAAAAGAAGCGATATGGCTGCTCAAAAAAGAGCATCTTCTTTGAAACAAAAGTCTTTGCTGGATTCAGGGTTCCCACGGGTCAGGGAAAACCTGGAATTGTCAGGGAATTTTATTTCAACTCCAAAAATCAGGGAATAGTCAGGGAAAGTTGCAATTTTCTCACTAAAACCTGGAAAATTCCTTCATTATTCTTGGAAAAAACCAGTCTTAAAATTTTCAGTAACAATACTCAGTTATTGAGGTTCGAGTTAAATAATTCTAACATCTATTACAATTATTTATTGTAAAAATTTTACATTTTAGACATACTGAAATGCTTCCTTCCTCATATAATGATATTTATTTTACACAAAAAAATCTAATACTTGGCATAACAAATAATAGAATCCAAATTTTCTGATGAAAAATTTCGTAGTATAGATAAAATATGGTATGGATTTTCATTGAAATTTACCTGGAATACCTGGAAAAGTCAGGGAATTTTATTTCTGAAATTGAGTGGGAACCCTGTAGGATTTCTTTTGCAAGGGAAAATAAAGAAAAATATAATAATATCAGTAATTGATAAAAAAAATTATAAAAAGCTGAAATATGATAAAAATAATTCAAAATAAAAGAAAAGTTAAAAAAAAAATATATATATATATTTAAAAATTGAAAGAAAAAAAAACTTTTCAACACGCCAGAGCTATTTTAGATAGTACTGACAGTCCTAAGCATAGAAAGAGTGTGAAAGGAAGTTAGTGTATAAATAATAATCATTTGAACTAGATTTTAAACAATTTTCCAATTATCCGAACTTTTCATTATCCGAACCACGTTCGGTCCCGAGCAGTTTGAATAATCGGCGCTCTACTTTATATATAGGAATTTCACCATGTTTGACTCACTTTCGAAACTTATCTCTTAAAAGTTCCACGAGGTAATTAGCTAAACTTTTTTTTGTTGTCTTTTTTGATGTTTCTCCTTTCGAAAAAACCCGCCCCATTTTGCCCATATTGCAAAGGTGGACTAAATATACCGAAAAACAAAAATTATGTTTTTTTCTTCGTGTTTTCGCGTTATTTCGTAATTAATTCGTGCTATTTTGTAATATTATTTTTAAAATATAATTTGCTTTTCATTTTTAATATAAAATTACAAAAATTATTATATTTTCATTGCTATATTTAATTATTTAAACGTACTATATTATTTTTTTTTTATTTTTGCTCGCCATATTTCAGCTGCCATTTTGTTGGAATTTTTAGTGTATTTCAAAATTTCAGTTATGAATTCAATTTACCTGCACATGAAAAACCCCAAATTTTGAAAAAAATTTTATCGAAATACTAATGTTACGTTACTCTCATATGATGACGTCATTCATTTAAAGTGTAAATATTAATAACGTGATATTAATCTGTGTATATGTGAAAAAGTATGAGTGGCAACAGAAAGAATGTTGTGCTAGATGTGTTCTAAGAAAATAAAATTGTTGCTTTTGTAAAGATGTGCACGCAGGTATTTCTTGTAAATTTAAGTTATTTCATCTCTGGATAGATCGGGTAGATTTATCGGAAGCACGAAACAACCAATTTTGGCCATGAAACCTTGGATGCTGGCCCACTGTGCACTGGAATCAATTAATTTGTTCCATTTAAAGAATGCAATGGAAGTTTAATGCTCCACCGACGAGAGAGAATTGTGCAAATCCTAAAAAGTTTACTGAAAAATGTATCGTTCTCTTGTTTACAAAGAAATTCTAACCATTCTGTGTGATGCTGTAATTAATGCAAAACCATATGTGGCAGGTGATCCAGGAGATTTGGTCCCCATCTTTATTTATTCAAGATAATTTGAACAGTTAGTGTTTGAATCATTTGGTTGATATTAATCTTTCATAAAGGTTGAGGTACCAGCTCAGGAAGAGCTCTACTTGAAGAGTTCTAAAGACAAGATAAATACTTATAAATATTATACATCTGACATCACATGTTATTGTATAGATTCTTTATTTTGTAAAATTTGTATATTAAGAATGGCAGTAAAGACAGTTCTAGTTAGGATTCAAATTAACATCTGTAAAAAGGTGAGAGTTACTGCACTGTGTGAAGTTATTTTCTATTAGAAGTTTTGTAAAGTAAGAATAGTAATTTATGGAGTTATTAATGAAATGAAATTTTATGAATAAATTAAATAAGTGTGACAGAATGAAGCGATAACCAGAGACATACTACAGATACTTTAATTTGTTTAGATTTTTTTAATCAATTATAATATTACTTTATACAATTATTTTTTTAAAATTCAATTTTTTAGGAACTACTCTACTGATTTTATTCAAAAAACTTTTTTGGTATATCTTACAATTTCAAAATTTTTCGAATGTTATTAGACAAAATGTTAAAAACAAATTATTAATAATTGGTTTTTTTTTTTTTACATGCAATTTATTTTAAAGGCATTTTATTGTTGCATGCAAAAATTTTCCGATTTGGTAAAATAGTTCTCGAAATATGCCAAAATACTCAAAAAGTAAAATTAACGTTAATGGGTCCAAACTTTGCAACGCTCTCCTGACCAAATGATTGTGACCCTAATTTCCAGTTTGAAGCTAACCATTGTGTTATGAGAGTTCAAAAAAGGTATGTTTATTCAGAGAAAGTACATTTTTGTGTCTGATTTTATAACTAAAAATATCATCTGCACAAATTAATTAGCATATCCAAGTCAACCCTGTGAACCATACTTAAGACAGTGAACTAGGACTCTAGTGAATTTGTAGGCATTGTACACAAATTCTCTTCACATCGTGTTGTGATGTTTTCAGATTTAAAGAAAAATGTTTCTCTGTTTTTTTTTTAATTTTTATAAAGGTCCCTTTAAACGTATGCTAATTGTAGGACTCCTAATTATATTCAACCTGGATTTCACTTATAACCAATCTGTATATTGGTTATAACATATTTTTAAAAATTAAAGTAACATTTTTAATTTTGTTTGATAGCATACTCCAATTGGTGCCAAAAATGCAAGAATATCTCAGCATTATAAGGCTAGTCTAACAGCAACTTTTAATTTATTTTCCGTAAGTGTTATTGACAAAAAATTTTTTTTACAATAACCACTTAATAAACGCATTCTTACCAGAGTGTTTTTTTTTTTTATTGCAGGAAGCAAAGTATGCGATAATAATTGAAGAAGATTTAGATGTTTCTCCTGATTTTTTTAGGTTTGTGCATTTCACGTTAATCATATAGTTTTTTGGCTTTTTGATCTCATAAAATATAAAGACTTGATTTCAGTAGATATTAATAAGATTGTTGTAATATAATTATTACTTTTTATTTGTCTGATAAAACCCAGTTTTTGTTAGTAAGCGAAACTTTGTAGCTTCAATTAAAAGTTTATATGTAAGCATAGAATTTTTTTTTTCTATAAATTTACACTTGCCTAAAAAGTTTACGGTAATTTAAACTTAAAAAAATATGCATTGTATTCACATGTAAAGATTATTATAAATCTCATTAACTAAATACCATTCCTAAAAAAAACTATTATCTCTAGACAAATTATTTTACATAATATGATATAAATTAAAAAGAACACAAACTTCGAAAATTTTCTAAAATTGTAAAAGTTGCATATCAATAATTACATTCCTGAAATAATTATATTCTTTTCAGGGAAATAATAAATTTCATGAACTCAATTTTGTAGTTTTGCATCTGGCTTAGTTTATAATATTGTTTTATTTCAGATTTAAATTTAGTGCTGCTGTGTCTGTTAATATAAAATTTAATTTATTAATATAATTACTTCTTATTTTACTTATTTATTTTACTGTTGATAATATACTATTTCTTTTAAGTCAATGTCTTTATTTCTCGAAAATAACATGCTTCATGGAAATTTAACTTTAAAACAGCATTTTTCAATCTTGTATATTTTTATCATCGAGTTTTAAAAATTTGTGTTAACATTGTATTGCTGGAAGTATAACAGATATTCATAGCGTAGATTTGCATCTTTTTATACCAATCATTTTCTACCTTTTTTCTTATAACAACAGGTTTTGTTAGCATAATTTTATTTCATTTGTATACTCAATTTTTTTAAACTTTACATTTATAACTTAATTTCAGTTACTTTAGCCAAACCCTTAGACTTTTGGAAGAAGATGATTCAATTTATTGCATCTCTGCTTGGAATGACCAAGTAAGATATTTTAACTTGACATTAAAGTTACGTTTAAATGTTATCATTAATTGCTATTTTATAATTAATGTATCTTTGTACATGTTTTCCAATTGGTGTAATTATGTCAGTTATGAAAAGTAATAAAAGGATTGTTTAAAATGTTAATGAAACAGCACTTCATTGAATACTGTAAATATTAATTTTGCTTTGATATAAAATGCAATTAATTTTGCATTTTTATTTTTTAAAAAAATCTTTTTATCTCTACCATTTTTTATTACCACATTTTATAACTTCAAATGTTAGAAATAGTCATAATGTACAGCAATCACTTCGAATAACAACTTAGAAATAAAGATTTAATTTGTTATTAAGATTAAATACTTTTTAGGAAAAAAATATATCATTTAAAATATTCTAAAATAAAATATTCTTCGATATATTGCAATTTTAAAATATTTGACAGTCAAAAAATTTTCATTAGATACGTTATTGGTTAATTTAGTTTCTAAAATTACTTATTTAGATTTATTTAACTAACAGTAAGTATTAACATAACGTAATCAGTTAATATAATCGGTATTAACGTAAAATTTGAGTAATGTTTAAAATTCACCAATAAAGAGTTTTTTTTTTTTTTTCGTAAAATTTTGAACTTAAACTTAAATTAGTGATAACAATAATTTATAAAAATTTTAAAATTATGGGATAAATATTGCATTTATTATTTTTATTTCAAAAGATTATTTCCTCTTATCATTCACTTAATTGCTTTACGCGTAGAGAAATTAGAGCCTCATACCTGGCTCTCTCAACCTCTTCCCTATATGAAACCAAAACAGATTATTGATTATCAATCAATGCTGATGAAAACACTAAAATTAATCAGTTTTAAACGTTGATATCTTAGAAACCAAAATTGAAATCTTTGAGCAAAAAAAAAAATGAAAAAATTGCAAATTTTTAAATGCTATTTAAGGTAGAAATACAAAGACTGGTTTTCCTTTGAAATAACGTTTTAGTTTTACATGTTTTTCTATTCTAACTTTTTTTCTAAGCAAAATTTCTTAATGATGTAAATTGTAGCTTTAGTCATACAACAAGGGGGACTGTGAAAAAATTTTAATTTTACCAAACGATTAAAATCAAAAAGTTTTTGACTATTCAATTTTTTTTTAACTTTTATTGAAATTAATCATCTTAAGGTAAGAAAATATTAAATTTTTTTAACAATTCAGCTTCTTTTAGCATCAGTATGAAAATTAGAAAAATATTTGCTCCCTTGGCCATTTGTCTTCTGATTGAAGTTGAGGAGAAAAAAGTTTCATCTTCTGCATTTGCCACCAAGTTTCAAAATTCGACTGTTATCTACATAGTAAAGAGTGGAAGAATGGAAAATACGATTTTTCGATATCAGGAGCCCCCTCCAAAAAAAAAGTGTCAAAGGCAAGACGCATTGATTCGAAGAAAGTCGCTTGCTGACCCAAATAAGAGCGCTATTCAAATATACAAGGAGATGGCTACTGAGCATTGACTCTCAGTGAGTAAACACACCATAAAACGTTGTTTAAATGTAGATGGATTGTGTGCGTAGGCTCCCGTAAAAAAAACTCTCGTCTGCACAAAGAATAGGATGAGCAAATTGAAATTTGCAAAGGAGTACAAAGCATGGACAACTAAATATTGATCAGATTGAAATTTGCAAAGGAGCGCAAAGCATGGACAACTAAATATTGGAAGAAGGTTCTATAGAGTGATGGATTCAAAATCAATTTGTTTAAAACAGATGGTCATGTTTTATGTGTCATTCAAATTAGATTTCCAGTTCCAAAGGCCAACACTGGAACACATCAGTTGTGATCTGAGGAGCTTTCCACCATAATGGTCATTCCCCTTCTTGTGCACATTAATGTGAATCAATATGTTTATGAAAACATTTCATACTACTTTATACCTGTAAATATTATTCAATTTCATCAATTTTTTAAAACATCAATGCCTTGTGCATTGATGTTTTGCCAAGATGATAATCCTAATCACACCTCCAAAAATATTGGTTTACATGCTAAAACATTAAACTGGCTGAGTCAATCACCTGACCTGTTGCCACTCCACAGGGTGAATAGGGAAAACCTGAAAATTTTACATGGTGCGTAGCGTTTTGAAAAAATGCTTTAAGGTGCTTATTTTCGATTTTAGTTTCTTAAAAGCTCATAAAGGTGCTTTTTTTTATTGGGTGTTTTTAAAAAATGCCTAATTTTCCCTTATCGAAAATTAGATTTTTTTTTCTCTTTACCATGTCGATTTTGGCCACGTATTATGCAAAAACATGGTTTTCACAGTGTTCTATTTAACGTTTTCACAATTCATTCAAACACAATGCATTTCAGTGTACCTTTGGTCCATAGCGCATAAAAGCGCCAATCATTTTACATGTTGGATGAAATAGTTGCGGGTCTGCATGTGCGTACACTGAGCTGGGTTCGGTGAGATTTTTGCACTCTCATGTGCAACTCTGCAGCATTTAATTTTGCAAGATGTTCTCAAATTCAGGCTTCATTTTCCACCCTCTGAAATCAACCCAAAAAATCTCTTGATCTTTTTATGGCAGCTAATATAATCGAGAAAGGAGTTCCTCTTGTCAGAAACTAGTTATTTTATCATGATAATGTAAAGTCTTTTGAAAATTATTTTGCAATTTGTTAATGTATGTAGTGCTTAAAAATATTTCTAGAGTGCTTAAAAAGTACTTTAAAGGTGCTTATTTCTTGTTGAGAGATTTGGCTATGCACCCTGTTTTTAAAAAACCCAATACTTTTATTTTGATATTAAGTTACGTGAATTTCGAATTTGAGTAATCACGTTTTGTTTTGTGTAATTTTTGCCGATTTCATTTCAAAAAGATTTTTCCTATAAATTTTTTTCAATCTCAATGTTTCATATGAATTTGTATTAAGCATTAAAATATGTGTTAATCTATTTATTTTGTATACTTTCAGTCTGTGAAGATTACTTTATTTTTTAAAGTTTGAAATTAGTTCAAAAAGATTTTTAATACTAAGTGATATGACAACAAAAAAAAAACCTTATTTCTTTAATTTGATTTTTATATTTTTTTGAATATATAAATTTTTGATAAGAATTAAAAGAAATTTTTTTAAAAAAAGTATCAGTTTTTCAATTTTGAATGGAATTTTAATACTTAAAAATTAAAAGTATTTAAATTTTTTTTAAATATTGCTGATAAATATTGTTAAGCTTACTGATAAAAAAAAATTGTATTTATGTTTATAGAAAAATTTTGTTATTTGCCAACCCCTTTTTATTCAATCTGTTTTGCAAGTGGCCCTTCACTCAAAAACGTTGTGCACCACATTTACATAGTGCTCCTACTTAAATTTTGTACATTCATTTTGACCTACCCAGTAATAGAAAGTTAAATCGAAGAGAACTAACATAGTTTCAGTCACTATTTGAGAAAAGATATTTTTGCACAAATCATTAAAAGAGAATCAGCCTGCAATCACTGTTAATGCTTTAATCTGTTTGATTAGGGTTATGAGCATACCAGTGAAGACTCTGGACTGTTGTACAGGGTTGAAACGATGCCTGGCTTAGGATGGATTTTAAAAAGAAGTCTTTATAAAGAAGAATTAGAACCACGCTGGCCAACTCCTGAGAAGGTAATCCATTTTTAATCTTTCTGAAAACTTCCATCTTTAAATGAATTTGGATTTTTTTTTCTATAATTGAAAAACTTTCTGAAAAAATAACTATTAAAATTTTAAAAATAAAAGTTATTTTAATCAAAATATATTATTGTGATTGTTAAACTAACTTATATTATCTGTCTAAGAAATAACTTGTGGTTTACCCAATTTTTCAATATCTGTGAATTAACTCAATGATATGACAATCAATGTGGTGAGGTCTTTTAGAAATAAAATCATCAGTTCTAGTACTCACTTTTTATGTGCAACAATTTTTGTTTAAATAATTACTTTAAATCTGAAAATTATTAATAAAATATCATTTTTAATTATATTTTAATAACTTCATGATATAAGTTAAGTCCATGGGCAAATTATTAGACGCACTGTAGTTTTTTAATAATTACATGTTTGGCATGAGTTTATAGGCAATACTTTTATATTTAAATTTTACACATACTTTATTACATGTAATGGGTTTTTATTCAGAAGATTTTTTATGTACTTCTTATTTGTATTTATGTTTAACATATTGCCTTACAATGTTAACCCATTGATACACAAATGTAAACAAGTGCAAACTGGTTTCAATTGCTCGTGTGCGCCACTTGCGGGCGTGTTTCTGTGTCTATTTGTTTCGCAGCTTTATACTATGCAGTTATTTGTTTATTTTGTGTGCGGTTTATAAATGATCAATTGGAACATTTTCATCGTGGGTAAAAAAGGTGAAGTGATATTTTCAAACCGTGAAATATCATGATTGAAGGTTTCTGAAGCTAACATACGTCGCATAATGATTAAAACTGAGTCAGGGGACTAATTGAGTGCGAAAGAAAAGATGCAGCAGAATCTTATAATACGTCTAATAATTAGGCCAGGGTCTGTAGGCAGTTCCCTATTATTTGTGTGCAATTTTTGTTAAAAAATTTCCTTATTTTAAAAATTTTCTATGTAGCTGTGGGACTGGGACATGTGGATGAGGTTGCCAGATGTGAGAAAGGGGCGTGAATGTGTAGTCCCAGATGTCTCAAGAACATATCATTTTGGTTCATCTGGACTGAATATGAACTCATTCTTTCAAGACATTTACTTCAAGAAACATGCCTTCAATACTCAACCAAATATTGAACTCAAGGACTTAGACAGGTCAATCTTTATTTAAATGTGTGATTTAATAGTACTAAATTTAAAATAAACATAGTGTTAATAGAATGTTACTATTATTTTGTATTTTTCAATAATTTTTATTCTACTATCTTGTCATTCTAAAAATTAAAATACTAAAAGTGGCATTAAAGATAATTTCTAATTGTGTATATATATATATGTATTGTTTTCGAAGCGTTTTTTTTTTTTTTTTTTTTTCCAGATTTTTTTTAAAATTAATTTTCTCGTGTATTCCAGCATTATTATCTTTATCATTCAAATGCAACACACAAATCAATAAAAAAAAAATACTTAATGCCTTACAGTTTTTCCTCAAATCAAATCTTAATTTCTGTTTGTTTACCCAAAGATCAATTTTCTTTATTCTTTTCATTGCTTCGACAGGTTACATTTGCATCATAAATTCTTTTTATATTATTGGTTCTCAATATAACTACTTAGAGTAAACAGATGCTATAACATTTGGTGGCTATATCCTAGGTGTTAAAAAAGTAATTATTTTCTTTAAACAAAAATATGAAAGTAAAATAATGATTGATAAATTTATCGTATCCTTTGAAAAGAAAGTTACCCAAATTATAAATTACTCTAAATTATGATCACCTAATTCTTAGGATAATTTAGGAGGTGATGTCACTATTCCTTGAATTAAAATGGATTCAAGATGTTTTGCATTTATTGAATGATAGCATTAAAGGAAATTATGGTTTCTATATGATATATTTATATATAGTGCAAAAAGGATAAAAAGAGAAAATTTGTAAGTTTTATTTACTGCGCATAAGCTACAAGTATATAGAACTCATAAAATAAGTTTAAAATATAGAGAAAACATGGAAAATATTAAAGATTAATGAGAAGAAAAATTATTAAAACAAAATAAAATAATTATATATATATATATATAAATTAAAAAGCCAGAAAACAAAAAAAAAAATGAAAAGATATTATCTCTTCATCAGTTACACGATTATATCAGCAAAAAGTAGTGCTTTCTAATAGTGTACCAATATTGCCAAAGCAAAATATATCAATACAATAGTGAGGAGCACTTAAAAAAATGAAGGAAAAAAAATAGAACACATTAAGTAAAAAATATATTGCCTAAATAACATATAATCGTGTAAGCTTATGAAGAGATTATATATTTTCATTTTTTTTCCCTGGCTTTTTAATTTATATATTTTTTTATTATTTTGTTTTATTTTAATAATTTTCCTTCTTCTCTTTCCATTAATATTTTCCATGTTTTCTCTATATTTTCAACTAATTTTATTTTTTATCAGTTGCTTCATAATCACAATTAGCACCTCTATATTATAGTTATCTTACTTCGATGTAGTTAAGATAAAATCTTCGCTACTGAATATTTTAATAAAATTTCTTCATAGTTTATCAACTTTATTATTAGCAATTTTCTTATCAAAAATTATTGATGCACCATGCAGAGTGTGGAATCAAGAAAAAGTTAAAATTATTACTTACAATTTTTTTTTTTTTAAATGTTTTTAATATTGATTTCATATATTTCTCCTATAGCGTGAAAAAAGATAATTATGAAGAAGTGATTCATGATCTACTAAGGTATTTACATTTTATTTATCAGACATTATTTATAGTTTATTGCAATATTTTATTTTAATGGACACAGAAAGATTATTATGAACAATGCGCAAAATGAAAATGATATCAACCTAAAAAACTTTCGTTCTAATGATTGGAGTTTCACGTACTGAGTGTAAATCTTAGTAATCTCAAGATTGAAATTGTAGGTTACACAAATTTTTCTACTTCTACCTTGCATTTTTTTTTTTTTCTTCTTCTTTCGAGCAACTTTCTTGAGCTGTTCTTATGGTTAAGCTTTCTTGATTTTTTTTTTCTAACCGTCGTCGAATAGCCGACCCAATTTTTGGGGTTTACGACTACTCTGCAGCCTTGTCATTTTGAACCCAATTCAGAAGATAAGGAAACTCCTGATTCAAGCATTGGGAGAAATTTGCCTTCATGGAGGAGTTTTTGACAGCTGCATTACATAGAGAGAAAAACCTCCCACGGTTAGAGACTCAAACCCATGATCTGTTTACCACTGAGAATATTTCACGCCAGCACCGTGGTCGATGCAAGCCGACCTCTTATCGACCAGTCATTGTAGGGATTTAAACCCGGTTCAATTGCAAGGTGAACGCTCTATCCCCCGTGCCATCACGGCTCGAGCATTCTTGATTGATTGTGTATAAGTACAAAAAATTTTGTATGACTATCAATTGTTGTACGTAATGAATAAGTACAAAGAATAACAGTTGGAAGTTAAATAAAAAATATACAAAATTTTCTATTACCACTCATTTTTTCAGCAGAAAACAGCAGGTGAAAGGGGTGGGGGAATTGAATGTTCTAGCACCAGAATTCAGATAGAAGTTAACATCTGATTTATTTTGACTTCTTGCCAAGTTGAACTGCTAATGACGTATATTCAGGTTGGTAAATTAAAAGGTTTAATAAGGAAAGAGTTGGATAACAAAAGAAGGAGGGAAAGAATCTGTGGGATTACTTGCGACTGAAAGTAAACAAATAAACTAAGATGGCTGGGTAGTCCAAAAGGAATAAAAGCTACTCACAAAAGTAACATTCCTTTTTTTTAATATCAACTCATGGATATGTTTTAAATTTTGCATAAATGTTTTTAAAAAAAGCGCTCTTGGCTTTTATTCTGAAATATATGATGTTTTTAAAATAAAATAATTATCAATCTTAAAAAAACATAACATTTAAAAAAAAAATTAGACATTCATAACAACTTCTAGAAAAATGCAGTATAAGCTAAAATTCTTAGTTTTTTATTCAACCTTAGAAATAAAGAATCATTGGTTTAGATCTAAAAAATCAATATCTGTTTGATCCTAATTATGTCATCGTCAATCCAACTTTTTTCCGTTCTCTGTTAAAGGGTTAAATGGACTCCCATTTTAGTTACCTATGGTCCCATTTTATGTTTAAAAAAGTATTTATATCCACTCTTTTTTACACGTTATTCATCATATGAACTGTGTATTTTATTTTACAGAAAAGCAGTAGTTCTAGATCACAGTAAATCTCCTTGTGAAGAAAATTTTATTCCAGAAACTAAAGTAATTAATTTATTCCATATTACACGATTGTTTAATAAAATTGAAAAAACTAATGCGTATATTAAAAAAAAATCTTTTTTGTTGTTCTAATCAGGGTGAAGTTTATGTCATGTTCATAAAAATGAATGGACCAAGAGATTTCACCACTTGGCTCCAAATAGCAAAGGTAAGTTGCATTCTGATTTTTGTTTTGTTGATCCTTCATAAAGTATACAATTCATAATTATTTTCTTTTATTACAGTATAGTTTGTCTTTTGTAAGAACTCTCCCCGCCATGAAGTCTAAGACCGTCTGCTGCTATGAAAACTAAAAACAACGCATTTCAGGGAAGATCTTCTCTTCACTCTAGGTCTAACGCAACAGACCGAGAAAAAAGGGCTCTCTTTCTGTCACCGACCCGAGCCAAAATTGTGTCTTAAACAGTGACCCCACACCCCTACTTGAAAGAGTTTTTCCTCATTACCATAGTCACAGCCACAGGTCCAGATAAATGACTAGGGGAGTTCTTACTTTAGACAAACTATACTATAACTTTAGCTGGTGATTCTTATAATTCATTCAAATAAGTCCATTTGTGTTATTAAACTAATCCCCGCTATGTTTGTTATGATTCAAATAATCAGGAAATTTAATATATTTATTTGCAGTGTTTCAAGATATGGGATTTAGATGCAAGAGGATATCATAAAGTCAGTATTTGTCTAAAAATAGTTTTTGTTATTTTTTTTTTAAATACAGTATTTTAACCTATTTCAGTTTTTTTTCCCTATCCATTGCGTATAGAATATAATATAATTTGCAATAGAATATATTATAATTTACAACAACCTTTTTTTCATGCAATTTGTCTTGGGAAATTTCTGTTAAAGAAAATTTTTAAATTTGCTATAAGAGTACAGTACTATTCAGGACTTGTGATCACTTATACTTGATGATGTCATTATATACAAGATCAGCGCATCATTACATTTCAGCTTTATTTTAGTTATTATACAGAGTTGCCACTCCAAAGGGAAAAACTATTAATGACAGAGAATTTAAAACTCGCCTAAAATAACAGGGAATTTTGAATTTTTTTTTTTACAAACTAAAATAAACAATGAATTTTATTTCTTATTTTCATCTTAAAAAATGGTGACCACTCAAAGGGGATATTTCAACTATACTAAATTATTTCATTGAATATTTTATTGAAATAGTTATAAACTATTTAATTTATGACAGTATTATGTGTTTTAAGTATGTTCAGCTATTCTTTTTTTTTTCTATAAGTTTTTTCAGCAATTAAAACTAGGAATCAGTTTCCATTAAAATTATACTTTGAAATGACCATGTATTTGTTTTATGGTTTATTAACACTTTCATGTCCGGTGACACCAACATGTTGTCACGTGTAAACCAAACGTTAGCTGCCGGTGACAATAAGTTGGTGCCATATGCAAGCCATACACTAACAAAAGTGGTAGCAAATTATATAGTAAAATTCATTAAAAAAAGATAGTTACGCCTACTTTTTAATATAGTAACCAGTAGTTTGATGCTTTAACGTTGCATTTTATATCATACTTATATTTAGTGGTGAAAAAATTACTTATAATGAAAAATACTTAACTAAAAGTAACTTAAATTTCGCTACCACTAGGTAACACAGGCTGAAGTGGTTTTAACAAAAATAAACACCGGTGACATGGTAAACTTATCGCTAAATATATGCGGACCGCATAGTGTTAATATTCTTAAATTTCCTTTAAAAATTTACCCACATTGTAATATGTATTTTATGTAATTCACTCTTGTTTAAAGAATAAATATAGAAATGGACATTCTATTTGGGATGTGATGAACACTCAAAACGATGTTTATTTCTGTACTTTATTAAAATAATCTATCATTTTCAGAGTATGTGGCGTTTATTCATGAAAGGAAATCATCTGCTGGTTGTTGGTGTGCCAAATTCATCCTACTCGTAAGTTCATTTCTTAAACCTTTAGAGGATGCTATACAGGGAGAAAAATTCTTAATGACACATTCTCTTTCACCTACATATGTAATTTCAAGTCTAGAAAAAATTAGTTCAAATCAACCTTAAGTAAACCAAATGCTGAAATTTTTTTTCAAAATATCAAAATGTGAAGAGGTTATGAAAAGAAAACTTAGGAAATTGTGCTCCTTGTATTTTGAAACAAATATTTTAATATTTGAAGTGTTTACTCAAGGATTACCTGAACTTTATTTTCTCTAAATGTTTTAAAACTCGTATGGAAGTAAAGAGTGTTTCTCTTAAAAAGTTATTACCTACTTGCAAAATAAGGATCCTGCTATCCCTTGAGCCGTGATGGCTCAAGGGATAGCGATTAACTGTCAGAGTGCGGTTTTTCCTCTCATCTGACTTATTGAGTCTCTGTGTTAGATTCTAACCGTTATGTGTGAATTCTCTAGTTAAATGAAAAATGGCCTCTTTTTATTCCTGTAAAGTATAATTCTTCTACACAGGGATAGAAAGTTCATTCCAACCCAAGAGGAAGAAACTCTCTTTCAAAAAATATTGAAACAGTTTGTAATTGCAAAATAAGTTTTAAATTTTATATTATTTTAAATAAATGAAAAGCAACGTTTGGAAAAAAAATCCTTAAACTGATTCTTATATAGTTTGATATGTAAGTTTTTAGAATTCTGTAAAAAAGAAAGTTTTTTAAGTAATTGTGAAATGTATGCTATTCTTTTAATACTTGTATTTAGTTTCTTCTAGTATCCTAGAAGAAACTTTAAATCACAATGTATTCAATAATTGAATATATTTCAATTTTGAAGGTCATTCAAGCCCCCGAGAGTGACGCCTATTTATTTAGAAGATCAAAAAATTGACAAGGACCGGCTCCGGTAGTTGTTTGTGCCATGAAATGGGGAACAATCTTGTATAAAGAGAGATCCAATGGTGCAGTTTGCTGGACAAAATCGCATCAAAGCTTGTGTTGAATGAATTTTTCATGTGTCCAATGAAATTTTATGTGTTCACAGGAAAGATCGACCAGAAGTGTTCCATAATGATTGAAGACTTTAATAAAATATTTAAACTTGAACTGTTTCTGAAATCTGCACTGAAGGTTTAAAGATGGTTATTTGAAACATTCACTAGCGTTTCTACATATTTTAGTAGTGTTTTTGCCATTTTAAACCCCCTTATTTGTTAACTTTCATTTTCAATATGGAATCTAAAGTTATGTATTAAACCGGATACTTAATGAAACAGCTTGTACGCTGTGCAAAAAAAATGGACTATCTTGAATAACTTTTGATCTAATGATTGGATCTTCACGTTCTAGAACTCCAGCGAAATGGTTATTTCGAGGGGGTGACCTCAATGATGCTAAGTAATGAGTGCTGACGATATTTTACGTTACAAAATCAAACGCAAAAAACATACTTTTTCTGGTTAATCAGTTCTTTTTACTATGGATTCTGATTTTTGATTCCAAAAATATAGCCTCAAACTGGAAAAAATGGTCCCAATAGTTTGGTCAGGAGAGCATTCCAAGGTTTGGACCCTTTAATGTTACTTTCTCCATATCTTGAGAACTTATGAAGCGAATTGAAAATTTTTTGCACACACTTCTAAAATTTATTTATTCAAAGATATACAAAAAATAAATTTTAGAAAAAATGTTTTTTTTTTATTGTTTTATTTGATAATAGTCAGAAAAAATTTGAATTGTAAGGTGTATAATTTTTTACATCATTTTAAAGTATGTAATTTTACATGGCTAAATACAAAATTTTAGGGGAATTGGTTGAAGAGTTTCCGAGAAATAGTATTTTAAAGAAGTCTTATATTTAAAGTTCAATTTCTCAAGAACTATTCAACCAATTTTGCCCAAATTTTGTATTTTGCACTTTAAAATTATGTAAAAAATTTTATACCTTACAATTCAAAATTATTCCGAATATTATTAAGTAAAATAATAAATATACTAAAATTTATTTTTTGCATAGAATTTTCTTTGAATGAACAAATTTTATAAGTGTGTGCAAAAATGTTTCAATTTGCTTAAAAAGTTCTTGAGTTATGGCGAAATACGCTAAAAAGGAAATTAACATTAAGGGCTTCAAACTTTGGAGCGCTCTCCTAGCCAAATTATTGGGACCATAGTTCCCAGATTGTGGCCATCCCCAATACCCGAAACCGTCAAAAAAAGCTATGTTTATTCAGAGCAAGTGCATTTTTTGTGTCTGATTTCATAACCTAAAATATTGTCTGCACTAATTAATTAGCATATTTGAGGTCACCTCCCTCGAACCATTGAGAGCGAGTCTTAGAATATAAAGATATGATCATTTGATCAAAAGTTATTTAGGGTGGTCCTTTTCTTGCACACTGTACATTCATTAATTATAACAGCTTATGTGCCAAAAATATTTAAAAGCTCTCTTCGTAATGATAGCAATTAAATTTAATACACCATATATCCCGGTGTATTATTAAACTTTTCAACCCCAAAAACTTTACAAGAATCAGCCAGTCAACACCTGTAATAAAACTTGACATTTTTTGATGCATTATAAAGAATGAGAACGATGTGAATGTATAAAATTTATACCTCGTTCACCAGGAGTTGGCACTTGGCTCCGCCTACATCACGAGGTATCCGACCATACTATTTCGCTATTTTTGGAAGAGGGATGTAAACAATCCTGAACAAGGTTGCTTTTTTGCAATCGTATGACAAATATTTCATAAATTTTGTTGATATTTCTCTCTTTTTGAGTGAAGAGTATGTCCTTTTTGAGACATTTTGCAGCAATATATTTAATTATCTAGAGTAACAAAATTTATAATAGCAGATGATAAAGCGAAGTAAGTGACTAAAAAAGAATTCGCTGTTTGCGTTTGGTCGGCATTAAGGGTTGTCTCAATTTCAAGCGCAGAGACGTTTCTCTTCTTACTCCTGTGCTGAAATCAACTCTTAGTCTGAGGAGGTGGAGCCAAGTGCAAACTCCTCTCAATAACTATCTTATATTAATTTTTGGACTATTCACATTTTCTTTATATTCTCAGATTATTTTAGAAAACTTAAAAGAGTAATTTATTTAAAAGTATTTCATAAATATAACAATGAAAAAATTTTAAAACATATCATAAATATACAATAAATCTCACACATTTTATATGGGAATTGAACCCTAGTCGATTTGACTGAAATTTTGATGTGTAGTAGATGAAATCCTTCTGATCCAAAGTTTTTGTGGTCCTGGTTTTATAAGAAGAAACATGTTTTAAGGTGCAGAGTTTTAGAAACTGACTGAAAGACTAATTATTAGAAATGGCTCTTTAAAGATATGTGACCTGGAATTTAACAATGTTAATTTTTTGGCCCCTCATCAGAATTTTTGATCAGATCAATTACAACATATCCAAATTTCTACCAAATCTCCATATAAAATGTGGAGAACTCTTTAAAGAACATTTTTTTTTTTTTAATTTTAGAAATTTGCAATATCTTGTAATTAAAAATAGGGGGTCAATATTATTCTATAAAACTGCTTTGACTTCTTAATCAACTCTGAAATGTATGTATGAATAATTGAAATTTGCTGTGTTTACTCAACTTAGAATAGAACACACTGCAGAGCCCATAAATGAATGGGCCAAAAAAAATTTTGAATTCTCAGACAGTATAAATTGTTTTGTCAGTACATCAAGTAAAAGATATTTGTACTGTGCTATTTCGGAACTTATTATGAGAAAAATATTTTTATTTTTTTCTTGAGAAATAATGTGATTACGTTCTTTATGAAGTAAGAAATTATGTAGATCAGCAAATAATTTACATTTTGCTGAAAAAGTCATTTCTATTTTTTTTTTTTTTTTTTTTTTTTTTTTTTTTTTTTCATCAACCTTTCTTCATTAGAACTGAGAGGTTTTTAATATCTCTATTCTTTGAACTTCAGTTCTTTTTGCATTTTTGATTAAAAGAAAGTATGTAAATAGATGTAATATTATGGAGGTAGGAAAAAAGTTCTATTTTAATAATCGTTGTATACATAAATGAAATACTTTGAGAAAATTTTAAAAGGACTTGGAACTTAGCCAATAATTGATCTTCACTTTTTATATTTTCCTTATATGTTTCCAAAATACAAGCTTTTAGAGGAATTACCAAAGCCAATACAAACTTTCAAAAGCATTTTCCAAGAAACCAAGTTTTCCAACTCTGTTTATTCGAAATCTCTGAAATTATTTATCCAATTTTGTTTTTAGGAGTGAATTGGATGTAAGATTTAATGACACTATGTCTGAAAAGAGGCGCTAAACAATTTTTTTTATTTTTCTTATGAGATAATAATATTGTTCCCTCTAACTACTTTGAGATTTCTATGATTTCAGGAAATATCTCTCCTAGTGGTGGCAACGGTCATGTATAATGTTAGAATTTTATCCGACCACTGCATTAAAATAATTTAAACATATTAAAAGGTCAGATGTTCTGGTAAAAGTTTTTTTAAACATCTTGTTCACCAACACTGTAAGAAATGTTTTGTTTATGTTTCTCAGAAGTACATATTACCTTTAAAAAAACAAAATGGTAATGAGATCTCAAATGGACAGGAGTTAAAAAATACTTCTTTGAAAAAGCTTTCCACTACTCCGTATTGGTCTCTTTCCAACTTTTGAAAATCATATCAACTTATAAATAAAAATATAATAATGCAAATGGCTTGAATCTGATGAGGGTATGTTTGTTAGTGATTATAATTTTTTTTTTCTTATTATATTTCAAATTCTTAAAATTCGATGTATCGTTTTGTGCCTGATCATAAATGCACTGGAAAGAACTTGCATTTGAACACTAAAGCTTGCATTTGTCCTAATCCTTTCTTACCTGCCTCCATTGTATATAAATGCTCATGTGAAGAAAAATAACTGTCCACCTCATTTGTAAAATGTTCTACGACTATATCATGAATGCATTAATTTTGAGATTACATTGAAAAAACATCATCACCTCATAAATAAAGAAAATTCAAAATAACTTTGGGATTCTTGTTTTACTTTATTTATGACGTTGAGCAAGGACTGTTGAGGTCTTGGATAAAATTCCTTACAAGTAGAAATAAAAAAAAAATTCATTTTTATCTAGATAAAAATTTTGACAGGGTATCTGCTACATTTTAGATTTTCAAATCCATGTCTTTCCATGAATATTTCCAAGAATTTTTCACGAGTTACTGAAGTTACTATTTTCAAGCACAACACTAAATTTAAAAAAGCATTATAATAACATTCATTGAAATGAGAGGTATGACCAAAACTGTTATACTCTGCATCTTCATATTTATTGACTTTAAACTTAAAAAAAGAGAGTTGAAACAATAAAATAGCTAAAAAAAAATTACAAAAGCAAATAATTTAATACAGTCAGATATATGTAGTTATTTAAAGCTGTTTTATTTCTTCTTTAAAGTAAGTGTAATATAAAAAACCTAAATTAGAATATTAAATTGATCAAGCAAAAAAAAAATAATAATAAATAGATAAAAAGAAAATCTGAAATCAAGGAAGTTAAAAAGATAATTCGCTCTAGAAATGATGTTCTTTCTTTCAATTTTAGAAAGAACATAACTTTTAAAGAGCAGGATAAAAACATTTTATATTTTAATAAAATATGACTATGAGTGGGGATTTTGTTACAAATTCAAATATTCGGTACACTGTGATTGTAGAATTTTCAGTGAAATTAATTTTTCAGCAACCTATATATTACTTTCCACGATTTTTTAAAAAAATAGTTAAAATCGTGACAAATTTTGTTCAATACCGAAATCCATGACTTTGCAGGTGCGCAGATACCCTGTTTTGATTTTAAAAAATTCCAGAATTCTTTAAAATAAACGATGCTTCTTGTGCATTGACAGGGTTCCCACGGTCCTTAAAAACTGCTTAGTTTTTATTTTGAAAATTAAGGGCCCTTAAAAGTACTTAATTTTGATTCAAGGTTCTTAAAAGTCCTTAATTTTTAGTATCACTTGTTGCTTGGAACAATTTTTTTATCTTCGGCGAATTATAATTTTAATCAGGAAAGTCATTTTTGTCGTTTTATCATCCACACTTTTTTTTTAAAAAGAGTGAAATGTTCGTTTTCTTTTTTCACTTTTGCTGGGTTTTTTTTTATAGCGTGGCATTTTAACAGCGTTTCTGATATATTTTATCTTCGCTTTTTCTTTTAAAGTTATACAGATAATTAGAAAACCATTAAAATAGAAAATTGATTTTCTACGTTGCAAGTTTTGTTTTAAGAATTTAGAAAAATTTTCTGTTTCTCTTTTGCTTTTTTGATTGTGTGTGTGTTTTTTTTTTATTTTGACAGCATATTTTAGAGAGCCTTCTTTTTCGTCATTTTTTCTAAAACCGGCGTTGGGAAACACTTAAAGTGTAATTTTCAACGTTAAATTTTTCTTATAAAAATTTAAAACTTTTTGTTTTTATTTCTGTTTGGCTTTC
This sequence comes from Parasteatoda lunata, assembly GCA_949128135.1. Classification (NCBI taxonomy): domain Eukaryota; kingdom Metazoa; phylum Arthropoda; class Arachnida; order Araneae; family Theridiidae; genus Parasteatoda; species Parasteatoda lunata. Next base: position 120,328,598 of record OX421973.1, on the reverse strand, counting down.
CCATTTTTTTTTTAAAAAAATATCCAACAAAAACTCTTATTTTTGTTATGACGCGACAATTTTAACGAGCATCTTAGACATTTTTAAATCAATGTATCGCGAGTTAACGACTTAACGCACATATCGGCAGGCTGATATAATTACTTTTATTTCAGGTGATGCATCAGGTATCTGGTTTAACGTGCGAGGATTCTTGCCTATACTAACTCTAACACCTTGCTGACGAAGACTATTTTTATTTCGTCTTGCTGCGAAGATGTTGATTACATTTTTAGCTACAAAAATGATGTTCGTTTCATGATATTGAATAACCAAAAGCGAGGATCAGCGTTGAAATATAGAACGCGAGGCATAGTTTCTTTATGCGCCATTTTTAACCTTGGGATTTTACGTTCCTTGAAGATCATTTTCAGCGGGACTTATTTTGCGATCACTGCATTTTATTTCGACGGGGTATAACATTTCAAGTAAATTATTTCCAGTGAGACTTTTGCTACTTAGCGATCGTTGCTCAATATTTCGTCACTTTTTTTTTCTGTCTGGATTTAACATTCTCAATTATTTTCAGCAGACCTATTGTTACTTGGCGATCGTTGCGCAATCACTGTTATCTTAAATTTTCGTTCTGAACTAACATGTTAATGCAAAGAAATCATGAATTTAAAAAAAAAAAAAAAGATTCTTTATTGATTTTTTTAAAAGTGATACAATTTAATATTTTATATATTTTGTAAAGCAATTTATCCCTTGTCATAAAAAATAAGTTTTTTTTTTAAATTTAATTCACTTTAATATAATAATTTGTTAGAATTTGATTAGTTTTTAAACCAATAAATCTTCAGTCGCTTTTAGTTTTAAAAAAATTACAACAAAGCCTACATTTAATTAATTTGCTTTTATTTTTGAGGAAATTAAAACAGAGTTTGCATTCTTTCTTTCTTTATTTTTTTATATTTAATTTGGCTGTTAGTTAAAATGACTAAATTTTTTTAAAATTAAATAAAAGTTTTTTAGAATTAGCATTTTCTTTTGTTATAGATTTATTTCTTTTATTTATTTTTCATTGATTTAAAGATTTCTAATTGATAAATTTCAAACATATGTTAAATTGAGAAGTCTGACTGACAATCTATCACGATATAAAATTTCTTATAGCGCCCAGGCCTATTTTTACATAAACAATAGTAATTCTTGAGGATTTTTTTAAAAAAATGTTGTTTGATCACTGGGTAGGCGGCCGATTTATTTGGCCGGATATTTGACTATTCGACCAAATCACTATTCATTATTCCCTATTTTATAATAATAGTATTATATATTTATAATTCATATTTGCATCCAATTTTCATTAGCTTTGATTTATTTGACAAATTATTATTTTATAATTTCAGACAATACTTAAATTATTACGAATTAAAGTGAAATTTTTTTTCACTTTAATTCGTAATTTTTTTTTTTATCATAGATTATTTTAGTTCCTATACAAGACACAATACTTTTTAATTGAATAAATTCTAATTCCTCAGAGGTGCAGTATTGCTTATCAGTGTAAGCATAAAATTTTTTATAACTAAAAGCAGACTATTTTATAAAGATTTTTATCCGTTTTTATAAATGATATTTCTGATTCCACTACGTTTTGTTGTTTTTTTCCCTTCATTCACAATAAATTTTGTACTGAATGAATTATTTCATTATATTTTAAATTTTTAGATATGGAATTTTTTCATTTTTATTTTCATTGATCATTATATCCTGCCTTGTCCTGTGTATCAATATTTATGTTAGCACTTATTTTAACTATCGTTACTGTTTCTCACTTCTTAATTTTAATTAATAAGTTTTCCTTGTACTTTATTTATTTCTTTTTTCTTGATTGTTAGGTACTCAATATATTCTGATTTTAATCATTAAATTTTTTATATTTTGTGATTTTAATAAATCTTAAGCTTATTATAATTAGGTTTTACTTAGTTTAAAATAATTGTCTTAACCTCAATAAACTTATATTTGTTAGTTTCTTTTTGCCTTGGTTTAGTATTAGTCACTCAAAATAATATTTTTATTATTTTAATGAATTTATCATCTTAATTTATATATATTTCTATCTGTTTACTTAGTTTTTTTTCTATTTTTAAATTGAAAATCTTAATGTTTAATCTGCATTCTTTGAGTTTTTCTTTATGTTCTTAAAAGCTTACGTGAGGTGATTAAATGCAATTTAATTTTAATTAAATACAGATTATTTGTATTAAACATTTCTTTATTTAATTTCTTTTTTTAAAGGATGACTGAGTTGAAGAAAAGCTATTCTATTTTTTTATTCTATTATTATTAATCTATGATGTTTTATTTGATGATAAATTATTGATCATTATGCCATTTTTAAGGTCCTTAATTTCTAGAAAAAAAGTCCTTAATTTTTTTGATAAAAGTCCTTAAAAGTGCTTAATTTTTGCTTTGATAAAAGAGTGGGAACCCCGATTGAGAAAGGGCTATAAATGTCATCTCACCTGCATCCAGCCTAAATAACTTGTGAACTAATCCTGTAGTGACATACTTTTAGGGAAAGCATCTCATTCATTTTCAGGGTTCCTACATGGTCAGGAAAACCTGCAAAAGTCAGGATGTTCTAAAATTAAGCTAAAGAGTCAGGATTTTTCTTACATATTCATAAAGTTAGGAAAATTTTTAAAAAAAACTATAGTTCATTCAAAGACTGACCGACAAAAATAAAGTTTCAATGAAAAATTCTGTAATTCAAAATATGTAATTTCCTCATAATAACATTCCTCTTTCCCTGGTAGAACCTGTCCTGTTAGCAATTTTCCTCCTGTTTATCCAATGATAAGGAATTTTTGATAGGGTTGCTAGGTTTATTGCTCTTTGTGTGAATAACTGGTTTACAGACAACAGTTGAGAAAATTTCCTCTTTCTTGCACATGGAACATTTGTCTTAACCAATATTTGCTTTTTTCAAGATAGGTTTAATTTAACAAATCATTATGAACAAAAGAGACAAATGGATCTGCACATTCGTTTTTGGTGTGATTCGAAACAACCAGTTTGCACCCGATATTTGAATTCTGCATTTCTTCAAAAGTCTACTGCAAAGAATATGCTGGAAGTTTTTAAAGCCTGTATTAATTCACTTCCACTTGAGAAAATATTGCAAGTAAGCATGAATGATCCTGCTGGGAATTGGAAGTTTTTGACACTTTTAAAATCATGCATAGAATTAAATGAAGATGCTCCTAAGATGGTGAGTATTGGATCATGTGGCCTTCACGTTATCCATGGTGCATTTCAAATGGGTCACAATAAAATAGGATGGAAGGTGACCCAGTTTCTGAGAGGAATATACTATATTTTCAAAGATAGTCCTGCTAGACGAGCAGAGTATACTAACATATCTGGTAGCAACATTTTTCCAAAAAAGTTCTGCCATATCAGGTGGCTGGAAAATCTTCCTTGTGTGGAGCGGGCCATATTAATTTTTGACAACATTAAAAGGTACATAGAAGAGGAAAAAAATTCTCAGCCAGCCGGAATCTCAATAAAAAATGTCGAAGACTGTGTTAAGGATTCGATAATGCTACCAAAATTAGCATTCTTTAATGAAGAATTTCAACCTTTTCTTTTAATTTTTCAGACCTCCAAACCTCTCAGTCCATGCTTATATTCCAGTATATTGGAACTAACACAAAATCTTTTGCGCGTTGTGTAAAAAAGTCGGTTATAGACAACGCTACAACTGCAAAAAAAATAGCAAGTATTGACTTAACAAGCAATGACAATATATTAAGTGTTAATAATGTGAATATAGGTTTTGCAGCAAGTAAATATCTAAACATGATAAAAATTAGTGAGAAAGAAAAGGGATATTTCAAGTAAGAATGTCGAAAATTCTTTTTGACGACGGTCGAAAAAAGTCCATCGTTGTATAGTATGACACGTGGCATTTCAAGTTTAGTTCCATAATTGATCATTCAACATCCATCCATTGCTCAACAAAGGATGGATAACTGTCTGGAAATTCTCCATGTTAATAACTGGGTAGCTGAAACAAAAGCAAAAAAGGAATTTTTACTGTTTTGTGATGCTGCCAAAAAAAGAAGAGCAAAAAAGTTTCTTACAATAAGTAGCATATTATTACTAATTGAAACTGCAATGTTAAAAGTTTTGTTGGGGTGGGAAACGACGGGTCAAGAATTTTATTGTAAAAGGTCAGGATATTGTTTTCTTAAAATAGTGTAGGAACCCTGATTTTGTGAAGATACGTTTTGCCTCTCAAAGAAATCCTCTCTCTTATGCCTCCACGATTTTTCTCCTCTGTTTGCATTTACCTTCACACCGACAACAAACCTGTTTTCTGACTAGCGCACTTTTCTTCTGTATCTTGTTTTTGTTTCATTTCATCGTTATTTTTTGTATTTATAAAATTATTTTTTATATATATGTATTATTTTTTATATTTATATTACTTTATGATTTCAGTACTTCATAAATTGCCGAAATAAACTTTTCGTCACATTTTTACAAATATTGTATCAATAATTTATACAAAATTATTTATTTTTTATAATTTTTGTCTTATAATTTTGTCTACTAATTTTTAATACTTTACTAATCTTTTTATGGGGGAAAATGCATTTTTTCTGTATAATTTTTTCCGGCTATAATACGTATTTTTATTTTGTTAAATAAACTAAATTGCTGAAATATTAAATAATTCAAATAAAAAAACTTAGGAAAAATGAAAAACAGAAATTATTTTATTACCAAAAGTCTTGTTAGGAAAAATATTTTTTTTCAGTACATTATTGTGAAAAATATTTTGAGTATTACAAATATATCAAGTTTGCAACTTAACATTTTATATAGAAGTTATAAAAAGGATTTTATTTCCATGCTTCAATATTATTTTTTCTTACATTCGCAAGTTGATAGGAATTTATGACATTAATATTTCACTCTACGGAATTTCCAAGTGGAGCCACAACATTTAAAAATGGACCCTTTATAATATGACCATGAGATACTACTTTATGAGAAGTACAAGAATGTGTGGGTGTTTTTCTTTTTTCATTTATGTTTTACTTTTGCATAAAAATAAATTTTCCAAAAATTGTAAAAGAGAAAAAAAGGATTACATCACGTTTTAAATATGCTAGATTTCTTTTTCCTGCTGAATGGTACTGTCGCATTAAGCTTGGCATAGTCAGTCTGACAGAACTATATTTTATAACACTCCAAATGAAAATTCCTGGAAGATTGGTTATGGTACCTCAACTATCAACGATAGACACTAACAGAGAAATATAATAAAAATTTTATTAGTAATTTCTGTTCTTGGCATCCATTCACTTGGCGAAAAATTCCAAATATGTTCCTTATCTTTCTTGATTTTTTAAACTCCCGAAAGTTTCTCAGAGCAACAAAATCAAATCATTATTTTTGTTATGAAAATATTTAAGTAGAAAAAAAGGCGTTTTTTTTCATCATTTCTATATATACCCAATTCTATCCGATAATGATGAACAATACCGAGTCTTAACATACTTCCATAGAATAACCAATTTACACTAAAAAATACAGCTTTCTTAGTTCTTTAAAAAATGTTTTATTTTTTAAGCTAAAGATCGATCTGATTTCATGCAAATAAAAATGTAAGTGATTCTGTTTATGGAGTTGATTATGAAAAGAAAATTTAAGGACCCGGTTTTGTGCACCATTATAACATTTTGGATAATCAAAATTTCGTTCGAAATTTTCCAAAACTTTTCATTCAAAATTTTAGTTTTTGTAATAACTGCCCTGTGATGGTCCCTTCATTAACCAAGAGTAGAATTGAATTGAAAATAATTTTTGTTACAATTAATGACAGCTTCAACCAATTAAAAAAAGTTTGCCTTTTTCTCTTTAGCGTTTGCTTTGCATTTATTTATGAAACACACTTTTTCGAAAATCTTTTCTAATAAAACAAACGCTCTAATTTTTAATAATAACTGCTTTCTAATAGCAAATAAAAAATAAAATTTTTTCTTCTTGAAAAAATATGTAATTAAAAATTATTAAATAAAAAATAATTCATTAAAAAATACTGCTTTCTAATCTTAAAGCAACGCTAAATAGCCGCTACCTTTCTCTTATTTCGCTGAACATTTTATTTATATTTTTTAATGATTCAAGAGTAACGCTTTAATTTTTTATTCATGGTTTAATAAAATCTCTTTAAATTTATCTTAACTAGTATAAAAAGAAATAATTTAAACAGCTTGATATTTATTTATTTGAATGTCAAGTTATGTTCTAGCAAAATTCATAAATGATTCTCTGTCTAATTGACTATTTATAGTTATTTTACTACCACTCAAAAATCTCTGTAATGAAGAGCAAAAAAAAAAAAAAATGCAGCAAACAAATATGTATTTAAATATATATTCTGTTCACTTGTGCATGAACAATTAAAAATGTGTAAAATAAACTAATTGAAGAAAAGATTTATGCTATTAGTTTTTCGCAATTAATTCAAAATACTTTTAGAGAATTAAATAAAGAAAATTATCTATTCAATGCATTTTTCATAATTAACAAAACGCACTAAAATAGCTTAAACTTAAGTGAGATTAGCAGATTAATCCCACTTTAGAATTTTAAAAAATTTTCTTAGGAATATATGAAGTTAGAAACACTGTTTATAAATCAAGACCTATCAATATATTTTTAATCAATGTTTTTAAAAATTTATATAAATAAGAACATTTAAAATACATTTTTGTAATAAAATGTATGACAAAAAAAAATCTTTCAAATTTATTATATAAATTTAAGTCTGAATGATGTTAACATCATATTTTCCCTTTGAGAATATATATGAATCGGATTGAATCTCTGCAACAGCGACGAATATTGAACTCCTTCCAATTCTTGAAACGGCGATCGCTGGTTGTTGCAACAGAGGGAGGATGAAAGAAGTGCGCATGCGTAAAGTCCTTGCAACATGCGATTTGTTGTTGTTGCAGTCGGTATGAAGACTCCTTTAGGCAGCTTTTTCATTGCACGATACCGACAAAACGAGCCAGTTTGTCGTCGGGTCAGCAGAAGTTGAATTCCAGAGTCACACAAGTATTTTATTCTATAAAAATTCAACTAGGATATGCAACGTTAGAGTCAGGGCTAAAGAGAATAGAAGGGCTGGTTCACTCCTTTGAAGAAACTATCGCCGCGCCAATCCTCCGATTTTCTCTAGTGACGTCACTTTGGCGCAAAGCTCGCACTTTTACTTCAAGAACAGAGCGTTCGGCCTTATTAGCTCTAACTAATATTGGAGCATTTCTTTTTGTGACATATTCTAAGACATTTGTTATTTTCTATAATGACTTTCCTCAGTTTTTGCAGTGAATTTACAAAAATTTAAAACTATTAACGAAATGCCAGTTTGCGCGATTGCAACTTGCAAAAATTCTGATAGAAAAACAAAAGGAAAAAATATAATTTTCTGCGTGTATGTATAAAGTAAATGAACAACTATGTAAAGAATGGATTCCGAAATGACACAGTTAATATAAAACAGCAATACGTTTTTTCTATCGTTAAGAACTTTTATAAAAATTCGTTATCTAAATAGAAACCGCCTCGTGACTTCAAAAAGAAAGGCAGGTTAAAAAAGTTAAAAAATGGATAAAGTCAAAGAAAATTAAAACGTAAGTAAAAAGTATGAATAAAATATATAGTGTATAATTGAAATTCTCCTAATTTCATAACATATTTTTTAATGTAGTTATTCTAAATATTTATGATTTTTTTTAAAATTATATTCTCTTAAATTTAAATATCTATAAATTATATCATCTTAAATTTAAATATCTGTAAACAATTATGAACCTAAATTATTATTTTGTTTCAGTAATTAGCGTTTAAGGTTGATGTTTCATAATGATTAAATATGAACAAATTGCTATTAACGGCATATTTTAAAACAGGGTTTGTTGATTTAAATCATCTTGATTTAAATCAAATGATTTTTTTAAAAAAATCATTGATTTAAATCAACTAATTTATATATATATATTGATTTTAAGATTTAAAAAAAACATTGTTTTAAATTATTGATACTTTTATTATTTTCTTTTTTTAGTTTTAAAATTTATTTTAATTAATTTTAGTTAACGAAAATTAATTTCAGTTACCGAAATTACTTTCTTTCTTGATGTGTGTTAAATTCCAACACATCTGAAATTACATTTTTAAAAATCTTTTGATTCTTGAGACTGAAAATACAGAATAAAGTAAACATTTAACGCTGTCTTAATGTAGACTTGCATAGCTGTAGAAAATAATTAATAAACATGAATTTTTTTCAAAAAATAATGCAATAATGTTAATCAAATTCTACCTTTTGAATGAAAAAGCGTGGAATTAAAATCTACATTATATTTTATTGGTGGAAAATGTATATTTCTGAAGCTTGAGGTTATATTAAGAAGAAATTACCCTAATATGCCAAAATTAGAAAAAGATAAAAAATTCTGATGAATTGTTTTCCTGATATAGTGTCATTCTTCCCTTTCAAACTCTTTGAAAGTCTGTTTAAAGCAGTAGGGTTATTAACTGGTATTTTTTCGCATAATATGTTTACAGTATCTTTGACATTATCTGATTTTCTATAAAGAAATTTTGTCGAAAAAAATTCTTATGAGTACATAGATTTTTAAAATTTTCTTTTAGCTTACCTTATCTATTTTGATATAGAATTAAAAATGAATATTTTAATATAAAAAATATATAGATTAAATATTTATTTATGTTTTTATGAATGACTACATTTATAAACACAATCTGTTACATTTATTTTGTCATTTTAAAAATCAGGAGAAAAAAAAAGAAATCACAATTTTAAATTAAAATTATGGTTTGCTAATTGAAACTTTGTTTTAATAGTTAAAGTACAGGGGTCTGTCCAAGCCAAATTTACTACCGTTTAGCGGTACCATCACAAATTTAACTTTAGGAAAAACGGTAGAATAATTTCACAAAATACTTTTTTATTAAAATTTTATTTTTGTGTCTCGTAAGAAACGATAAATCCATATTTGTGTTGATTTTTTAAAATAATTTTTAATTTTCACAAATTATGTCTAAATTTTCACAAAATTTGTACCTCTCAGAAAAACCTAGACAGACTCCTGAATTATTCTTTAAATTCTCTATTTCATCAAGTCTTTAAATTTCAATCATGCATTTGTTTCAAAATGGTTGCTATGTATTATAATGAAAAATTATTTTAGTAAGTTAGAGCTTCTAAAATATTGTTACAATATAGTTTTATATTAATTTAATTTTGATTAAATATTTATAACGTTTATTTAATCATAAATTAAAGCTCTTACAGTGTAAATCAAAAATCCGATTTAAATCAAATAAACCGGATTTTTTTAATTTTTTTTAAAAAAATCAAAAAAATCACGAACCCTGTTTTAAAATCAAGGATTCTAAATTTAACTCAACATATTGTTATAAAAGAATATGTAGATAAAAAAGTGTCGATATATGCTTTCATTTTTGTTAAGTTAAAACTGTACTTTTTTAAAATAAAGTATTTGTAGTATCATTTTTGCAAACTAGTAAAATGTTTTTATAAGTTTAAAATTGTTATTTTTTAATATAATGGCCAAGAAAGTTTTTTTGAACTATGTTTATGAACGGAAATAATGTGTTAATTATGTAAAGTTTGAAAGCTAATAACCAGAAAAAGTCTAACTTATTTTTACAAAGAGAAAGATGCAAAGTTATCATAATATCTTTGCTTGCGATCTCCAAGATCTGTGGACACAGTGACGTCATGAGGAAGGAAATCGTAGCTTCAGCTCTAAGAGCGGAGTGAACTAGCCCTTCTATTCTCTTTAGCCCTGTGTTAGAGTGGCCATGTTTAATTAATTGGCATAAAATAATACAAGAGCCTCATATTTAAATTTTGCAAATTAATTGAGTCGCTCAGAAGCCAATGCGGTTAAGTCCATTTTTTGATATTTTCTGATTTTTGGAAATTTTGATGAAATAAATAATAATCTTCTTAGTTATTAAAGGATTTACTCGTTGGTTACTTTTTTCTAGGTTAGACAGCCCTTTTTTTAATAGCTTCTGAATATATTGTATAATAATTTCAGAAGCCATTGTGAATAAGTCCACCTTTTATCAATATTTTTTTACATAAACTTAGAAATAAAAATTAAATTCTTCTTCTTCTTTCGATATTTGTTGGTAACACTGAAAAACAATAAATTCATAGTAACTCAGGGTTGCCAGACGTAGTATTTTTAATACTATGGTAGTATTTTTTCACCAAAAAAAAAGGGGTAATGTTATTTTACTATTTTTACAATAAGTGTTATTTTACTATTTTTACATAAATTTCTTATCTTTTTCAGCTGCCAAAAGGTATAAGTCCTAAAATTTTTAAGATGCTGTCATGATTTCAATAAATAATTACGTTTTAATTTACACATCCTGTACATATCTTGTTTTTTTTTTTTTGAAGAGTTTACACCTCGAAAAAAGACTTTATACACTTTTCTAATTAAATTAATAAACCAAGAATTTTAAAAACGAATGTATCAAAAAACATTAATTTTCTCAATTTTTGTGTTTTGGACTTAACCGCATTGGCTTCTGAGCGACTCAATTAAAAGTATATGTAACAGAGGGGACAAATAAAATCCCACATTTTTGACATTATTTATGCTAAATTCTGTGACATCCTAAACATTATCTTCTTCTTTTTTTCTTCCTTTTTTTAAATTATCACTTTCAAAGTAAAATAAATTATTATGACTTTTAAAATTGCAAACATACTTCTTTTTAAATCCACATAATACATCGTAACAATCTTACAAATTTGGCAAAAAGTTAAAGAGAAATAGCACTGTCAAAAGTGACTCTTCGGTTATTTAAAGTTGGCAGTATTGCTATAATATCTGACAAACGCACCTGTGTTGTTATATTTGAAAAAATTTATTTTACCTGACCGTGTTAAAAAAAAAAAGTGCATTATTTGTTTCTCTCTCAATTTCAGTTATTTGGGCAACAAAATGAACTACCCTATTTTTTCCTTAAACTTTTTACAGTTGGAAAAACTATCTTATGCAACATCAAAAGAATCTGTGTTTTAAATGGTGACTGGTGCTGATTAATTATGTCGGGTCACAAAGTCCTCCAAGTTCTCAAAACTAGTCAAAACCCCTGGGGGTACTGATCCAGGAGTTCCCTTGTCTTTTGGATTGGGCTCAAAATTACAAGGCTACAGAGTTGAACATTGGTAGCCATGAACTCAAATTTGGGTTGGCTGTTCAACGACGGTTATAAAATAAAAAGTCAATTGAGCGATTGTCACAAGTCTGTATTTAGTAACGCTATGCACGCTATTAGGTGCACATTTGGCTTTGTGGACTTTCTGTCCATTTTCTTTGACAATCATGCACTCAGCTGTACCAGAAGTGTGTTAAGAAAGTTTATCAGATGATTATTACAAGCTTTTTTGTTTCATCAGAAACTTTGTTAATAAGCTGTTTCGTTGATTTTGGTTATTGAACTATCGATCCATATCAATTTTACAATGTCGTACAATATAAAAAATATCGGGCGTTTTTTACATAGATCGATGTTTCGGAACAACATCGATGGACATCGTCAGCGAAGTTTTTTCGAGATCGATCGATATTGAGTGCTACTTGGGTAGTAAGGTTACAGAGTATGACTAGAACAGTATAACGTTTTCTTAGAGATACACATTTTTTAATAGCTTTCCCCAATGTCTAAGGAATATTATATCCTTCCTGAATTTATACTGTTTACATCAGTGCCTTTTTATTTTCCCCTTGTCTTCTTATTTTTTCAATTTATCTATTTCACTGTTAAGATTTTTTTTTTTTTTTTTTTCAAAATACATATGTCATCATAAATTTTCGTTTTATATTCTTTATCTTTCTTCTTGCAAATCTCTCTTTTTTTTTTCCTTGGAACATTCTAGTTCTATATTCTCTCACTCTTTCCAATATTAATTACTCACTTAAAAAACTATAAACTAAACGCACTAACAAATAAAAATGGCATAGCTTTGTATAAAAAGAGTGCTCTAATAGTGGAGGAACTGGTTTAAACTAGTTGAATCAGGATGCATTGTTTACATTCCCATAGTTAATTTTTAATAGTCAATTTTGTGTAACATTCAGTTTTGTCCCCTCTGTTATATGAGAAACTTTAAAATTTGTAATTTTTTTTTTTTCTCCAAAAATATAACGTAACATGATTGTACTAATAGACTTTATTGTAAAAACCAGTTAAAAGGTTTCTTGCGTAATGAATAAAATAAACTTGGAAGAAAAATTGTAATAAATATTTGAGATAATTTTTGACTTAAAAAACAAGAGAAGTTTTTTTTTTTTTTTTTTTTTTCACTGAAATCACTGCGTAAATAGACTCAGGAACAATTTATTTTACAATATAAATCAAACTATTTGTAAAATCGTAATATTTTTAATAACTCATTTTTCTTTAAAATAGGCCGTTTTTTTTTTTTTTAAAGAATAAGTCAAAATCATGAATGCTTTTTTTTATGATAAATTTTATTATAATCATGCATAACTCCTAAAAATAACTTTTGAATTTACAATTTACAGCAAATTTCCTTTAAAATGATACCAAATACAAAGATATTGCTTAAAACTAAAAAAATTCGCTTCTGGTATCAGTTGGCATGGAATTCAACAGAAGCATACGCGCTTCCCCACTCGAGTGGCGATCGCCTCTATACCATAGCATTTATGTCGGCTCCGAAACCGTTTACGGCAGGGATGAGCAAACTTTTTTGGTCGAGGGCAAAAAATCGAGAGAGAAAAAATGTTTGGTGGGCCAAGTAAGAACTTCAAAATTTAAAAGAAAAAAAAAGCGATAAACAAATTTTAATTCAAATATTTAGTGAGATGAATGAAATAAATCTAAATTCTAAGGTTCATAGTTGAAAATTCTTGTTCACATATATAAGATTAAGTAAACATAGCACTGATTTTCAGGGCATGAAATATTAAATTTTGGAAACTAGCTTTTGGTAATGATTTGTAAAACTGAAACTTTGGCATAATTAGAAACAACTGCTTTAGATGATTGTTAGATTGTCCGCTCGTTGGAGCTTAAAATGCGCAGTCTGCTACACGTGAAATACAATTCACCTATATTAGATTCCATAAGTCTGCACCTCGAGAAAGACAAACGCTAGTTGGAGCCAATCCACGGCTATTCTATAAAGAACTTCTGCTTTCAACATTTTACCAATTGAAGCTGTCTGCTAACTACGTATATCCATCAATTTATGCTTTGTAGAGCAAAAATAGAGAAAGTAAGACAGCACTTCGTTAGAAAAGAAAGAACAGATTTAAACAAAGTCGACGAGAAAATGGATGTTTATTGCCACTGATCGGCAAGTTAAAATTCTATACGCGGGCCTTATAAAACCTTCCAGCGGACCGTAGTTTGCCCATCCTTGATGGTTTACGGAAACCACATGTCGGATCGGCACCCACTTAACCCCATCAAATCGTCCCCCCTTTTTTTTCCCTTTTGCATTCTTAACTTATAATCCAGTCTTTAAAAAAAAAAAATAATTACTAATAATATTATTATCCAAGATATGTGAACTTGTGCTCAAAATTTTTATAAAAACGCGCTGGTAATTGGGTGCAAGCAACTGGCAAACTACAGAAAAAAAATACACTAAACTACCTTATTTCTTCCTGCTTAACAGAAATATATGCTGATACTGCTAGTGTTTTTACTTCCTTAGAAGCACATACTTTTGACCAGTCTCCTTTAGAGAATAATAGGATTTTACTAATCAAGTCTATTTTATTTTAGTATTTCAAAATTAGATTGTGTCATTATGCTAAGACAATCACCCAAAAATTACAACAAAATAGGTGTAGAAGTAACAACACCAAGGAAGTGCTTTAATTTTTTAATCAACTATTTAATTTTATGCATTAGTTATCTAGTAGTAAGACTTCAAATATCTATTTTGGATCATCATGTTTATTAATCAATGCTACCCAGGTAGCACCTGATATTAGATATTATCAGAAAATCGGTAAAATCTAACGTTATCTTGCACAACTTCTATTATTAGAAAGATACAAGAGGTCGCTGTTTGCTCAGCATCGTATATTATTAGATTCAATGCAAACTAATATTATTTAGCGTTCGCTGTAATATTATATAATATTAGATTCTATGCAAAGTAATATTATCTAGAGTTCGCCGTAATATTGTTTTGCATTAGTTTTGATGCTATATATTATTAGATTTTGTATTTTCTGTTATCTTGCATTGCTTTTTATATTTTGGAGTAAGCAAGAGGAAGATATGGATGGTAGAATAATTCGGTGATATAATTTTACTTAATTTTATGTATTGCTGCAAAGCAGTAAAACATGGAACAACAGTTTAATAATGTCTTTCCATGCATTATTTATTTTAACAACACATAAATACTAAAAAAATTATATTACCGAATTCGACTACCAACTATTTTCCTTCCGCTTACTCCAAATTATTTTGGATCCAACTGATTTTTATGAATGAAATTTTCAAATTTTATTAAGACATAATACTTAAATATATCAAGTTTTGATTTTTTTTTTCTTTCTTTATATCAAGATTTAAGTGATAAATTTTATATCATTTCAAGTGTTTATCTTTAATTTTAAAAACATTCTTAACTTTTTTAAAATCAGGCCAAGTTTATCACAATCTCAATTAAATTTGATAAATTAATTAATAAATAATTTAAAATAATATAATAATTTCTTTAAATAATTTAAAAATAAATAAATTACTTATTTCCAAATATTTTTCTTCTATTGAAATTGAAAGGAGAAATACTTACATAACTTAATTTTTTCTATACCTGAAATTTCACCTAACAGAAAAACTTAAACAAAACCCAAAGACATCTGAAGATATTTTTTCAGACAGTGAAACCAGAAAAGGATTTAATATTAAAATTAGTCATTAAATTCTTATTTTTAAAAAAAAAAAAAATAATACATGGCACATCAGAAAAATTTAATAATTCTATAATTGAATTAAAGCTACTATGAATTAAACCAGCAATTTTATCCAAAAAATTTACATGACATTTAAATTTCAAAACCAAGTAATATTGTGTTTTATCTTATTAAATTTGCACTAATATATAATAAAATATACTAAAAATTGAATGCTAAATTTTGAGCAGCTTATCTCTTATTGATAAAAAATAATTTTCTTTTTTTTTCTAGGCTTAATGACAATTATAAGTTTATTATTACTGAAACATAGTCAATCTAAAATGTTTCTCTCTCAACTTAAAAAAATATGATTGAGTTTTTAATAATTAGTTAAAAAATCTCTATAAAATTGGGTTATGTAAAAAAGTTACAATCAAATTAAGAAAAACTACAAACTGTTAAACATTACTTGCAATTGTTTTGTTGACAAAATGAAGATAAAAGAAACATGTTTACAAAGAAAATTATTACAGAAAAATTTGTGCTAAGTCAATAAATTCAAAAATAATTAAGCTAAATTCTTTATTGATTTTTTACAATTTCTTGGTCATATCACAGTGAAAAAAATGAAATGATAGAGAAAAAATAAAAACTTCTTATAATATTAATATCACATCCGAATACACAGATCATATATCATGTCCTTTTTCGTTTTTACAAGTTATCCGATAAATCCAATGAATTACTGAGGTAGTTTAACTCCACCAGGGAAGATCTTTTCTTTGAATTTTTCTTTGAAAACTGGTTTAGTTTAAAATTGAAACCATTTGTAACATTTTTCCCACTCGGTGATTTAATGGATTTTAATGGCGAAGATAAGACTATATTCATTTCCCACTACTTCACTGATTAATAGTTTGAGATCAGGTTAAAACACAAAAATTGAAGCAAGGTGACAGCAGGCAAAAGCCAGGCTTAGAAGAAAGTTCTTTATAAAAAAGAAAGTTTTGATATTCTATTTTATTTCTGGCTATTCTCGGACACATATATTTAAATGTTTTATTCTTAATGTTATCATCATAATAATAATAAGTTAGTGGTAAAAAAGGACAAATGTTTGCCATAAGATATATTTGAAAGGTAGGTAACCCAAAAAAATAAAAGCAAAAAAATTATTATTGAAGCAAAATAGACAGAAGAATTTAAAGGAACCAGTTTTAGCATAATTTAGTATTGCTGTAAGACAAGTAGCTATAAAATGTAAAGTAAAAGAACAAAGCAAATCTAACTAAATATACAAATAAATTTTACTAAAGTAAAAACTTTTTAAAAATTAATTTTTATTTGAGATATTTTTCATTGTATGATTAACAAACAATTAATATGATGGTTATTTTACAAAATGTTTGGAATCAGTAAAATAAAATAAAAAACTGAACTTTTTATAATTTATTTTAATTTCTCTTTTTTTAAAAATTTTTTTTATTAGAAATGCGTTTTGTCTTAGTCCTCCCCTAAAAGATTATATTTTAAATAAA
Source organism: Parasteatoda lunata (assembly GCA_949128135.1). NCBI lineage: Eukaryota > Metazoa > Arthropoda > Arachnida > Araneae > Theridiidae > Parasteatoda > Parasteatoda lunata. Next base: position 120,312,022 of record OX421973.1, on the reverse strand, counting down.
CATCTAAATGGTAAAAGCTTATTAAATTTTTTTTTTCTTTGTCCAGCACCGAAAAATATCTAAATGATTAAAATTTAAGAAATGTTTGAACATATTTAAAAGAGATTTAACCCTTATTGGACCAACAGCACATAAGCTTTTGACACCACTTTTGTACTCTATATTTCATTAATTTTATATAATATATATGCTGAATATATTATTTTGAAACATTAAATGACATAAAAAGAAAGGATTTATGACCTAATTTTATGAGGAATCAACATTTTGTCAAAAATAAATAAGAAACTGCTAGTAGCTTTCTAAATTTAAGTGGCTACAATAATTTGCTTTGCTTTTAAAAGTGTCTACAAAGAATTAAATATTGCACAAATACACACACAAATAATTATTTATAAGTTAATGAATAAAAAAATATTTTAAAAATTTTATAATTACCAAAATTGAAGACAATGTAGTATCTTCTGATTTAAACAAACTAAATCATCATCTGTTTGGAAAAAGTAAATACATATTACTCAAAAAACCGCAATTCTTTGCTTTTCAATGAACAAGTCCCGCAGTGGACTGATCGTTAAGACCCAGCAGATCATCGAAGTCAAGGATCACTGGCTGCGTAGGGACCGAGGGTAGGCGGTATTGGTCCTCGTTAAACTTTTCAACCGTAAGGTCGTCGGGCTACCGAAGCGGGGGTGCCATCCCCTCTGCAGAGGATCAAAATTGTGATGGTATGTCTTCGGATCATATCCTCAGGGATGTTTCCCAGATCGTCACCAATAGCCCATTGTGCGACGTAAGTGAACTACTAATACTAACTTTAAATGAACAAATTGGAAACGGAATTTTATTTTAACGTTTAAACTTTTATATTACACAGTTAATTTTAAGAAAATTGCCCTTTAAAAAAAGATGTTGAAAAAATTCGCTTTTTTTTAAAAATTATTTTTCAACTTAAGCACAATTCCCAAGATAGTATTATATTTTATTTTATAACCGTCGTTGAACAGTCGACCCAATTTTATAGGTTTACGACTACTAATATTCAATTCCGTAGCCTTGTAATTTTGAATCCAATCCAAAAAAACAAGGGAACTCCTGGATCGAGTATTGGGAGAAATTTGCCTTCGTGGAGGACTTTTTGATAGAGCTAACCCGCATTTGCGTTACATGGAGAGGTAGACCATGAGAACCTCCAACAGTTAGCCTGACGGACTCTAATCCATGATCCGATTACCACTGAGGATATTTGACGTTGGTTGGTGCAAGCCGGATGCCGTATCGACTGATATTCGAACCCGGTTCGCCTCATTGGAAGAAGGCGAACACTCTATCCCTTGAGCCATCACGGCTCAAGATATTACAGTATAATTTGTTATTAGGAAAATGCCTTGTTTTGTTAAAGAGCAAATACTAAAAATTGAAATTTGTAAAAAAATTCCGAAGTCGTGCCAATTTTAGAACTGATTTAAAAATAATGCAATAAAAAATACACAATTTTCGAACTGAGTTTGATTTTAACAAAAAAAAATAAAAAAAACGTGGCGAGAAGGTTAACATGCTTTCTACAGAAAATGTGAAAACCAATTTTTCCTGTATTTCGTTATAAGAATGATATTGCTCAAAGGAAACTACTAAATAATTTCGTTATTTCCAGAATGGAATCTGTTAGGTTGAAACATATTATTCCTTGAAAACTAAAACGAGGAAAAAAATTAAATTTTATTATTTATCTAAGCTTATTCCATTTATTTAATGATAGCGGTATCAAGGTTAAGGATATGCAATGGAAGCCCCGTTTACTATTTATACTATAAATGCATTAAATCATACAGCATTTAATTATTTAATAATTTTAAGCAAATAAGGGTGTAAAAATAAACTCGATCGAAATACTCTTAAAGTATACCCTAAAATATATATAAAATAAACTTTGGAATCGATTGATAAAAAATACCTTTTCAAACAAATTCGAATAAAACAGAAACGCTAGCTTGTTTGAAATAGCTGTCCATGTAACTATTTAATTTTAATTCCTGGTGCTACATTCCATTGTCACATTCGACTTCAATTGTAAACGGATTGTGTTCTTGAGATTTCAATTGTAAATGGAATTTTTTTTTATGTTCTTAAAAAATGTTAAATCAATGTAATCAAGCAAAAAAAAAAAAAAAACATTTTTACTGCATTGATTTTTTTTTAGAAAGTAGTGAATTATTTTTCAGTCTAAGAAAGCTATGCCTATATCTTAGTAAAACTTATTTTAATATCGAGTAAAATAATTTAATATGCCGTGTTACTAAATTCCAAGAAACTAAATCGAAAATATAAAAACTTCATTGATTTAAAAAATAATAAAAATAGACCTGTTTTGAGTGTCCAATAATTAAAGTCACAAGTTTTTCACGCCTGAAAATAGACGCTTATATTTGAACGCTCGAAACATGTCGACTTAAATTTCTCTCTTTGGAAGCCAGTGAAGTCATCAATTTACATTTGGGTCTTGATCATTATTTTGATAAGGATTTTACGCTCGTTAAAGTAAACATATGCATTTTAATATTTTTACAGGATTCATGTGGTCTTTAAAAACATAAGAGCATCAATATTGTAACTATTAAAGTTATCTTCAAAATTTTAAGACCAGATATTTTGAGTTAATGAAATTTAAGTTTTTGTGCCCCCATTTCAGTATCTGAAGGACCTCTGTTTAAAAAGAAAACAAAAAAAATCATAGTAACGGTATTTGGTGGCTTATCGTAATTGCAGAACAAGCTGTGCGACATTTTATGGTGAATTCAGAATGTATCGAAACATGAGGATGCTATTTGCAAATCATCTTTATCCAAAGAAAACCATGTAACCAAAATGTCTAGCAGAATGAAGCGATATTTTAAGCAATGAATCATACAATATTCAAAATATTATTTCAATATCTTATTCTTAAAAATAACACATTTCAATGTTTTTAAAATGCCACTTAACATTCAGCAGTTCCTTGAGTTATAGAAAAAAGAAATATCGTAAATTATAGAAAAACTTGTGAATAATCATTAGAATTACTACATACAATAATTTTATTTTTTAGGCACTTCTTTTGTTTCTTCAAACTTTCTTGCCTAGAAGACTCGATTAAAGATATAAAAATTATTATCCCTAAAATTTTGTATATAGTTATAGTAAGTTAATATAAAAATTATAAAACGAATTTTTTTTTTAGAAAGAGTTATTTTTTCTTGATTGAAATGTCTGCGTAAGCAGATTTTTTTTACTGTCGTTAACACTCACTACTATAATTTATTTTTTGTAATAACTGTAAATTTGATTTTAGTATGAAATCCTCGTATAAATATAGTAAAAACAAGATAAATCCAAATAAAGTCAGATAAAAAGGTCACGCATTCAAATTCCAAGAGCTTAGAAAATCATAAATAATTTATAAATCGATTCAAAAACAATTTTTTCAATGGAGATTAAAAGAAAAAAAAAAATCGTTGCTTTTTGGATATAAATCAGCTTAAGAATTGTCTATTGCCTAGAAACTTCGAGATATTTTCTATTAACTATTAATTAAACCTCTCTGAGCAATCACAGAACATTATTTATTTCACTTGGTTGCTTAGCAACAGATTAAAATTAAGTGTTCCTCATTTGAATTAGTCTATGGGTTATCTTAAAATATTCATTTGCGTCGGCGATTTTTCTTGGCTGTTTGGGGACTATCGCTAAATATATAAATCTTTATTGCGACCCAATTTTTTCGAAATTTCGCCTACCCTTCCTATTTTAAGGGTCAGGATTCCAAATTCGTAAAAAAATATATGTTTAGTCAGAGGAAGTATGTTTTTGTGTCTGATTTCGTAACTTAATAGTAAGCACTAATTAATTAGCCTATTTGAGGTCACCCCCAAGAACCATTGAGATTGACACTTAGTTCGTAAATATCCGATCATTAAAACGAAAGTTACTCAGGGTGATATCTTTTTTTTTTTTTTTTGAGAACTGTACATCTTTGAACTTAAAGTGATATGATTATTTAAAACAAATTGCGCCTTTTTTTGTGTGATCTTTCATTTTAAATTATATTATTAAGGGGGAAAATGTATTTTTCATTAGTTCATTTCATTCCTTTTAAGATTTTGGTACCAAAATATTGAATTAATTTTAGCAAAAATATAGCAATGGGCTGTAATATGTTTGAACTCAGTTGATGAATGATTTCTATCAAAATACTATTTCATTGAAATGATTTCTTTAGATTATGCAAGAAAAAAAAATGAATGGTACCTTCAATATAAATAGTTGAACTTGTTTGGTTGTAATATAATTTTGAATTGAGGTTGTAGAGGACAATTTTGGAACAATTATTAAATAAATGAAGACTAAAAACATCACTCAAAACTGCTGTCTAATGGATCTGGCATTGATGCATTACAGTTAGCTGCAAAATTTTATATATTTATTTACATGGATTAGTGATCTCATAATGATAAATACAGGGTATCTGCTACATTTTAGATTTTCAAATCCATGACTAATTCCAAGCATTTTTCATGACTTAACGAAGTTACTGTTTTCTCCGACAGTAACACAACAATAAATTAAAAGCATTATAATAACATTAATTGAAATGATGGGTAAAACCAAAAACTGCATCTTCATATTTATAGATTTTAAATTTAAAAAACAGAGTGAAGAAAGAGTTAAAACAATAAAATAGCTGGGAAAAAAATACAAAAGCAAATAATTTTCTTTTTTATTTCAGCAGAATTATATTTTAAAGATACTTTTCTTGTTCATGGGAAAGGAAAGAAATACTTCTGATTTTTCTGTTTTCATTTCCTAATAAATAAATGACCAGCTTGCTTCAGCTAGAATTTTAAACTGATAAAATAAAGAATAAATAATAATAAACATTCTGAAATCACAGAAGTTTAAAAGATAATTCCCTCGAAAAATAATGTTCTTTGTTTCATTTTTGGAAAGAACACCACAATTTTTAAATAACATGAAAACAACATTTCATATTTTAATAAAATATTACTGTCAGTCAGGATTTTCTTACAAATTCAAATATTCGGAACACCATGGAAAAAAAAAACATTTTCTTTTTTTTTTGTGGGGGGGGAGGGTAAATTCCATCTTAAAAATTAGATTTTTCGGCGACCTAAATCCATGACTTTCCACAATTTTTTTTTAAAAAATAGATAAAATGATGACAAAATTTGTCCAACTTTCGAGGTGGGCCCAGTAAATAGAATTGAGTAATTAAAGCTATGCACAGGTGAGGGAAGGAGAGGGCCGAATAAGTTTTTAATCGCCATTTTTCATAATCCTTTAATTTTGCTCAACACTGTTTAAATAGAAGAAATACAAAAAGCTGAGACAAAAATTAGCAAATTTAATTCTTAATAAATTATATATACAGAATTTTCATAATTACAGTTATACATCATAATTATAAAATGATACAAAAACCTCCTACACCAGAAATAAAGCAGAGTGAAGAAAATTGCTAAAAATGTTTTTGTAAACACAATTCCATTAAAAGATGTTTAAGATAAGAATAAAAAAAACATACTGCCTGCCTTCTAAATCTGGTAATGGATAAACGACAAAAAGAATATAACAGTTACCCAAGAAGTTGATTAGAACCCTCAAGGCAACCTTTGCAAAGCTCAGTTAAACTAAAAGCATTTGCCAAGAGTTAGGGTAAAATAACATTAAATACTAGCCATAAAAAGATCAAGTGACTAAAAGGATTTAAAAAATACTGAGAAATGTCACACATAATATTTCTATAATTAAAGTGCTTCATTAATTACAGTGCTTTTCAGAATAATTTTCAATGTACACATATTTAATTATTATTTAACTTTGTAGTTTTTTTTAAAAAACAAATGAATGAATTATTGAGTTACTCTATGGATCAATATGTTTACAGACACATTATCAACTTGGTATAAAGAATTAATTTATTACTATTGACCACATTATTGATATAATAATGATGTTCTTTTCAATTTTTGTAACTAAAATCTATTCATTCAAAATATTTTAAAGGAGTTTACTCAATTCAGTAGATTTTGAAGTACGCATAATTTATGAGGTGAAGAAAGGATTTTTGTTCCTGATGAATGCAGCACTAAATTATATATCAATATTTTTTCATGATTCAGGACTTGATTCACTTTTTATTCAACAGAGAACACTGGAATGATTTAATTTCACTTTTCTGTTTTAAAGATCTGGCAATTTTTTTTTCGGGGGGGGGGGGGGTATTTTAGCTGTCACTTTCTATTTGTAGATATTATATGTTGACTTCTTTTTCCCAGAGAACTTTTGGCTTATGTGGTTTTAGATATACAGTCTAACTTTGTTAATGCAAAATCGACCGTTACCTAACGTTAACCTAATTTTGTTTTATCCGATACTGTGATGTACTACATTAATGCATGCAAACAATACTACTATGAAGCAAACAAATTAAAATAACCTAAAAAATTGTAACTATTTTATTTATTTGCCCATCTGCTTCTTCTAAGAGTGGCAGGAAGTGAAAAACCCCGAAAATTTTATGAGCAAAAATTCTATATCAATTGATATACTATTCATATTTAATATAAGATTTTTAAATAAATTATCTTTCAATAAAACACACTTTTATTACAGTAACAAATTTAAGAAACAATTTAGTTCTTACAAGAATCACAGATTTTAAGGACATAAAAAATCATGATATTGGTTTAAAATCTTGTGGATATGAATTGCGATATTGGATTTAGAAAGGTGATAATACAAACCGGAATATTAGATTTTGGAAAAGCGAAAATACGAATCGCAATGCATGAATTTTAGAGACTGTGAATAGGTTGGCTAGCGACATTGGATTTTAAATTCGAATGAATAGGAATCGCGATATTGATGTCAAAAACGTTTAAATACAAATTGCAATGTTGGATGTTGTAAGATGTTTAAATCGCCTGAATACGATTCACAATGAATGATTTAAATCAGGTAAATACGAAAAATCGATGTTTGACACTAAAATCACGATATTAGCGGATTCCGGCGTAGTCTCAAATATCACTTGTTTTGCTAACGCAATTTAGTGAAGGTTTCAAAATTAAATTTTAGATTGTAGAACTTAATTCTTACTGTAAATTTTAGATTGCGTTTAAAATTTTTATGGATTATAAGTTTTGATTCGCGGAAGTCCACGAGTCAAGTCTTGAGATAAGCGGAATTTCGCAAAAACTCACATGCCTTGCTCCTAGACATTGACAAATGATACGAAAAACAGGGAATACAATCACCCCTGAAGGAAGAAAATAGCATTCCTCAGCATGAAGGATTGTGATTTTATTCACATGCTTATTATCTGTGCAGTTTCCTTTCATATTTAAGCGATAATCAGCTTGAAAATTTTATGTTAAACATGTAAAACAATACAAGAATAACTGACGAGATGTGTAAAGCAATATTTTCCTGTTTAGCGGTTTTACATTAATGAGGTTCGACTGTGTGTTTTTATTTTGTCTTCCACAGTTAGTTTTTGGTTGAACCACTGACTACAGCAGGTCTTTACTGATGTGCTTATTTTTTGAAACCTTTTAAGTTCTATCCTATTTAATTAAACTGTGTACTAAAGACAATTTTGGTTATAAGCTGCTTTTAGGGCTTTTCGATTTTAAATTTCGGTCTTCATTTTTGTTTAATTAAATTTTTTACACTTTTATTACCAGCGATGTATAACCTTTTCATTTTAATTCATTGGAATAAGTCAATAAAGGTGTTCAGCAAGGCCACAAATCACAATTTATAAAGCTATCACAACATATTTCAATAATAATTATTCAGCGAAAAGCTAGTTCAGGGCGGTTATTCTTGCATTCAAACTTTCAATGTTTTTTTCAATCATTTCACTGTTTTTCAGGAAAGTTGATTGAACCTAAAGAAGGAAAAAAAACTAAATTGTAATAATTAAACCAATAATCCACAGAATTAAGGTGTTTACTAAATGTAAAGCACAAAAATTAAACGGCAGTCAAAATGCAAAAAAGCTCTTTCGTCATTTCAGGTTAAATTTATTATAAATAGATGTTGTTAAATAAAGTCTGGCTTAGTTTGCTAGAAAGGAACTTTTATATTACTGCTAACATTAAAACCTAATGAGATTTATTCTGACAACACTGTATTGCTTGGTCAAAATGATTACAGGGGTCTGTCTAAGTTTTTTTGAGAGGTACCTATTTTGTGAAAATTTAGACATTAATTCGTGAAAATTAAACTACAAAAAACAACACAAGAATATGGTAAGTAAGAAAATATTTTCAAAAATTATCACCGCAAATAAAAAATTTTTATGACCGGTAAATTTTTATATATTTTTCCCATCAATGTCCATAGTTAAACTTCAACTTGAATTTAATAAAAACATGCATTTTACAGTACTAGCACTAAAAGTTATTTTCATTTTGAGAAAATTTTCGACTAGGTCATACATAAAAAATTCACAGTGAAAATATTTTTTCATAAAAAATAAAGGTCTATTAGAATCAATTTAAAATAGTGTTTAAGATAATGTTCGAATGTTTAGAATTATGTTTGAATTTTGACTTATTGTGAAGTTTATAGGGGGCTCGGTGTTTTATTTAAAAAAAAATTTACCCAGGACAGACCACTGGATTAGTAATAAAAATTGTTTTGGGAATAATTTAAAAATCCTTACTATATAATAGGAACACAATTGCCATTTATTTAAATTTCTATTTCTCAACCACAGCAGTGATAGATTTGTCAGCAAATTGTAAAGTACATTTTTTTTAAAGTCAAACTGAGCACTAATTTCTTAAAAGTGTTTGAGCATTTAGGCAACTATTTAAAACTGTAATTTTTCATTACTAGAGATTCATTCTTTTCAAATATAGACAAAAATTTTTGTTGTGTGATTCAATATAGGGATAAAATAATTGCATTACAGGTAGATCGTGTTGACATGTGAGCATTCAAAATGGTTGCCAATTGTATTGAAATCAGTAACAGTTCAAAACAATAGACATGCAACAATGTTGAATCAAAACAATGCAAATATCACGATTCTGCTAGCATCACTTAAAAACTTATTCAATAATTCAGTAGGAAGCAGTGTTAAATCTCACTCCCGCACCTTCAGACTTGTTCTTGAACTGATGATATTGGTAGCGTTTTTTTTAACGAGGCAATTTGGTTTCTCCCTGTGACAAACTCTTAAACAATGGTGGTAATTATGAAGAAATTTCCTTTCTGAAATGCTTTTTCAAGGAAAAATAAATGTTTTCAGAAAACATTTTTATGCAAGATTTTTCAAAACGTTATTTATAAATAATTTTAAAAAAAATGTCCTTCAATAAGTTTACTGTTTTCAGCATAATATTTGTTTAATAAAGCATGAGATTTGTCTGTACGGCTGCTTAGAGATATTAATTAAAAGGTAATGTTACACAAATTCTATGCAGATCTTTTCTTATGAAGAAAAGTTTTGAAATTATACGTATGAAACAGCACCAGATGCCAACTTGCTCTGGACAGCAGATAAATATTTTCAAGTGGGAGACTTATGATTCACAGTTTAGTAAATTCGATTTATAGGGTTCTTACTTACTTCTAAATAATTCCTTGTGTGATACGCCACTTTGCAATGGTTAACCCCTGCCGAACCTTTTTTTAAAATTGGCAAAATTAATCGAAAATCTTTTAGTTGCAGTTCTCTATAGATTTTTTAAAAACATTTTGTCGAATCTGGAGCATTTGGCATTGTAGCATTATTAACTAGTTATAGGTTTGATTTTTTTTTTTTAATTGCAAAGATTCTGAAGGCTGACACTTATTGTTTATTTCGTTTTTCGATAATGAAAATATGTAAGAAGCATTTCTAAAAGAAAATTACATACAGTTTTAAAACTTTTTAATTTGTGAATATAAGACTTGTTGTTGACCACTAAAAAATGACTGAATCAAACATTTTTAAGTAATTTTAGTTTTTAAAAAGCAATATAATAATCAAAATATATAACTGAAAGTTAATAGAGGTAACTAATGTATGTTGTCCAATCACACAATATAAATTCCAAAGTGTCTGGTTTTTGCAATTAGAATAATCTAAAAACAGTGTAAAAAGATAAATGTCAGAAAAAGAATAAAATTAGAAATGAATGAATAACACACTTTAAGAAAGGTTTGGAAATGACCTTTCTTCAAAATAGACTTTTTACACAAATGCTAAATTCAATTAAAAAAAAAAAACTTATGTCAGAATTATGAATTTATAAGACACTGAACAGCACAGATTATTTTTTTTCAATGTTATAATTAGTGTGTTTATTTATTTGTCTTTTTCTACAGTAGAATCCCAATACAATTTTCCAATGTGTATCCTTTTAACAATCTTGTCACACACTGTTAATAATACTCTTCTATCCATCAGAAATTCTACTCACACTTTTATACGTATATACACACACACACACACACACATATATATATGGTGTTTTCTACACTAGGGAGGGAGTGCTGCAAGCTTTCGACTGCCTATACTTTTGGGTCACTGTGTTTGGTATGCTTTGAAGCCTCACAACTTGATCATTTTATTATGAGACTTCCTTGAGTAGTATTTCTTCTATGAGTGTATTCGTTACCTGATTTATTATTTGTGTTTAAAAGAATCATTTGAAGACCTGTTATTTCAAGACGTTAGAATTGTCATTTGAAAAGAAAAATCTTTATAAAACACTTCTTACCTTGTTGAGTAAATAAAAACTCAAAATTTAAACCTAATTAATAACTTGTAAAATGAACTTGCTAACAGTAATGTATGATGGTGAAAGGCTTGCTTCAAGAACAGTAATAGCCAGGCAAAAAGAGGACTGACAAAAATACGAATTCTTCCTACATCTAGCAACCATGACAACTTTTTAACAGTACATCTCTAAATAACTAAAATAAATTTTAACTTCAAACTCACCAGAATTACTTAATACCAATAATATCTTATGAAATACAGCATATTTGAGTTCAGAAATAATATAATTTTTTTTAATAAAAACAAAATTATCTGTTTAAGAATATCGCTTTGCAGAAGAAGTTGTAATAAGCAGTTGTATACTTTCTAATTGGGAGTAGAGCAGGTCAAGTGCTCCAGATTGTTGTTGTTTACATTTATATTCAAAATATCATCCATATATGTAGATAGATAAAATTATGGACATTCTTTTATAGAAACTCATTTTTTTTCTTCATATTTCTCAAGAAATACTTAGAAAATTATTTTAAAACTTTAAAAGGTTATGCAATTTCTAATACATATCAATAAAATGTAAAGGTTTGGGGGACTGGCAGTAAATTAAGAATGAAAAAGAATGTTTTTGAACAATTTATGGCAAAAGATAAGCTTGTAACTTACATCAAGTACTTTGGTCATCAAATTAAATTATATATATTCAGTTTCAAATTAAATTTACCTCTTTCATCATTGTTTCATTCAATTTCAATGAGTTGGTTATCTGTTGTTGAGAAGAATCAAGCTGTGTTAAAGCTTTACTGAATTGAAGAGCTGAAAATGTAATTTATATACTCATTATTCATGCTGTAAAAATAGTCAAAATAGAGATAACTCAAATTCTGGTGTCATCCTGACACCCTATTAAAAATGTCTAAATTAGAAAAATAGATGAAAAGATTGATGAATAACCAGCTAACAAACGGTTAATAAAGACATGAATTTATGATAGAATCATTGCGACACGAGCATGTCAAAAAGGATGACTCAAATTCAAAATTTGTGTGTTGTAATAACATCAGGGTTTGTAAAGAATATGTGCAAATGGCTGAAAAATGATCCAAAAATTATGCGAATGTTTTACACCATTTTTCATGAAGTTTCTTTCTTTTTTTTTTTTTTTTAAATCGATATTAATTTAGAAAACTTTTTCCCTCCCTCATAATGGGTCTTTTTAGAGGTTTCCGGATTTTTGAGGTCGTACTGTACTTTAAAATTTATTGAATATCTGTTACTAAAATAAAGATAGGAGTTACATGGTCTGTAACGTTTTTACAACTGTATAATTTTGTAACCTTTGTGAAAACGTTAATAAAATCTTAATAAAAACGTTAATAAAAAAAAAAATAAAAAAAAACTTGAAGATATTTCTTAAGAGTCATCTCTTACTTATTCTTGTGCCATTGCAACCCATTTACAATTTTTTAAAAACTTTTTTTAAATAATAAAAATTCAAGCCGAAAGATTTTTAAACTAATTTTCCAACTGATTTCCCAGTAATATGCACAATATTACAGAAAAAACAGCAATTTGAACCTCAAAGCTGCACTTCTCTGAGTTCAAAGTTTTTCTCTCCCAGCATTATTTAAGTAACAATATAATATCAAAATTAATTTGTAGGTCATAGTGTCCAATTCAGATAGTGATTCCATCATAAAACTGGGATAAAAATTATGCTTTTTTTTTACTAAAGCTGTTAAAAAATTGATTTTTTTAAAAAGAAAGAAAAAAGAGAGCCTATTACACCTTTCTATGATTGTGCCTGCTACAGAGTTGTAATCTTAATAACTTGTAGTCATAGATTGCTTGTAATTGATAACTATGGACAATTGAAAATGCTTAAAATCAGAATAAAAAACGAAATAGGTGACAGAGATTCTCTCTGTAGTTGCAAATATTTTCTTTCAGTGGTTGCAAACTAAAGCAAAATTTTTTGATATAAACAGACATCTAAAAAAAATTAATAGAACTTAAGCATTCGTCTATAAGATTTCATATGTATCTCTTTAAATTATTTGTGTTTAATAGGTGTACACAATTCTTTTAACTTTAATTTATTAAAATATTAATACATTACCCTCGCTACTAACAATTTTTTTTTTCTCTGAAACTACGTATAGTTGGAGTCTCTGAGGTACACATTTTGCCCATTTAATCTTCTTTTTATTTGAATACTTACACTGTTCATGAAGTTCTTTTAAAGCGACAAGTCTTTTCACCACTTGAGGAAGGCACTCGTCTAACTCGTGAACTCTCTTCACTAAATCGTAGAGTTCCGCCACCTTATTCCTCTTATCTGCATCCTCTATTTGGTGCTTTTTTTCAGCAACTTGTTGCATACACTGATGAAGCATGACCAATCGATTTTCGACTTGATCCAAATACATCGGTTCAAGAAGATTCAACTTTGATGACAGCAACTTGATTACAGACTTTAAATAAAAAGTTTGGAATGACACCTTAACATTTTGAAAACACAAAAAGTGAAATTCTACTATTCTAAATTCAATATCAGTAGTAATAGGTCAATTCCAATACCAAAACAATTAAGAGAAAATTGGACTGGATTTTAAGTAATCCTTTCGGTCCTCTAAAAAATCTGCTAAATTATAACATAAAAGAATTAAGATTGATAATAATTAACAACTTATTCCCAATAATATAACCAGAATAGTTATAATATTGGTCTTAAAGTACCATTAGAAAAACCAATAAATAATTTCCATAATTTTGGCTAATTTTTTATATATGATCTATAAAATAATTCATAATTATTGTAGTATATAATGCAAGTATTGCTCATGATTTGCTATCTAATAAAATGACTCCTATGTCAGAAACTAAACTTGCCCCAAGTTTTTGACAGATTTCGACAATTTATGACATTTTTCGACAAGTCTGGCACACATCGAAAACCAGTTTTTACCTCAAAAATCTAACCCTGAAGTTTACTATCTTCATTCAATCACTGGCTGATATAAAATAATATATCATATGTAGGGAGGAAGAATATTTGAAATCATACATGCACAAAAAAAATTCTATTTCAATAAATTAATGTATATGAGACACTTTTTAAAGTTAAAAAAATATTTTAAAACACAGTTGAGATATTTGACAGCTAATTTGGCATATTTATGCAAAATTGTTAGAAAAAAAAAAAAAAAACAGTCTTAAACAGTAAATAAAGAGATGAATAATAATGAACCAAACTTCTGCTTCAATTTTCATTAGTACAAAATATTGATTGATATCCTTAAAATTCAAATGACTAATATGAACTTAAGTCAGAATTTAATTCATATTCAGGGTTGCCACAGGAAAAATAAAGGAACAAAATAGTTGCTTTTAGTATCCTAAAGCATGCAAATAGTTGCTTAAATAAGAACAAAATTTTTTCAATAATATTAGTAAATGTTTATTAAATGACTTTGTTGTCATATAACATGATCCACTTAGTCAGGTTGGTTCCAAATAGGATAATTCTTCTATAAGCTTTAGTGATCTAGCAATAAATTTTTATATAAAAAAATTTGTATATTTAAAGGAAAATTAAATATTTTAATTACTAGAATTCCAACAAAAATACTTTATTTATTAAAAAAAACATACTTTTTCGAAATAATTTTCCCTTTTATCAATAACTGATTTTGCAAATGAATATGTGAAAAGTAATTATTCAAATTCGAAAATCACACATCCTACAATCGTATTAAAAAGTGTTTTTTATTTTTTATTTATTTTTTAAATCCTGCCAAATTTCATAGCAATAACCATTGAAAGGCGATCAAGATACAAAATAGACTTACAATGGAATCTGTGCATATTGAGAAGTGATAACTCAAATTTGCAATTCAAAATTTTCAACATTCATTTCTTTAAAAAAAAAAATAATTGTGTTATCAATTCAATTTATACAAAGAAAAAAAAAACTTCATTAGGAGCACAGAAAAGTCTCCCAATAGTCTCTTTTTCCTGAAAATAGTTGCTTTATTAACCTTTTCAGGCAAAAAAAAGTTGCCATAGTTGCCTCAGGTTGAAAATTGTTGCATATAGTCATCTGTGGAAACCCTGATATTAAACTATTTGACTTTAAGCGATTAGCAAATAAAAAAAATCTAAATTTGCTTCTAAAACAAAATTATCTAAGCATTTTAAATTAAGTAAGTAATTAATAAAATTTTCATAAATTTTAAAAACACTTACAGTAATACTTTTACCATCAGTATTTGAAGTAAGGGAAGACTAGAGGGGAATAAAAAATATATATATATATAGAAACATAAAGCCCAATAAACACAAAAAAACAGAAATAAAATTAATAAGTATTATTTACTGTGCATAAGCAGCAAGTATATAGAACTCATAAAATAAGTTAAAAATACAAATATTTTCCAAGTTTTCTCTCTCTCTCTCTATATATATATATATATGTATGTGCATATATAGATGTATGTGTGTGTGTGTATATATATATATATACACACACACATATATATATACATTCGAATCTAATTAACATAAACACGTTTAACGTGAATTCTTTCTCTGTAACGTGAACTAATTTAGAATTTTCCATCAAATTGTATAGGGATATAACATTTTAAAGCACTTTTAATGTGAACCGAAAATTTATTTCTCCTCTGACAGGTAATAGAAAACTGTTCATTCTATATCTAAAAGAGGTTTTTTTAATGCTTTGTTATAGTGTTGATAGTTGCAGCAGTCAAATGAATTGAGGGGTAATTCTGGTAGAGTGAAAAACCCTGAAAATTTTATGGGCGAAAAATCGATATTTCATATGTAACATAATTTCTGAACTAACATTTATAATTAAATTTCCTTCCAATGCAAAATACATCACACCTTTAGAGTAACTAATTCAAGAAGCTTATTTCTAACAAAAATCACGATATTCGACTTTAAAAATGTGAAAATACAACTTGCGATATTGAATTCTAATTAAAATAGGAATCCCTAGATCGCGTGAATACGAATCACAACACGTAGGTTTTAAATCACGTATAAAAATATCATGATGTTTGATATCACGAACGTGTGAATACGAATTGCAATATCAAATTTTAAAAACGTGTGAATATGAATCTCGGCCTTAGATTTTAAACTCTCATGAGTATGAATCGCGATACTGAGTTTTAAAAACACGCTAGTACAAATCACGATATTGGATTTTTAAAATCACGTGAGAAGAAATTGCGATGCGCGATTTTTATATCACGTGAAAACGAATTGCAACTTGTAGTTTTTATATCAGGTAAATACGAAAATCAATGTTTGATATTAAGATCCCGTGGCTAAGAATTGCGGCGTTAGCAGATGCCAATGGTCCTGCGATAGTCGCACAAAACTTGCCTGCACTGCTTCTAATTTTTTAACCCGGGAGAATGAGACGAAAAACACGGAATTCCGGTGTACCCCCAGAATACAACCACCCCTGGAGGGAACATTAATAGGAGCCCTTTTGTTCTCTAATATAAATAGAGTTTTTTTTTCACCTCATGGGAGTTAATGTAAAGAAACGTGCTTTCCTGACAACCCATAGTTATCCATGGGTTGTCATTTTCCCCACCCTGTCATGGGTTGTTCTAAGGAATGGATATTGTTTAATCGGTGAAGATGTGTGCAGCTAAAATTTTTCTTAAATTTCATTTTGGTTTTACTTTTTTCTGATCGATTTACAATTAAAACTGTTCTCTCTTTTGTAATGCAAAATGATAACTCAAATCATTTTTAGAATAAAGACTTTTGGAAAGCATGTGCAAATAAGAAACCAAAACAGTGGGCTATTACCAATTATCTTATTAATAATGCTTTCTAATTTGTGCTGAACTATAATATTTTTTTCCTTCCTTTACAACTTAATTTTATTTTTTGAAGGTTGTGAAATTTATAGAAGTTACTTATTTAAAATAAAGCACAAAATAAAAACATTTTTTTAATGAATTATATATATTAATTTACATATACATAGATGAGAGAAAAATGTCTGTGTATTGTACGTTTTCATCAAAAAATTTCTGAATTGATAATGTGAACTACATTCAATGTGTAAAAACTTTCTACCCCCTTCGAGTTGACGTGAACGAGATTTGACTGTATATGTATTTATACATAAACATAGGAACATTTTAACTTCAATGAACTAGCAGGACTACTACACTTTTTTCGAAATATTTTATAGAGTGGTAGATAATTAAAAACTGAAAGATTTTGCAAACATTTTAACCACTTCCCTGATTATCCTGAAGTTAACTCCGGTATGTATATATTGCAAATATTTATTATTCCAAGATAACTCTAGCATAGCAGAATTCGTCAATACGTTTTGTATTATCACGCTTTTACTCGGCCAGATGCAAAACAAAAAAATAATAATCTGCTGTGATTCGAAGTTTGCCAATTTTTGATGGGAACATACACAAAGATTAATATTTAACTTTTTTCATTTGCCCAAGATAATTCGGGATGATAGAGCTGTGATGGCTCAGGGGATAGAGCATTCCCCTTCCAATGAGGCAAACCGGGTTCGAATTCCAGTCAATACGAATTCCGCATCCAGCTTGCACCGAGGTGAAAATATCCTCAGTGGTAGACTGATCACATGTTAGAGTCCCTTTGCAGTCAGGCTAACCGTGAGAGGTCTCGTCGTCTTCGTCTCCATGTAGCACAAATGGGGGTTAGCTCCATCAAAAAATCCTCCACGAAGGCAAATTTCTCCCAATACTCGATCCAGGAGTTCTCTTGTCTTCTGGATAGGGTTCAAAATGAAAAAGCTACGGAGTTTATTATTAGTAGTCACAAAACCATAAAATTGGGTCGGCTGTTCAACGACTGTTATAAAATAAAAAATTTGGGGTAGTAAACTGATGGTAAATTAAATATTTTTTACACATAAAAAAATTTAAAATTTCAACTTAGAAGTTGTGTATTATGTTTTAGTTCTTTGTATTTATTAATGAAATAACAAAATAGATTTAAAAAAAAAATTTTTTTTTTTAAAGGGAAGTGGTTAAAAGTCTCAACAAGAGAGAGAGAAGTGTTTTTTCATATAACAATTACATGTAGTGGGAGTGTGGAAAATAATTTTAAATCAAATTTACATAACTTTGATAAAATAGAACTTTGAAGACAAAAGTAATCACTTTTTCTAGTGATTCATGGATAATAACTTGAGTCAGTGTAAGTAATAACGTGTGTGTGAGGGTATAAACAACAAACTTTGCACTATGTTTTATTTTGCACTATGAATATTTATTCAAACAATGAATCATAATGTGTTATGTATGAGAAATCTCAATGAAAGTGATCATCTTATCAAGAAAATACAGTCATATAACACTAGACATTTTTTAAGTTTAAAATTGCTCAAAGAATTGCAAATTTTTTATATGAAACAGGCTTATTATATAGTCAAATAAATATAGAGTGACATATTACCCATTTTTTCTTATCTTGACCAATCACACTTTCCAAATTTTTTAATCGCTGTTCTAAGCTAGCAACCTATAAAAAAAAAAGTTTATGTATACAGTGTTTTCATTACAGAAAAAAAAATGGGAGAGAATTTCTCACCCTTCCTCAAACACAGGGTGAGATTTCAAAAAGTTAAGTGAGATTTCTAAAAATTAAAAATAAACAAATAGACTCTGAAAAAACTATTTCTTTAATTATAATACAGTGCAACCTCGAAAATCTGGACTGGTGGGGGGTTTGGAAGGTCCGGATTTCCGAATTTTAGATACCTTACTTAAATTGATAGAATTATCGAATTCGCCAGGCCGATTTCGCGATTAAACGCGCGTGTGTAGACCTCCGACGTCAATTTTAACAACTTAACATAAATACACACATTAAATAATAAATAAGAGACATTAAAAATCAAACTTTCGTCATTTCCCCCCGTAATCGATCATTTAGATAACATAATATTAGCAATTAAAACTAAAAATATAGGCTTAAAACGTGAGCTGAATTTCAACTTATAACTGAAACAGATGCTTCTAGACTAGACTGTACCAGCTGATACTAATCCTTTTTTTGTTTAGGGATGAAAGAACTTGTCCCCACCTCCTATGCTTCAAGGTTAAGAAAGAACCAATTTTCTTTCTTCACAAGCGGGTGAAACAAGGTGGTAGAAGAATTCCTCCTCCTGCAGGTCTTATCTATGGAAAAATATGGAGGGGAATCCCCTCTATATTGAAGAATAAGGAGGGGAATCCCCTCTATATTGAAAAACATAGAGGGGAATCCCCTCTGTATTCTTTGTTATCTATACAGAGCTGATAATAATGACTGGAATTTCCTTATCAGCTATGAGCTTTCATTCACTACCCACACCTACCTCTTCATCTACTGCTTCATTGTTGGAGCAGAGTTGCAGTTGTTCACTCTTACATTTAATTTTTATTTCAATCTTTTTTATTCTTCTTTTTTTGAAATTTTTTTTCTGACGAACTGGACGTAAGAGCCGGATTTTCGAGGTCGTACTGTATTTAACGTTTTCTATTTTTATAAGCATTGAATATTTTTGCTGCACCATCATATGGAAAATATTCTATATCAACTTTTCCATAAGCTATTCTTACTAAGTTGCTCTAATGCTTATCAGTCAATCTGTTACGATATTTTGTCTTAATTCGGTTTTGGGTGCTAAAAGAATTTCAACAGATGCTGAACTATTCGTAATCACTAATTAAATTTGCAGCATTGTGCACACACTTTCCCAACCTCTACATCTGCCAGCAAACGCATGTTGAAAATAATGAAAGATCAAGGTAGAAAAGTGAAAGGGATTTTATTCAAAATGGTACGAGACGAAAGGTTTTTCAAAATGCGCGAGATTCGCGCATTTTGAAATTGATTAATAGAGTGCGCGAATTTCACATGGTTATAATTTTTTAATGCGAGAAAAGAAAAAATATGCGGGATTCTCGCGTTGAAGTGAAAACACTGATACACATATATATATATATATATATATATACAGGGTGATTCATAAAAGATGGGCAAAATTTTAGGAAGTGATAGTACACACCCAAGCAAACAATTTTTATCAAAGAATGCATGGTCGAAACAAAAAGCAAAGGTGCTGGCGCATTTGGAAACTTTGATGCAAACGAACATTTAGTTCCAGCAGAACGCAGCACCAGCTCATTATGTACCAGAAGTACGAAACTATCTGGATGTAACCTTTCGAAACCAATGGATTGGCCGAGGTGATCCCATAGCTTGGCTACCGTGCTCGCCAGATCTTTCATGTCTCGATTTCTTTTTGTGGGGACAGCTGAAGGCTCTTATGTATGAGACTCCCATTGAATCTGCAGAAGAACTTGTCGCCAAGCTTTCAGCCGCTGCAGGGAAAGTTCGTGATATGCCTGGTGTGTTTCAGAATGTTTGCCTATCTTTTTTTCGCCATTGTACTGCGTGCATAGCCGCTGCCGGCCACTGTTTTGAACACTTATTGTAATCACATGCCATTAAATTTGCTTTTATAACTTAACTTTGACGCCCTCTAGCGGTTTTGCGTTTTGCTTTCGACCCTGCATTCTTTGATAAAAAATTTTTGTTTGGGTGTGTACTATCACCTTCCTAAAATTTTGTCCATTTTTTATGAATCACCCTGTATATGTGTGTATATATATATATATATATATATATATATATATATATATATATATATATATATATATATATATATATATATACATATATATATATACATACATATATATCAGGGCCGGATTAAGAACCTCAGAGGCCCTAAGCGCTTAAATTTTTGGGTGCTCCTTAAATGTAATTAAGAAGATCAATATAAATTTTAAAAAATATTTTTCTTAAATAAAACTGAAGTAAGTTTACAAAAATAAATAAATTTATATAACTGCCAAATTTAACCCTTTTAGCAGAGAATATGGTGGAAATCAAAAATTTTCAATAAACTCTTTGAAAGTTTTTCAATGCTAATCATGTGTTCTTCGATTTTAGATCAAAATTAGAATAATTTCGACATTCCTAGTATTTCATTTTTAAAAAAAATTCCTGACCCACAAGCTATTTTTTTCTACATTTTAATTCTATAAAATAAAACCTATTTTTTTAGTCAAACTTTCTGGGTGTTATGTAATATTTTCAAATACGCTTTTTAAATATTTGCTAAAAATATTTTCACTGTGGGTGTCAAGTAAATATTCATGTAAAAAAAATATCGAACTTAACCAATTTTTATGGAGAATACAAAAACATACAAAAGCTTAATTTAGTATTTAAACGAAATTAATAATAAATAAAAATAGCAAACTCTTTTTTTTATCTAGAAAGTTAAGAAACCTGTGACAGTTCTCCATGAATTTATAAAAGATTTCTCATTATTTACGGCATTTATTATTATTATTAGGGAAATTATTTCGTTTTTTTTTGTGACAAAATCGGTTTATTTCCACTTCTTTGAAAGTGTTTAAAATTTTATTTTACATTATTATTTTATTTGTAACAATCAATCATAAATATTCTATACATTAATTATGTTTAATGTAAAACAATTTCTGAATTAATAATAAATTTAATTTATAATTAAACCGTTATATGTTACTTCACTTTAATTTCATGTTTGTGAAAAAGTGAGTTTTATTATATAAGTGATAGTGTGATTATTTTATGACGCAAAAGTTGCTTTCGTATTGAACATGAATTCTACTGTAAATTTACAGGTAGTCTACGAAGCAGCTTAACGAGAAAAATCTAACAGTTTTATTTATTTTTATTGTTGGTCTCGTCACAGCGCGGTGAAAGTTTAAACGCAAACATTTTAAAATGATTGTAATGAGTGACAGACCATATGCAAAAGACAGGAAATTTAGTTGTTTTTAATTAGAAAAGTTGCTTTTTCGCATTCTAATAGAAGATTTTAAATCAGTTAAATTTAAAGAGCAACTGTAACCAATCAATTGCACTGATACAGACCAAATAACTTAATTAACTAATATTTTTAATAGTCTTCAATATCTTTGATATGCATAAATAATCTAATATTTCTTTGAGAAGTTATATTTTTTTCAATTATGATTTTAAAGAGGATTAGAAATGTTTTAATACATAACTAAAGCACTAATATAATATGGTTGTTTTAAATATTTAAATAAAACTGGTTATTAATTTTAATTTAACAGTGAACTCCACTATTCAGTATTACAACTATTTTCTATTCTGTTTCCTATGCTTTTTATTTAAACGAAACATAGGATTTCAGAAAGTATTACTATTAAAGAAATTTAAAAAGTTATTCAAATATGGACAAATTATCAGCTTGTTAAAGTAGCTGCAACCTTTTTTCAGTTTATATTAACTGGTTTTAATTATACTCAAAGTATTGTTTTGATGCATATATACAAAAATGATGTAGAATTTGAACTCTTTTTTTTTTTTTAAGGGAATTTTAGTTAAAAGCTTAATTATGAAAATAAAGAAAAAATAAAGGAAATAAATTCAATATTTTTTTAATTATAAAAACTTATAAAATCATGCCCTATTTCATGAAGGAAAAGAAAAGATTTTTTAAATTAATACAATATTTTCTAAAAACCCAAAATAAAAAAGTGAACCCAAAATAAAAAAGTGAACATCCCCTCCGAGCAAATTTTCATTAAATAATCGGATTTTCACACACTAGGACTCAATCTTAATGGGTTCAAAAGTCAAATCTTAAATGGGCCAATTAATTAATGCAGGCGATTTTTTAATCATATAATAAATTACAAAATCCAACACAAAAAAGTACTTTCTTTGAAAAAATATATTTCATTTCCACAGATTTGTAATTCTGATACTCAAAATATGGATGTCAGCTGGCCATAATCTGGAAAATATGGTCGCAATAGTTTATGCAGGAGGCAGTGGAAAGTTCGGAACTTTTAAAGTTAATTTCACTTTTTGCGCATTTCGCGATATCACGAGAAAATTTTAAGAGAATCAAAAGAGTTTTGTACACAATTATAAAATTCATTAATCCAAAGATAAATTCACTTGAAAAACATTTTTATAATTATTTTATATAAAAGTTGTCGAAACATTTTTCTGTTGTAACGTATAAAAATTTTTACACCATTTTAAAGTATGTGATTTCAAATCAAAAAATTTGAACAAAATAGATCGAATAGTTTCTCAGTTAGCAAATTTCAAGACGCCGTATATTTGAATTTTGATTTCTCCAGAATTATTCCACCAATTTAATTTAAATTTTTGTTGTATAAAATTACATACTTAACAATATAATACCTTACAATTCAGTAGATTTCCCTTCAGTAGATAAAATATATGATAAAAATTATTATTTTACATAAAATTATATTCGGATAAAGGAATTTTAAAATTGTGAGCAAAAACTTTTTGATTTGCTTAGCAATTTCCAGAGATATGGCGAAATACGAAAAAAGTAAAATTAACATGGATAGGTCCAAACTTTTAATCGCTCTCCTGTATAAATTATAGGGACCATATTCTTCAGATTTCGGCCTCCCTCCCCCATATTTCAAGGGTGAGAATACCAAAACGGTCGAAATTTTTTTTAAAAATATATGTTTTTCTGAGAAAGTACTTTTTTGAGTCTGATATCATAACTTAATATATTGTCAGCATTAATTTGAGCGATTTATATTTATGGTTAAGTCTTCGAACTACTAAGGTTGAGTATGCGAAAATCCGATCAATAGATTAGGTTAAAAGTTATTCTGAACGTTCACTTTTTATTTTGCGCACAGCATATCAAATTTGGCCATTTGAACGTGAACTGGATTAGAACACCAGACTCCCCTTATAAACAAATTATTCATTTGGTCTAAAATAAATTAAACTCATGTTACATTATAAAATATGCCTACTTTTCCACATTAATTAAAATCTAATAAAATTTTTCCATTGACTAGTATACGCAATTTTCATTTGAAATATTCTTTTTAAAATCAATAAATTAAAGTGACTTATCTCCGGATAAATAAAAATTTCATTAAGTTGTTACAACGTTTTCAATAATCTATAAATGAAAAGGGGAAACACAAGTTAAAACTAAATTAATAAAAATAAATTGTTACTTTTTACATCAGTCGTGAAGTCTTCAAAGAATCTCTGGGGGATCCTTGTTTCTTTTTATAACCTCGTTGAATTATTAAATCTTAAAAAAGACTTATACCTTTAAAATGAAGCAAAGTCTTCTCGAACATAAAATAAAATAAAATAAAACACACACTTAGTCAAGATCGAGTCGCACTCCAAAATCTGTTTAAGTTTTAAATGTTCAACAAGCGTACGCGGAAAATGAGAAAATTGATGTAGCTCCTAATCACGTAATTGGTTTTAAAAAATATGCTAGTCAAGGAACCTCTCTTTTATTCGCCCTCCTACTTTTCTGTAACAGAAGTTACCACAAAAAAGGCCAATTTAAAAGTTTCACTCTTATCTTCCGTATATAGATAAGTAGTATTTTTCACTGAAAAAAAAAAGCTAAAGTTATGGGGGATTTAGCGGTCCCCGAGATGTTTTAGAGACGAAAAGGATGCTTTGACATGTCAGTGTAGGAAATCAATTTGTTACACTTGCATACACAAAGCTTCTTCCCAGCTCTAGTTTTGTATTTCAGGTCTCAGCTATTCACCGACTATATAGGTGGTCTGTTAGGAAAAAATATTAATCATTTTGTGAATACACAACTTTATTTTTCGTGTCCGCGTGATTGAAAGAATTATAACACAATATCAATTTAGATAAAATCAATTAGTTAAAACCATGTAATAAAAAATGGAATTAAAATGTATAAAAAATTATGTCTAGTAAAAGTTTTTTTTTTCATTGGAGCTTCGTGGTGCCCCCCTTACCTCTGGTGCCCTAAGCACGTGCTTAGTGTGCTTAATGGTTAATCTGGCCTTGATATACATACATACATATACATATATATATATATATACATATATATATACATACGTATATATATATATACACACATATATATATATATACAGTGGAAAGTCGCGTATCTGGAATCGGCGGGACTTCCCAAAGTCCGGACATTCGATTTTTCCGTATAATAGACCCCCAAGGTAAACAAAGCTTAAAATGATCTGAATCTAAGAAGCAAAAAATTAAACATTATTTTTCAAGCAATAATGTTTTAGTATTCGAATGATATCTAATCAATCAAAAACAAAATATTAGAAAATAAATAATTATTGCTATTATAAAAATAAATATAGAAAACGAAAAGTATCAATTGCCCTCTCCACCATTTTGAACTAGAACAATTCAAGCAAGAAGGGGAAATTCCCGTCATTCACTAAGGTGGGTAGGTGGAGAAGAAAATTCATTTCCTCCTTATTTGTCATTCAAGTTGAGAGCAGGGCAGTGACAAATTCTTATTTTCTCTCCCATCAGTGGCTATCAATTAAGCATAAAGGCGTGGCATGCTGATTGGGTTCTCTTTATTTTTTCTTTTGTGACTAAAGGGGATTCCCCTCTACTTTAACGTTTGTTGTGTTTACACTTTTTCACAGTATTTCTTCTTCCCCTAACACTCTAATAAAAAGGCTCCAGGAAATACCTCTTTTACTAGCTAGCTGCATATGAAAGAAGAGGTGGGGGGGGGGCTCAGTTGTGCTCCTTTGAAAACAAATCTCTCCCCCCTTTCCTGCATTCCAAAGGAGGAGCGTCACTAATGGTATGGTCTTGGTAGATCTTCTGTTCCCCTTTCTGTTGATTTATGGGTTCAATGCATAAAATCACTAGAAGCTAAGAAAGGAAAAAACCTGTCAAAATATCTTTTTTTTTTTTTTTTTTTAAGAGAGGGGAAGGTGAAGAAATGTTTGTTTATTTTGATTGTTAAAAAGTGTCAAGGAAAACGACTCTTCCGGAAAAGGGACGTTACACTGTATATATTATTGATAAAATGAGAATTTTTTTAAAAAACAGCATCAGTCATTTTATTTTTGAATGAAATTATTGGCGCCAATATGACAAAATATGCACTTCGTTAGTCCACCTGTTATGGCCCTTTACTCAATAAGGTTGTGCACCCCCTATATCAGGGGTGGCAAACCTTTATGTATCAACGTGTCATTTTTTCTAAAAAAATGTTTAATGAGGTCATAGACGTGGCATCAAATAATTTTGACTCACGTGATTATTGGGAAAATAATAATACTAAATACTATCAATTCAAAACTCCGTATTTACTACGAAATTTTTTTTGTTGCAATGTCTCAGTTTTACACATAGTTAAACTTTAAAGTAATATCAGTGTGACTTCTGTTGTTGCAGATTAGATGAAAAATAACTTATATTAGGGTTGTAAGATGTTAGTTTAAGCAGAATGCATGCTGAAGTGGAGTCATCTGTCAAACGGTTTCTAAGCGAGTGTTTAATGTTATCCATCTCTGAAAATAATGACTCACAGGCATAGGTAGACGAAAATATAGTTAAAATAGCATGAGCCAGCTTCTTTAAACAGTAATATGTGTCTGGTAACAAATTCCATGCTTCCAAAATTTTCTTATTGGCATTTTTACTTATATTGCTTGTAAATCATTCTGTTTCGATTAGTTCCAACTCTTTTCTTGTTTCAATAAATTTTTGAATCCATATTGAACTGGACTGGAAATCAATTAACTGTATTTCAAATTCTTCAATTTCCAACCAATCGAATTGGAACAAATTCAATTTATCAAATGAAGTCACATCAGGGTACAAAATAAACTCTAGTGTTTCTGATAATTCTTTGAACTGAGAAAATCTCACTGAAAATTCCTTGATTGAAGAATCAATAACAGAAATAAATTCTTCAGTGACTGTTTCTTTGCCTGGTTTCTCATGTATATCTAAATTGTTGATACTTTTTTCAAGTTTGGAAAATACTTGTAGTTTCTTGTAATAATATTGTTCCTGAAAACATGCAGTTTAGCGTCAAAAGCGCGAATGAGATTTATCATGACGATAGTCGTTTTATTCGTGCCTTGAAGCTTCACACTCAAATCATTGAAACGTTGGCATATGTATGTAAAAAACATCAATTTTGAAAGCCACATAACATCCAACAACTGTGAGTATTGTTCAATTTTCCCCTCATTTTGCAGAAAGTCTTATTTCTTCCAAGCAATTAACAAATCTTTGAAGTATGTTCCCGCGGCTCAACCAGCGAACATTATTATACATCAGTAAGCCATTATACACCGAGTTGACTTCATATAAACAAACTTTCGCTTATTTAAAGCTTGCGACGAAATGAGGTTGACTATTTTTGTGATTACCGCCATTACATTATCAAGAGATGTTAAACCACTCTTAGCGCACAAGGCTTTTTTAGTGAATGAGGCAGTGGAATTCAAGAATTGAATGTCCTATGTATGTTTGAAATAAACTTATGAAACCATTTTTTTGCCCACCATACTTGGAGCACCATCAGTTGTTACTGAAACAATTTTTATCAAATCAATTTCTTTCTCAATAAGCAAATTTTTAACAGGCGTACAAATATCTGTGTCCTTTGTAGTTATTAGCAACGATGTTATCGCAATTAATTCTTCCTTAATGACGTTTCCTATGCAATATCGAGCAAAAACAGCTAAACGTAAAAACTAAACTAAAAGCTACAAGCAAAAACAGTAAATTTTTTGAGTTTTAATATTCTTTCTTTTATTATGTTTCTAGATAGCTGAATTATCTTTGTTATCAAAAAGTGAGGACCAGGTTTCTTTCAAAAACTCTCCCTCTTGAAAAGGTTTACTATGATGCACATTGCCACACTCCTTTGACAAGTTTTTCTAACATATTTAATCATAGAAATGGACTGTTTATTTCTGTCTTTCATTCCCTTTGCTCTGGTTCGCTTTTTTGTCTAATGAATCTCTGATTTGTTTCAAAATGACGTTTAACAGACGATGTTCTACATACTACTGTTCCACACACTGCTTTGTCGCCTTTACTAATCATGCCATATTTCTCAGTTCACCAAGTTTGAAATTCTCTGATTTGCTTACAATTTTGCACTTTTGTTTTTCTTGCTGAACTAGTCAAATTAAATAACAGTTAAAAATCATAAATATAACACAAATAAACTTTAAAATACAGTTGCGTCAACGAAATTGACTATTATGCTTTGCGTAAACAAATAATGTGTGACTATACTTTGCTTCACCTCAAGCTTTCACTACAGGAGAAAGATAGGAAATGTAATACTACGCTTTTGAAAAGCTGTTCTTTGCTATTTTGGAATTAATTACAGTTTAAAAGTGCCTATAAATACAAATAAATGTTGTGTAATAAGAAAAGTTTATCTTCAAACATGCAATACAAGTTTTATCATGTTTAAATGTACATAACTTATAAATACCTTCTCAGGAAAGCTAATGTACAGAGAAGATGTTTTAGTTTGGCGATGAAATAGTTTCCAAGGGCATAGCTCATTGCCTATGTTTTTGCTCTTTTGCTTAAGTGGCATATTATCTCTTGTGCAGTTTTTATTTTGCTTTCATTCCCATAGTGTAGTAACTGTTCTTTTGTTTTGATTTTTATTAGTTATTAACTGTTAATTTTTTTTGCTAGTTATTTATTGTTAGCTTCTTTTTTACGGTTATTGTTTTTTTTTTTGCATTAATTGTAATTTTTTATAAATAATTGTTCATTTTAATTTAATTGTTAATATGCTTCATAGTGAACTTTGTGATTAGTGGCGTGCCCAAAATATTGTGTCACGTGTCAACAATGGAACACGTGCCGTTGGTTCGCCATCCCTGCCCTATATTAATTATAGACAAAATAATAGATAAATAGATAAATTTTTTTTATTCATTCTAGAAAAAGTTACATTAAATTACAAAAACTACATTAAAAGAGTGTAATACCTAACACCCAACATGGATAGGAAAGAATTCTGTAGATTTTACAAAATGATGTCAATTTATTATATATAGTGTTGCATAATGTTAACGTACTACACAAAGAGAATTTTAGGGATTTTTATAGTTATCAAAATAGAAAAATTTCAATATTTTCCTGTTATGATTGACATTAAACATGCTTGAAATGTTATGTATAATCATAGTTTCAAATATTAAAAGGCATTTATTCAATTCCACAAAGTTAATTAAAAGATTTTTTTTAATTCATTATAAAAGAGAGTTCTGAAAAACAAAAAAGAAGTTTCGAACTGATTTCTATAAATGAGGTTCACTTCATTATCTATTAGAAATAAATATTTGAGCAAGCAATAATCTGTAGAAAAATTCTATTTCAATAGGGATTTTGTTAGGAAACTTACTCAGTTTTAGGGAATTTTCTAAACCGTACATAAACCAGGAGAATTTTAATTAAACCAGTGGACCAGGAGAAACTGGAAAAATCCAGTAGAGCTGGCAGCTATGGTAATAGAATTTTAATTGTGTAAAAAATATTTTAAAATCCAGTTTTTTATAGAAATATATATATCCCTTTAACAATTTTTATTAAAAATGCAATAAAAAGAATTTTATTAGTGGAACTTTGTAAAGCATTACCTTAGAAGACTGTTCCAATTTGTCTTGATGGGGTCTCACATAGAGTTCGTATTTTATAGCGTCTTCAGTACTGAGGGGAGGAGGAGACTTTTCAGGTGGTGCGGGAGAAATTTTAAAAACCTCCAGCTGTGATACAAGTTTCCTACAAAAGGATGCAACTTTTTAAGGATGAAATATTGAACAGCATTTAGAAAGAAAACCCCTTCACTACACTAACAAAATTGCTTTGTGACACATTAAGTTTGACATTCCAACAGGGGTGATTATGAGCTCAAATCAAAAGTCCTGAAAATTTCTTGAGTAAACTTCTTAACGACGAATTTCAAAAAATTTATGTCGTTATAAATTTAAATTAGGGATGCACAACCTTTTCGAGTGAAGGGCCACATGCACAGCAGATTGACCAATGAAGGTACGCATGTCAAAGTATTTAAAGAGACATATTGACAGCAATTGTTGATAGCAATTGCTATGTAAGCATCATTATTCTAAGCACTAAATTCGTTTTGTCAGTTAACCTTGTAATATTTTTGCATAAAATTAAATACTTTTAAATGTTTAAAATTAGAAACTTCGAAACTGATTACTTAAGGGGAAAAAACAGAATAAGATAATCAGAATCAATTTATCAGAGAAAAATTTAAATAAATTGAAATAATTAAAAATTATGGGAAAATTCATATTTTTTTTTATCATATTGCATAATACAAAAGTCTATTTAAACATAAATTTAAAAATTTAAAAAAAAATTCCAGTTATTAAAATAAATGAAAGCTAAATACTTTGATTTAAAGAAAGTTTTTATAGGGTTAAAAATGACTAAAATTAAAACAAAACCCCTTGAGTGGAAAATAAGATTTAGAATTTAATAGGGAATATATTTTAACTTTAAACCATTTATTTTAAATTAATTATTAGAGGCAGGAGCTGAGAGGGAATAAAAGGAAAGAAAGAAAATATGAATTTTGAAGGAACTATTTTCCTTAATAATAAAAAAAAATATTAAGTTTTTGTTTATAACTTTTTATGATGAATATTTTTTTAACATGACACTTATTATTTACAATTAATACAATATTAACCATTAATAAAAATTACATTACTTTTCGAAACTCCCTTGATTACAATTTTTTAAAGTTAAAATTTAATGATATAAAATGGTCTAAGTAAGTAGAAAATGGTTTAAAATCTTTTTTAATGGTTATCCTGTGATTTGCAAAATTTTTAAATATTGTAATAATTTTATCAACTCGATCATACGATAGCTTTTTTGAGCCATTAAATGAAAATTTAATGATTTTGTTTAAAGACTGTTCTGTAATTTTGAACATGCCAAATTCATTCAGAAAAACAGTCTATCGACAGAAGCTGTTTTTGTGGGTAGTATTAAACTTAGGGCAGTTTTGGAATCTGTCTTAGATGATGTTATTCTTTTCCTGATTTTTAAATCGCATGAATACAAACAGCGGTGTGCTATTTTTAAATTGCGTAAATAAAAAAAGCGATCCGTGGTTTTCAAATAGCGTGAATAGGAATCGAGATGTGTAGTTTTTAAATTGCAAAAAGAAGACTCCTAACGGAGGATTTTTAAAATATGTGAATATGAATCGCAATATGTAGATTTTAAATCACGTGAATATGAATCACGGTATATGATTTTTGAATAGCGAGAAGAGGATCAACCTATGTAATTTTGAACGTCAGAACACAAAGCGCCTCGTAAATATGAATCACGATGGATGATTTTTAAATCTCGCTAATGTTAATACGAAATGCAATGTGCAATTCTAAGATTGCGTAAATGCGAATTATGATATGTGATTTATAAATTACGAGAAAAATCAAACCGTACGATTTGTAAAAGCGTAACACGGTATGTGATTTTTAAATCATGTGAGAACAAAAAGAATAGATTGAGTGTGTGTGTTTAAACTTGCACGTGTTCATGGGACTAAAGAAATATGCTCGTGCTTTGAATTATTTTTTTGCAAAAAGGGAAATTAAAACAGAATCGAATTTCATGACTTGTAATATTATGTTAAAATATCATGATATTCTAAATCACAAGTAAAAATGCAGCAATAATGGGAAAGAGAGGGGAAAAAAAACTTTCGAAAAACCTAAAAAGTTAAAACCTAAAGCACGTAAAGTTATTATTTTAATGTGCGATTCAAAGCTCGCGTTTGTCAAATTATAGTATTAAAAATATCAGATTTTTTTTTAACCTTGGGGAAAAGCTTAGTAATAACTACCAAAACAATTATTAAAATATCTTTATATTTAGGATAGAATTGGCATAAATAAAGCGCGTCAAAAAGTTATATTTAAATGTGGGATTCAAAATTAAAGTTGAAATAGGGTATGATAAATATCGGGACTTTCACAATCTTGTAGAAATGTGTAGCAATAATTGGCAAAATAACGATTGAAAAATAATTTGATTTGCGATAAAATCAATACAAATAAACCACGTCAAAAAATGGTTATCTATATGAGCCATTCTTTACTCGCCATTTGTAACAATATCGTGCTAAAATATCAATTTACGATGAAAGCGGCACACACGAAAAGCGTGAAAAGTGATAACTAAAATGCGTATATCGTAATAATGACGTATTAAAAATATTTGGATTTTCAAAATTATGCGCAAATCCGTACCGTTAGTCATCGAAATCATTGATTGACATAAATGAGTAAATTTCAAATTTCTGAATCTTTTTTTTTTACTTTTCAAAAAAAAAAAAAACTGTTTTTTTCTATTTTGTTCATATTTAGGCCGCGGGCCACACATCTAAGGTTGACGGGCCGCAGGTTGTGCACCCCTAATTTAAATCATTGATATTTTCCAAACATGACATTCTAAATAAATTAAATGCAGCATCATTTAAATGAATAATTATTAATAAAGATTACTTTTATCTCTAATCACATTTATTATTCTACCAGAAAAAATATTTACAAATGAAAGAGATGCCAAGTACAAATTTTAGCTCGAATATTTTTAAATAAAATATACAAAAATTTTAATTTATGAATGTGATCGATGTTTTCTCGTAACCTCGTATTTCGGAAATTTCCGGATCGCGGTTAGCAAAAATCTGGATATTTTTCGAAGCAAAATCATCTCTTCCAATAAAATTGTTTACATTATGTTTGCAAGCATGCAATGTTATTTTATGTATTTTATTCCAACGGAATGAGTTAGCACAGCAATTAAAAATTTGAATAAGAATTATAAGAATATAAGCATAAGAATTATAAGCATGAGAATTGCAACCCATTGCTGTTATCTAATATTCTAGATATTTGTTTACATATTTGCACTTGATACAGTGTTATTTTCTATCACTCTTAAATACTTTTTTTCAACAGAATCAGAAACTAAATATCTGGAACTAATTCAGTAAAATAGTCTAATAAAAAATTTTGGAATACTTTAATTGAATCATTTTTAATTTTGCTTGAAAGAAATCAATTTGCTCTAGAACAATGGAAGAAACTAGAAGAAATTTTATAAAATGGAAGAAACTAAAACATAACCAATATAATTGCTTAGCAACAAGTAAAAAAAAAATAGCTGAAATTTAAACAAATTAATTTTGTAAAATTCCGTTAAGTCCCCAATATTTACTTTTAATTTTATACATAATTTCAAAATCTTATATTATTTTTGAGCCAATTTAATTTCATTTTAATAGTATTTGATTGTATAAATTAGTAAGTTTCTTGTAATAGTAAAATCAATATGTGATCTGCAGTAATGTATACATTTAGTATGTATTTTATTAAAATCTTTATTATATCTTAATATTTATAAAATGAGGCTTTACTATACTTATTTATATAAAATATTGAAAAGTTATTTCAATTTCTTAAGAAATTTTATTGTTAACTTTTAGTTTACACATACAGTATTAGATAATGTAACCATTGAAGAGAGTTTTTCACATGTTTCTAAACTTCCTACTAAAATATGGCAATATTTGTAGATCAATCTTAAACTGCTTTAAATTAATTTTTTAATACAAATAAACTTTTAAACATTTATTAACAGAAAAAAGGTAAAATTTTCTTGAGCATTCACTTTTGCTTAGCTTTTAAAATCTAAGAAAATAATGTACGTTATTAGTTACAGAATTCTCTCACAAAAAAAAAAAAATATTTGACTTATGGAGATTTACGGTTTAGATCTTCTATTTTTAATATTGATATATTAAATAGTTTGGAAAAATATTATTTAAAGTACATTGCAATTATCAGATTACTCAAAAAATAGTTTTAATACTTGAAGTGTTTCTTCGATTTGGGTTGGAAGAAACCTAATTCTAAAAGGGGGACAGTTTTTTCCACTGAGGCTGAAATTCCAGTTTTGATTTCATAATTAAGAAACAAAAACTAAGAAAACTGTAAAAAAAAATACTGAGAAGCAATTGTGGAGATCGTTGGCTCTGGCTAAGTAAGGAGGCAGCAGAACATTTAGTTTAATCAGATAAAATATTAAGATTGAAACTAGAATGAAATCATTTTTTTAAAATCTGATAAAATATTTGTGCAATAATTTTTGAACATTAAACATTAGTAACATTTGAATAAGCTGACAAAGATGAAAATAAAAATACAGATTCAACTGAATAAGTAGTTATTATAAAGTCAACTAGATTTTTACATGTTGGAAGAACTTAAATAAATTCAGTTTTTACATTAATTGATCAATAACTTTGTTGTTACTTAGTGCAATAATCAATTTGACCTAAAAATTTTACATTATTTTGGAATTAAATAACAATTAGCCTTTTTATCTTTATTAATAGAAATAGGACCAAGATTTCAACTTTCTCTCTCTATAGATGCATTTGTTTTATTACTTTCCTCACTCTACACAAGTTATATACACTTTTCATTTATAAATGAATCCTTCTACTAAACTTTTTTTTAATTATGTTGTAGTGTGTCTACCACTAAAAAAGTACAATTCCCTAGTATATAAGACATCCATTCTACGTTGGGGTACCTTATCATAGATGAAGGTTGATCTACTCTCTCTCCATACATGTTTTAGATATAAAAAACATATGATTCTCAAAATATATTTGAAATTTTGAAGCAGTCAATTGAATAAATTTGTAAGTTACTATCAACTGATGTAAAAACCAAATTCCTCCCAGTCCTCAAATTTTTTTTTTTTTTTTCTTTTCTTGTGACTCTCTATTGAAAAAGAATGTGTAATTCTAAATCATTGTCTTGACTCATTAGCATATTTCCTCCATAAACAAAGATTGAATCTTGGCATTTCTTGAAGGATTAAAAGTTGCAAACATTACAAACAACTTATGAATAAGTGAAGGAAAAAAAAATATACTTGTGCAAAGATCCTAAAGGATCAGACATTTCAGCAATAGCTTCTGAACCCAGAACTTTCTCCATGTGAAATTCTTGTAGTTCTTTCTGTAGATCCTCAATCTGTTGAAAAAGGACTATTGGAGGTAATTCACTTCCTTTATCAGATGATTCCTAAAATTAAAACTCATTTAGTCAAGAGCTCAAAGTATTTTCAAAATCAAGATTTTTCCATTACTCAACATTTCTATACACTCAAAAAAAAAAAAGCCTCTTGAAAATTTTACAGTCATTTTGTTTAATTGAGTAGGTAATATGTAATTAAATAACTTTCCAACTGGCAGTTTTGGTTTACAAAATTAAATTATTTATCATTCAAAATAAATTAACTAGTAAGAGTAGTTCATTTATTTTTTATTTTAGTTTTCTCAAATACAGTTACACCCATTTAAAGGAATACTTTTGGTTCCAGTCCACTCTATTCAATTAGATGGGTAATTAGATGAACATGGGAGTGCATTATTCAATATTAAGTACAAAATTTTAATGAAATTTTACTTTTTAATGGTATTTAATGCAAAGCAAAATGTTTCGATTAAATAAACTAAATATATAATACAGAGGGAAACACTCCCTCTGTACCTTTCTACATTCTAAACTGTATGTGACGGAAGTGAGTCAAGGTAAAACCTCTTTGTTTACTTCAATATTTTAAACTATTATTACATTAATTTCTAAACTATTTACTAATTTTTAAACCTCTAGTTAGAGCAACAAATGGGCAGGAAGTCCTAACTAACCATCTATTACATTCTTATCTTTGAAATTAAGCGATGGAAAATCCATGCTAACTAATGAAACATTTTTTACATTTCAGTACCTTTCATTTATGCAATTTAGTGAGGACTGGAAACAACAACCATTTAAATGAAGAAATTTGAATTTTATTTGTATAAGCGATCCCCGTGGCAGAATCGCAGCGACATCATTGCAGAACGTTACAGAGTTCTTGCAGAAAGAATTTTCTTTTGAAAAGTAAAAGATGTTCATTTTTTCTCTCTCAAGAAATTTGCAAGTAAAATTGGTGCGCTCGATTTACGCCGATAGTATCGTAAATCAATGTAATGTTTTGATTGTATTTTTGGCAGCTATTGATATTGGTTTTCACATCGTTTTGAAACATCCCGATATATTTCAAACAATATGAGAAATTCGAACCGTACATTTGAGTATTTACTTTTAATGTAATGATACTATCGATTTCTTTCGCTGTTATTGCTACTGATTTCTCCCTAGTTTTTAAATCCGATATTTTTTTATACGATATTATTTATTACAACAACCTAATCTCGAAAAAAACTTCAGTAATCCCTTTTTCAGGAATCCGATCGCGTGATTTCGCAACGATAATTTTTTCGCAATTACTACTACGGAATTCATGATTTTTAAATACTTTTTTCATTGTGATGTTTATTTATAAAATGCGAGAATATCACTCATAATATTAGAATAAAAAATTATTACATGTTTAATTAAGAAAAAATTGCTTTTTTTGTAAACACAACGTTTTTGCTATTTTAAATTAGTAACAAATATGTATTATTATTTAAAGTATTTGCAGAAAGATATCAGTGCTAGAGATAGCTTAAAAAAATTTTGCCACAGGGTAAGCGGATTATCTGATATGCATTTATGTAGGAACTGGCATTAGTTAAGGTTATGAAATGTATGCAAGAAGGAAGGCAAAAAAACATTCAAGGTTTGCAGATTGTGCACCCTTATATTAATTACACTGCAAGAATACTTTTACACAAAAAGAAAAACTGCATACTAAGAAAAGTAAAGAAAAAAAAAACTAAGTACAAATAAAAATGTGTTCATTTAATGGAAGATTTTAAAATAGCAGTGATTTTGGCAGCGGCAAAGCTTCACTTACTTTCATAGCATTGACATCTTCAAAAAGCTTCTTAATTTCAAACTGAAGTCGGTTATAAGTTTGTAGGGGGGTTTCTTTCTCTTTCAAATTATCACCCATCTGAAGAAAAAAAAGTTCTTCTACACTTGTCATTTCAAAAAAAAAAAACATATTATAATAAAAAGTTTTATGAAAACCAAGGGGAGTTTTAGGCTTATTTTATGGGAATTTTTAAATTCAAATGTGTTTCTTTGAGACTATTTTTAAATGGATAACCGCAGAATATGATATGCAAATTTATTTATGTGTAAGATAATGGTTTTTCTTTAAAAAATTTAATCCAAAACTTAAAACCTATATTTCAGAAAGAAAAATAAAATCATTTTATGGATTTGTGAGTGAAAAGGATAGAAATTTAGAAAGTGAAAATCAAAGTCTGGAAACAGTGATGGCTTAAAAATCTCGAAACATAATTTAGCTTTTAAAAGCAAGGAAATTGCTCTTACATTAAAAAAAAAAAAAACAAATTATTGATGTATGTAACTAAACGAAACTTAAAAATTTGTTTTTATAGAAAAAAAAACAACATTAAAAATGATTCATTTCAAACACAATAGATTTCAAAGACCTCAAAAAATTTAACAATTTTTTTAAAAATACTCATTAACATTAAAACACACATTTCAAACCAAACTAAAATGACACATCTATTTTTTAAAAAAAAAAGTATGGTCAAGATTTTGAAACCTAAAAAAAAAAAAAAAAAAAAAAACTCCTAAAATAACACTGTTTAAAAACAGCTAAAAATCCCCTTTATTAATAAAAAGAAGAAAAAAATCTCTAATAAGTCAGAATTTAATCTGAAACAATATTTATTTCCTGAAGTTAGATTTGATTACTAAAACAAATTAAGAATATATCACATTATAATTTTAAAGATTGTAGTCTAACAAAAATATTATTGGACATTCCTGCATTACTTTTTCCATTTCCATGGAAACTTATGATACATTTTATACATTTTTTTGACCTTGAATATAATACTATTTAATATTCACTTTACTCTTTCACAATATCATGCACAGGACAAGTAATAGTATAATACTGTTAACATATAGGCTGCTAATTTATTTAGTTTACATTGTTTTCTTCTTTATATAAAAATTATTTTATTTATACTTTTTTTTTAACATGTCTGAATAAAAATAAATGAATAACTTCTCTGCTAATGATAAATCTACAATTGTAGCAGTCAATGAGAAATGGTTAACATATAATGCAAGGAATATATACCTAGTATGAAAGAACTATAGTAACTATTAAAATCTATTTACTATACATTT
Organism: Parasteatoda lunata; assembly: GCA_949128135.1. Taxonomy (NCBI): domain Eukaryota; kingdom Metazoa; phylum Arthropoda; class Arachnida; order Araneae; family Theridiidae; genus Parasteatoda; species Parasteatoda lunata. The sequence continues at coordinate 120,274,066 of OX421973.1, read as the reverse complement.
ATTATTATATATATAAATGTACAGTGGGTGATTGGTTACCGAACAAAGCGGTTAACAAACACTTTCACGCATGTTTTTTGTGTTCGGATAACGAACAATTTCAAGAAAGATTTTTTGTGTTCGGACAACGAACACATATTTGGATAATGAACAAAACGAATTCTAACAACCACTTCTCGGCCTGAAATAAATTAATATTAAACATTTGTTATCATTTTGCATACAAAATAAGATCACTGAAAGGAGAAATGTTTAAAGCATGCTTAGTATTGATAATTACTAAATGAAACTTGAATTAACAATGAATTTAAAGGTCATTCAATAATTATTATTATGACTAAAATCAATACATACACACTTGAATACTTCAATTTCAATATGAATATCAATATTTTCTGACAGCTGATAAGTTATGGGCGAGTGGATTTGCTGACATGGCGAATAAATTAAGCAAATTCTAAATTTTTTCAAACAGTGCAGACTATTAAATATAAAGGTGCTGATGACGCGCTACCGCCGTAAAAATACGTGAAATATGAGAAATGGACTACAAACCATTTTTTTATCTCTCCTGAATTATGTTGCTTACCTATTAAACTTCAAAGTTCTATTGAAAAAAAAATTCCAATAGAATATTCATACAAATTAGACCATCAGTTTCGGTTTTGATTTCATTAAAAACAGAAAATTATTTCGTTTTGAGCGCTCTCCCCCCTCGTTCATTCCCCGTCCCATTCATTGTCTTGAATGATGAATTCCAGACTGCAGACTCCTTTCCAAATAGTCAATCGCCTTTTAGTCGTCACTGGCAACCCCGAATGTGGAAATAACACGTGTGGTGCTAGTGTGCGCCGAAACTTTGTCAATTCTGTACGCCAGTTGGTTCCCCTAAAATTTTCGTGTGTGCTTTTCTGAACCTCTTAAAACTGAAAATCTGACAATATTATGGGTTCCAAAAAGCATGGAGTGTCAAGGACTGTGCTCACTATAAACACCAAGCAAAAAATGATAGCCAAAGTTGAGAGTGGTCAGAAAATGGCTGATGTTGCGAGACAGTATGGCTTGAACAGGTCTACAGTATGCACAATATTAGCTAAGAAAGATATCACCAACAAGACTCAAGCAGCTGAAGGAGTAACAAAAATCACATCTGCAAAGCAAAGAAGTGCCATCCATGATAAAATGGAGTGGTTGCTTTTAGTTTGGATAAATGAACGGGAAATGAAACGAAATGTAACTAGTATGCCTATCATTCAAGAGAAGGCTAGAGAAATTTTTAAGAAATTGAAAGAACAAACTCCAGGTTCGTCATCCGAGGAGTTAGAATTCAAGGCTACCACTGGCTGGTTTACAAAGTTTAAAAGAAGGTTTGGAATTAAACATGTATTAATGCATGGTGAGTCTGCTAGTGCAGATAAAGAAGCAGCTGAGAAGTACTGTCCCAAATTTCAAGAATTCATTAAAACAGAAGGGTATCGTCCACAACAAATATTTAATTGTGATCAAACTGGTTTGTTTTGGAAGCGCACGCCGAACCGTACCTACATCACGAAAGATGAGAAAAGTGTTCCTGGGTATAAACCTATGAAAGACCGATTGAGGTTACTTTTGGGAGCTAACGCTAGTGGTGATATGAAGCTTAAACCACTTCTAGTTTACCACTCTGAGAATCCCAGAGCATTAAAAAAAAATTCCATAATTAAGAGCAAACTGCCAGTAATGTGGAGATCGAATCAGAGGGCATGGGTCACGCAGTATCTTTTAAAAGAATGGCTATTTAAAGTTTGTGCCCCAAGCATCAAGGACTACCTTGATACCAATGACTTGCCGTTGAAAGCACTGCTGCTATTGTACAATGCACCAGGACACCCAAAGGATCTTGAAGATAATTTGTTGACAGACTTTCTCTGGCTGACAGTTCAGTTTTTACCTCCGAATACGACTTCGCTGATTCAGCCGATGGATCAGGAGGTTATTGCGGCTTTCAAGAAATTGTACACTCGCGCGCTGTTTCGTCGGTGTTTTGAAGCAAGCCAACTCTCCTCAACAATGACTTTAAAAAAGTTTTGGAAAGAAAAATTTGACATTCTTGAAGCTATTCGTTTCATTCAAAAGGCGTGGTCAGAAGTCACACAGCGACAGTTGATTTCTGCTTGTCGGAAGCTGTGTTCATCCTTCGTTCAAGAAGACGGAGGTGATCAGGGAGACACCCTTGAAATTATGGATTAAATTTTGACAACTGCTAGAGATCTGGAATTAGAGGTGAACGAGGATGACATAGAAGAGCTCATAATGGGACATGAAGATGAACTGACGACAGAAGAACTCCAAGAAAGTTTGAATGAAGAACACCAAGAAACACAGTGAAATGTGTCTCCTTCTGAACAAGAGGAAGACGAAAGAGGACCAATGCCGACATTTGCCATTAAAGATCTTTTGAAAAAGTGGGAGGATGTCAATCCGATGGTCTTAGAATGGCCCCCAAACCAAGCTGATGTCAATAGGGTTGGGGATCTTTACAGCGACAATGCTATTAATTACTTCCAGAAAATCCTGAAAAAGAGAGAAAAGCAATCGACATTGGACATCTTCTTCAACGCCCCATAAGCAAAATATGAAAAGGACTGATTAATATGCAAGACTATATGTATGTATTATTTTTTAAAAAACTTACTAAGAAATTATACATGTTTTAAAATTTGATTTTTAGGGTCTCCAGAACGAATGAATCGATTTCACATAGAAGTCTATGGTGAATCGATGATCGGTTAACGAACAATTCGGATAGCGAATATAGTCTTGGAACGGATTATGTTCGTTAACCGATCACCTACTGTATATATTCATATACATATATGCCTGTTTTGGATAATTTTTTATGACCTCATATAGTATTATTCGAAAAGTTGAAATAAATTCAAACTTAATGAGTAAAAATTATAATAGAATTTTTATTATATAAGTAATCACATACCACAATTTTAAATTCTAGATATATGATTTACAAACAATGAAAATTAGTATCAAAACCTTTGAAATATTTATTTTTAATTGTATCTTGAAAACAAGTGAAGAAACAACATGAAGTATAAATATGAAAAATTTTACATTATTTTCACAGAACATTCCAATTTTAACAGCGATCCTATCCTACACAATGACCCACAAATGGTTTTTGCAAGAAAGTTTTAATTTTATATCAAAACTTCTTTTATAAGAATTTTAAAAAGAGTTTAGAACGTTTAGATCTTCTACAAAGAGGTTCGTAATATCAGTTTCTTTCAGAACAGAGGAAAGAACTGCACTCTGAAAGGGTGGAGAAGAAATTTCTATTTTGGAGCAGTTCATTCTAACTTTAACTACTATTTAATGTATTCATTTTAGTGACAAATAATTAATAGCTATATCCTAAATAATTTAGACTAACAAATAATAAATTAAATAAAACAAAGGGGGGTTTTACCATTTCCCAATCTCCAGATCTAACATCATAGCCAGTTTTTTTTCTGTGACCAATTCCATCAGTGAAATCTATTAAAGAAAAATTGAAATTAGTTACCAAATTCATTTAGGAAATAATTAGCCTCTTCTCAAAGCATTTATTTAAAGCCATGAATCACTAATGAAAATGTTAAAATTTTAGTTGAATCTCTTCTTTTCATATCTATACTTTTACTTCTATACTTTTTTTTGTCAAAACTGCATTCATTCTATTATATATTACGCATTATTTTATTGTATTTTATTATTATATATATTCTACTCGATATTCAATAAACCAGTTTTTTTTCTCGTGTTTTTTAAAACAAAATGTTCAATAATATTTAAAGCCCTTCATTGAAATTAACTAAACCATTCTAAAGTATTTAACTATTCCTTTGAAATGTTAATGTTTTCGATAAACAATTAAAAAATATGCACTTTTGTTCTTTAAATATTCTAACATAATAATGAAAAAAAGCAATGAATACTTTGCTTTTGTATTATTCCACTTAACATGCAAATTACGGATTCAACATTTAAAGAGTGATTCTCCATCCCTTTGCTTGTCTCTAATAAAAATGATATACTTCAGTATTAATCATTATGTAACTTAATACAATTTATTCAGTTTTATAAAATATAATTATCATGTTTAACACTAGATTGCCCAAGGAAGTCATTTTGACTGCTTTTTAGTTTCAATTATAAAAACAATGACGGATATAATGACACAATTTCTTAGAATTTCGTGACATTTTGAACAACATATAAATTTATTCTTATTGTTAATATTTACTAATAACTTGTTATATAACTGTAAATAATATAAAAAATATTAAAAATTAATTTTAAACAAATTTTTTTACACATTAGTTATTCTTTCGCAATCCAGTCATTTTGACTGCTTTTGGGCAATATAAGTATAATATACTATGTTTCAGTCTTTCCAGTGTTTAAAAAAATCATTGAATATTAATCTATTGATTTTCTGTTTTTTTTTTAATCCCTTAAATATATACTACACACATGCCCTTTAATGTATGGCGAGCCTTGAAAATGGGTGCCTGTCTTTGAGAGCTTGAAACATGTTGACTCCAATTAACATATTTTTGCAGCGAATAAAGGTTTTAATTGAGTAATATCTTACTGCTTCAGTTCCTCAGGATTATTTATTTAATTATTGCTAAGGGTTTATATACTATTTTTGTCATTTCCCTTCCACTTCATTGTCATTGGGGGAGAGGAATTAAGATGAAATACCGCACCCGCCTTTTTATCCCAGTTTCATATTTCACAGAGAGACAAAATCAAACATCAGGCCACTCTTGGGTAAGTTTTTTTTCGTCAATGAAGATGTTGAAACAAATAGTCAGTAAAAAAGGGGCAGAAAAAAATCTTTAAAGCTCATAAGATTAGGTGATAATGAAGAACCTTTCATTTAAGCAGATTGATATATTGAAGTTGTGCGTTTTATATAACGTTAATAAACGTTTTTATGAATATTTCCAGGAACTAAGGCGTTGAGAATCATATTACCAAAAGAGGCATTCCAATGATAGCCACTTTTTTCCAACCCAGATTTTAAATAAATATTGGTATGAAGGAATATTAACTAATTGATACAGATTATTTATTTAAAGCAACAGTACCATTTACAATTTCCTTAACGTTGATCTCAAATTGTTATAAGTTTCTAATTACTCCATTTATAGAATTCTACTGGATAAACTGTTGAAACTTTTTTTTTTCAGTATAAGGTAACCCTGGAATTAAAAATGGTATATTTTATTATTATTTTGCAATAAAATAGGCACTAAAGAAGACCAAATTATACTTCTTATAATTTGCTCTTTGCCCTTTGTAAATATAGTGTGCTATATTTATGCAGTACAAATATTTTTTTTAATTAATTTTTTTAACCCACTACGAGGTCTGAAACTTGCTTATTAGCATAATGTAGCATTAAATAAAATGAAAATATTGTAAATCAATTCTGAATATTTCCAGTAAGAATTGTTCTTTAATACAAAAATTGCATTTCGGAAATAATACAAAATATTATGTACAATACAAATTTTTTTAGAATTGACAAAAGAAAAACATTCTAAACATAAATCAAAAAGTAAAGTACAAAATTTAGACAAGCGCTTCATTTCCATTTATGCTTTTGATTGGAACAAGCATAATGACTTTAACAAGATTTAAAAAAAAAAAAAAATCTTTAACTTGTAATAATTACATTATTTAACTAATTTCAAAAGCAATTAGAAAATGGATTTGGTGATGCTTTATTTTATATTACGAATTTTTAGAACATTTTGCTGCCATCAGTTTATTATTATACAATTTTTAATTTTAATGAGAAAATTTAATGTATTTTCATATAATTATATACAAACCAAAACTATTTATATAAATAATAAAAAACTAAATTAAGATTATATTTTGGAGAGGAAAGTTAAAACAGGACGATACATATGGGGAAACGAAAGACGTAAGAATGCTGGATAGTTTTGACAGCGTATTTTACAGTTATATTGTGACACAACGTACCACGAACTCGGAATCACGCAATTGAGTAATTACTTTTCAACCCCTCCAATTAGCACTGATTCCTCCATAAATCAACATGGCATCTAAATCACTATTTTGGCAGGTATAAATTTCCACATGATTTTTTAAAATCTTGAAATTCTAATACTATAGTATAATGTACTGCAAATTTAGAAACATGCTTTTGAACAACCACTTCGAACCCAGTCGATTAGCGAAGATACAACCATAAATCCACACAGTTCGTCAATCGTTTCTTCGGTAGTTAATAATAGATTTTCACATGGTTTTTAAAAATTTCTATGTTGAAATACAATGTTGTTTCATCCAACTTTTTTCAAGTCTTGCACTTATAAAATCACTTTTCTACGGACTATATTATTGGCAAATTAACCGCAAACCCATGCGGCTTTCTCATGGTTCTAAAAATCAATATTTTTAAATACTACACTGTTTTGAATCACACACTTGAAGAATCACTTTTTGATTTGAGCCAATTTTGTTGTCTAGGTGGTTTTGTCTGTCGCATTTTTAACAGTTAGGAATTTCCTCACGGTTTGTTAAATTTTGATCAGCGTATTCCAAATGGAGTATTTGAATTAATGACAGCCATGACAACTCGCTATCAAATTTTTCAAAATGTGGTAGTTGTGCACATTTTGAAACTGAGTATGTGATTTTTCAACAGTAGTATCAACTTATGTAAAGACAAGTAAAAAAGACACACAATTTTCTTTGCACTTTGATGAAATGTCACCGTAATTACAAAACTCCGGATTTCACTTCCATAATATCCAAATTTTTTGTTCACATAATCGGAAAAAAATAACCAGGAAACCGGAAAAATAAAAAAATTGGTAAGGGGAAAAATCATAAAAAAGAGGATATGGGTGGGAATCTCACCCCTGTATTTGCAATAATCTAAGAGTACTCCTTAGAGACTTTATTTTCAAAGAGTTTTTAAGAAAAGGCAATATTTTTTTAAACAGATCTCTTATTTGTAGCAATAATAAATCATTTCACTTTACCTGGTAACGTATAACTTTAGAAACAAGATTTACAAATTAAACTAGAATAAAATTTTAAAGAATTATAAATATTCTTATAAATTATATTAAAAAAATATAAATTAAAAATGTTTGTTATTCAGTACATTCACTGAAGGACTCTTGGGTTGTTTAAAAATGTCATTACTTTTTAAATTCTTAATTAGAAACCTTTCTTACCAAGACAATCTTTAAGATTTGATATTCTGTTTATAAAATTGTAATTAGATTAAAAATTTCTTAGTTACTTCTCTCTTTGATGCTCATTACTGTGAGCTGATCCGCAAAAACTTCATTTATCTCATCAAAGTCCTCTTTTTAAAATAGTTCCTCCCCAAGGCCAAGGGGTAGCTCACCTGCATAGGCCTCCAAGTTTTCCGTGACTGTTAAATTCCAAATCATTTTAAATAAACTGTACAAAGAGATCAACTATTGTAGTCTTCCTCTTAAAACAACTATATGATCTACCTCATAAAATTTCATTAGAGGAAGCTTCTTTTTTATTTTATTATTATGATTCCTCAAAATTCCAAAACAACACATCAGTTAGAATGGATAAGATACTTTTATACATTTTGTGGAAGATTCAACAAACTCAATTCTTGCAAATTTAGTTTAAGTATTATGATGGAAAACATGTTCCACTCTCTTTTTACATTCATTGTTAAAGAACATACAGATCAATTATTTTTAAAAGAAATATCTCATGTTGAACCTCAGGAGATAGAGCGTTCTCCTTCCAGTGAGGTGAACGGGGTTCGAATCCCAGCGATGACGGGTTGATACGAATTCCCCCACAGGCTTGCACCGACCACACTGTTGACGTAAAATAGCCTCAGTAGTAGGCGGATCATGAGTTAGAATCTCTTTGTCATCAGGCTAACCGAGAGAGGTGCTTGTGGTTTTCCTCGCTATGTAAAGCAAATGTGAGTTAGTTCCATTAAAAAGTCCTCCACTACTTGATCCAGGAGTTTTCTTGTTTTCTGGATTGGGTTCAAAATGACACGGGCACAGAGTTTAACGGCAGTAGTCAAAAACCCCAAAACGGGGTCAGCTGTCCGACAAGGATTATAGTAGTAAAATATTTCATGTTAAAAAAAAGATTAGAATAAAATCTTCCTCATAAATTTAAAACGTACTTATCAAAATGAAAACTTACCAACATTTCCCGCATCGAGTGTCTTTCCTTTAAATTTTGCATGAGCATCACTTGGAGAGATGTTAAGTATTTGTACACTGTCACACTGATCCTAATCATTCAGAAAATACACAAAAATATTTATTTTTTCTCAACAAATAATTTTACAGTTGAAACTATTTCAAAATAGTCAGAAAATAAAAAAAGCCTCAGATTTTTTGTAACCACAGCATAGCATAATAATATTTAAAAAAAATCAAACTCTTTAAATTAAATTCACACAAGTAATTTTTTCATCTCTGAAAATTATAAAATAAATTAAATTTTTTTAACAAATTTAACATTTTTTAAAAATGTTTTGTGGTTTTATTTACCAGTCAACAAAGTATGTTGTGACAAATAACAGAATTAAGTCTGGATTTCTGATATGCAGATGAATGACAGGCTGTTTCTCTGGGATTAATACCTTAAGACTTCACACCATTTCGTAGGAAAAAGTTCCTTTCTGAAATGTCGTTGCCTGGATTACCACAAACTTTGTCATCTTGTCCTGAAACTTTTACATACACAGAAAAAATAATAGCATAAAACTTAGTGCTCAAAAATATAATAATTACTTAGATGAGCTGGGTGGGTAGCCAAATCTTTCAACAAAAAATAAGCACCTTTTAAGTACTTTTTAAGCACATTAAAAAATATTTTTAATTAAGTCTGGATTTCTGATATGCGGGTGAATGACAGGCTGGGACCTTAAGACCATTTCGTAGGAAAAAGTTCCTTTCTGAAATGTCGTTGCCTGGATTACCACAAACTTTGTCATCTTGTCCTGAAACTTTTACATACACAGAAAAAATAATAGCATAAAACTTAGTGCTCAAAAATATAATAATTACTTAGATGAGCTGGGTGGGTAGCCAAATCTTTCAACAAAAAATAAGCACCTTTTAAGTACTTTTTAAGCACAACATACATTAACAAAATGTAAAATAATTTTGAAAGACTTCACGTTATCATGATAAATAACTTTTACATGGAACTCTTTTCTTCATTTTATTAGCCATTAAAAAATATGATCGAGAGATTTTTCGATTTCAGAGGGTGAAAAATGAAGCCTGACATTGAGAATATCTTGCAAAATGCAGCAGAGTTGCACATGAGAGTGCAAAAATCTCACCGAACCTAGCTCATAGAAGCACACGCGGACTCGCTAGTATCTCATCAAACACGTAACACGATTTTCTCTATCGGACGTTACGATACGTAGGTAAGCCGAAATACGAGGCGCATCCAGAAAGTAAGTTTCCCTATTTTTTTTTAAGAAAAGAACTCACACTTTCAGGAACCTATTTATTGGCAACAAGTACAGCAACGTTTCAGCTATTTTTCAACATATCCACCACCTGAATTGAGACACTTGTTGTATCGTGGGATCAACTTTTGTATCCCTCTGTCATAGAGCTCTGCCGCCTGTGAATGGAACCAGCGTGTGACAGACGTCTTCAGCTCTTCGTCGTTGCCAAAACTCTCACCGGAGGATAGGAATTTCTTGAGGTGTAAGAAAACGTGAAAATCGCTGGGAGCAAGATCATTGTCATAGAGGAGCACAACACCTGCAGTAAGCATTTCACGCCTCTTGTTTTGAAAGGCGCGTCGCAATTTCCGCAGTGTTTCACAGTAACAGTTAGCGTTTACTGTTTTATCACGTGGATGGAAGTCAATGAGCAGAATGCCCTTCCTGTCCCAGAACACCGTGCACATCCATCACTTTCCGTACTGACAGCGTCCTAAGTGTTGAATTTTGTGTTCGGGTGTCAGGTTTTTCGTGACATGCTGGTTCCATTCTCAGGCAGCAGAGTTCTACGACAACGGATACAAAAGTTGATCCCACGATACGACAAGTGTCAATTCTGGTGGTGGCTATGTTGAAAAATAGGTAAAACACTGCTGTACTTGTTGCCAATAAATATATTCTTCAAAGTGTGAGTTCTTTTTTTAAAAAAAAAATAGGGAAACTTACTTTCTGGATGACCCTCGTAGATTGTGGTTGAATGAATTGTGAAAATCTTGAATAGAACAATGTAAAAACGCCGTTTTTGCATAATACACAGCAAACATCGGCATAGTAATTTCATTATCGAAAAAGGGAAAACTAAGCACCAAATGAAAAAAGCACTTTTAAAAAACGAAAATAGGTAACTTTAAGCACTTTTTTTAAATGCTGCGCACCATGAGAGACAAAACATTGTAAAATAATAGCTTGGTATTATATCAATTCTTTTGCTTTTAGTGCCACTGCCTGGTTCCATATTTGCCTGCTGTTTCAAATTGCATGGGGTTGCAATTTCTGTTTTTAGCATTGAGTTCAGATGCATAAAAAAAACAAAAACAGTTGTAACATTTGTTATAGATCTGCAGTTACTATTAAAACGCATGTTATGTGTTATAAAATGAATGGAAATGATTACAAGTGGGGTTGCAATATTTGATTCCATTTTCAGCAAATTACAAAAGCAGGACCAAAAAAAAAATTGCTTAAATTGGTTGAAGAGAAAAAAATAATAGATAAAACGTAAGGTGCACAGGAAAGGAGCTGTAAAATGAGATCTTTTAATGAATAAAAAAAGGATCATTACCACAATGACATCGGAAATGGAGAATGTTCCTTGTTCTGCTTCCGGTAAATCTGTTGTTTCGTAAACATCTGGTTGATCGTGAGCCTGATAAAAAGACAGAAAAAACATTTTTGTACATTCTGTTAAAAAATTAACATGGTTTGAATAACAACTTTCAAGATAAGAAGAAAAAATCAAGATATTTTTTTTCCAAGTAATATAATTTAAATCAGTGGCGTATGCAGAATTTTTTCAAGGGGGGTGTTCATAATTTTCTGAAACTACTAAAAGAAATTCCAGTATGTAAAAAAGCACTATTATTTCCCTAATTTAGACAGCTAGACAATTTTGATTCTTTATTTAGTCAAATTTTATTCATTGTTTAGTTAAATTTTAATTTGATTTCATAAGTTTAAGAACATATATATATTTTTTTTAATAATAAGAGGTAAAATATTTTATTTTTATTAAAAAGTAGGAATTAATCGAGCCAGAAAAAACTACTCATAATGTAACAGCTACCTAAATAATAACCGTATGAATGTGAATATTCTATAGAAAACCAATCGATTTGACCAAAAAATAAGAAAAAATAACTTACCAACAAATTGGGAATTAAACCAGCATACAAACACGCTAAAAATTTATTGATTTATACAGTAACATCCAAACGACGTTTTTTTTTTTTGCAAGTTCGTTTAAAATGTCTTCTACATCTGGGGTAAATTTTCTATGCATGTTTAAGAGCGCCAATCCATTCATTCTATTATTACCCGTTGAATTGCGTAAATAAGTCTTTAAACGGCGTAAAGTCGAAAAGGATCTTTCGTTTGCACTCGTTGAAACAGGTAGAACGACCAATATTTCTAGGAGTTTGAAAATGTTTGGTGTTATATCTTCATTGTACATTCCAAGAGCATCTGCAGCAGTTTTTGGAACACTACCTCCGTCTTCACTAATCCTTTTCAATCTTTTATACCAGAGTTTTAGTTCAGACTTAAGTCTTTCTTTACAGGCATCCAAATCTTGAGCATAAAATTACACTAGTGCTTCAAAAACCTTTATGTTTGAAGGTTGGCAAATGAAAGGATCAGCAGGAAGAAGGCACTGAAATCCTTTCAAAACATCACGATGTGATAAAAATCTTAAGTCTAATTGTGTTATAAAATTTTCTAACTCTGAAATATGTTTCGGGTGTCGATGAGGGAAAATTAGCGCGATTTCTGTTGTCCCATTATTCTAGGGATTTGTATGGAAGATCCAATGCTTGTTAGCATAAGAGAAGAAGAGCTAAATATTTCAGAGAATGTTTCAATGGCATTTTCAGGCATCAATTTTAGTTCTTTAATAACATCTTCTGCAAGACTCACTGCCTCTATCAAATCTATGCTTGTTTTTTGTAGGTATCTACAAAGATGGATTGTTATGGTGAAAACTTTGTAAATGCATAAAAGAGATATTACGAACTGGCAATTAGATACTGAGCACAGTAAATAATTAGCTTGAGTAGCTGGTTCCTTATCCTTCCATTCTGATATTTTTTGAAGAGTTTCAATGATAGGCTCGAAAAGGTCCACCACAGCGGTTACTGAGTCGTATCTTTCCATCCAACGGGTTGCACATAGCTGTTTAATTTTCTCCCTCTTAGAGCTGGTTTCCATATCCTCTATTGCTGAAGATAGGACATACTGTCTTTTTGGCATATTTAAAAAGTCATATAATGTTTTAATTATCCCTAAGCAATTTCTCATGCATTTGATACGGCCAAATTGAGGCTATGAGCAGAGCAATGTACATAGAGTGCTGATGGGACAAAACTTCTTACGTGGCCTTGTACACCATTAATTTTTCCACTCATTGATGCAGCACCATCGTACCCCTGTCCACGTAACTTTTTTATATTAACCTTCATAGACTGTAATTGGTCTAATATTGTTGTTGCTATTGCTTTTCCGGTTAAGTCATGCACTGGAATGAATTGCAAAAACTGTTCGGTGATGTTAAATTTTTTTTTTATCGACATATCGAATCCACAACGATAATTGCTCTATACCTGCAATATCAGTTGTTTCATCTGCAAGTATGGAAAAGCAAGTTGCATCATTAATCTTGCTGACTAGTTTTTGCAGGATTAAAATATTACAAACCTCAATAACTTCGTTCTGAAATCGAGGGCTGTTATACTGAGTATTTTTTCTGCTTGACTCTAAAATGTTCTTAAAAGTCGAATCGTTCTTACTCCGAAAACGAAGCAATGCCCAGAAATTTCCGTTGTTCTCTTCACCTGGTTATTCAGCTATTATTCCCGAATCCTTATGCCCCCTTAGAGCGAGACCTTGATTTCCACAAAATAGGATGGTTTCAATGATTGGAGTAATTTTTTTTCTATTTTCTTCTGCTTGCTGCACAGTCAACTTGTTCATCCACAGGTTTCATCTTTCCAAGTAAAATATCGTTTAATGTCCCAGCAGTTTCGATCAATTTTTTGTGATAAAGACATTTCTCGTGTTCAGAAAATCGCTCTACTGCTTTTTTCCAGTTGTCAAATTTTACACTGTACAGTTGGCCTAAAGGTTGCTTGCCAGAACTGGCACCGCTTGGTGCGAAAAGTACACAAAATTTGCAAAAAGCACCCCTCTTTACCTCTGAGTATGCAAGCCATTTCCAGCGATAAAGCCATTTGTATTGAAATTTCAATTTTCTTTTACCTTTTTCAGGAAAAACAAATGCTGTATTGGGTTCCCAAACATTTTTTAGTATATCCAGTTTTTTATCCTCGCATGTACTATCTTCTGAAAAAAGTTCCAATGTCATATGGGTGGGAAGTAACACTTTGAGGGTCACTTTCACATTCATCAGATTTTGTTATGCTAGAAACGTTTTTTTCAGCGGAAGTATCACATCGTGAAGTATCATTCGGTTCAACAGCCAAGCCATACCATTGCCAAACCATACCATAGATTATAAAAGGGTTGGCGAAAATTTCTATTGGCGTTAAAGGAGTGTTCTCGCAAATCGGCAAACAGCTGTGTGCTTATGTTTTTGTTTTGTTTTCGGTATCGAGTAACATTCAACAAGTTAGATATGAATGTGACGTTTCTTAGTATCGCTGAAGCGGATCTTCCAAACAAATTCTCGAGTATCATCACCAAAAATGATGGAAATCCGCTCTTCCATTAAATCGTATAATGACATCCAAGCTTGGATTGACGCATTCAGCGTTAATACCTGAACATCATGGATTACACGCAGATCTCGTCCAACTGAGACAAAAAAACTTCTTTGCAGGTACATGTTCTTTAACTGTGTTATAATTTTTCTATACATATTTGAATAATTTGTTACTACAGTGCACTGCCTACATTTATATAACCATTAAGCAATCAACTGCAAATACAAAAAGAAATGATAAATTTGTGAAGGTAAATTATTATTAATTTATTCATTATTTCTTATTTAATGTCAAATTCTGGATTAAATGAAATATAAAGCTAATTTTTTTTTGTTATAGTGTTGACATAATCTTTTGTATCTGTTAACAACTAAATTGTGTTTATATGCATTCTTTAAAAGGTTGTAATAAAGCTAAGACAAAAAAATTCTACATTATTACCTCCATAACCAATTCTATATTTTCATAACTTTCATTTAATGAATGGTATTGATTGAACAATTGAGTATTACATTTTAAAATGCAAGTAGAATTTAGTAATTATTTAATTTTATAATTGTAGAACGGTAGATAAGTAACATTGTCATAAAGTATTGCATGATATGAGAATATTATGCGAATGCTTTATAATGAAAGAATAAAAATTTATGTTTTAAACTTTTTGAAGAAAAAATTTTTTCCTCTCATTGGTGTTAGTGATTAGAGAGTTATAAATCTTATTTATAATATCTTATAAATATTAAAACAATATTGTTCCCTTTTAAGTAAAAATGCGTTTTGCTCCGGAAAAAAAATTACTTGAATTCTGTCATATTTTTGAATTTTGTCAATAGAAATAGATTTTTGCAGCAAAAACTTTTAAATTTCTAATCAAACTTTCCTTTATTATAATTTTGTGTTAATAATTATTAATAATAATATAAATGACTATTAAAAAGAATAAATTTAGAATGTCCCATTTTAGTGAATTAACTGTTTACTCAAGCAGATTAATATATTTTTTTTCATCATTTACAAATGGAGAAAATATCTTTTGCAGTTTAAAAATGAAGAGAAAAATAAAGTAGAGATGAAATTTATAAATTTAGCACAACCCGAAGGAAGTTGAAGAAATGGCATTAAAATCAAAATTCGAAAAAAACAACAAAAAAAAAAAAACAAATTTTAGACAAAAAAATATAAAACTACCTATTGATCTAATGATCAGATGAAATTTATTCACATTTTTAGACGGCTCTTACTGAAATTCAATAGAAAGAAAGATGAAAGAAAGAAAGGCAAGAAATCGGGGAAACTTCGAGCTTATACTGTGAAAACAGTAAAGTGACAATAATTTATACACTTTTAGGAGTAGGGCGGCTGAAAGTTCCTGCCTGCTGAATAAGGTTGAAGGGGGAGGGGACCAAAAAGTAATCTTATGCTCTTTGAAATTAGAATTATGTCACGCTTCCTACTTCCGATTTATTAAAACGCGTATGTTAAAGTAGTAAAATTTTATTTTACTTTAACTCTTTTTGTATTATGATATTTTATAGGTAAAGTTAGAATACATATTACATACATATTATACATATATTCTAATTTAGGGATAATGAGAAACTTGAAACAAACAATAGTAAGATTATTTACTCGTTTGTCTAATTTTAATAATTTACTGCAAATTCTAAAGGTATTTATAATTGGAAATTCTTAAAGAATTATTTTAATATTTTTGGCTCAACGAAGATGCCATCAGAAATTTAGCATGTCCAGAACACTTTTAAACAGGATAAAGAAAAGGATCGATGTAGTTAAAACTCAGAGTGCATGGACTCCTTTCAAAGTACAGCTGATGCCCACATTTCTATAACCTCTAGAGGTAAAATTAAAGTTTAACCTTTTTCAATAAGCCATAGAAGAGTTGGAGTTACCAGGGGCAGCAAGAGGATACCCTCTGGGCGTCCACCAGTTTGTGAGCAGCACTCAAGGAAAAAAAGAAAAAGAAATCTCGCTGAAAATGTGAGAAAAAAATCAAAGTAGTGCTACATCACATTAGAAAATTTTAATTATCTTTCCATATATATATATATTTTTTAATTATGTTAGTTTTTTAATTATATTATTTTTTTAACTATGTTATTTTTTATTTATGTAATGTTTTTAATTACTCAAAACATTTAACCGATACGTATGTATGTAACGTATAAACCTGCACGAAATATTTGTAAATAATAAAATATATTTTTGAAAATGTGCATTATCTATTAATTGCATTTATTATTCGAATATTGAAAGAGTATCAAGGTATCTATGACCTCCGTAATAAATGAAGTATTTACGGACTTTATGTATATTAAGGAATTGAATCAATTTTTCACGAAGTTTAAGATCTCATCCCATTGAAGTAATTTGATAAATATTTTTTTAACATAAATGCTCCTAGTAATAAAACAAGCGCGACATAGGTCATTGAAGAAAAATCCCTTCATTTGTACATTTTTTCCTTCTTGAAATTATTTCACATATTTCTTTTTTCACTAGCGAATTTCCGATTACTTTAAAATTTTAAAAATATCGATTTTTTCATTTATAAGAAATTTTTACTTTAAAGCGTGATAATATTTTTGAATACTCTAATTTTTTTTCTAGTAAATAATATGTCTTTGTTAATTTGTAAAAAAAATGTTCATAAAAAAGTTTACATTATTCTTTTATCAAGATTGATTTAACAGAGAATATCACTAAAATAAAACAGGTTATGTTTTCTTACAATAAAAGTTAAATAGAATTAATTCTTCAAAATAACGTTCCAATAAAACATGGTATTAAAATGTTACATTTTTTTTTTTTTTGTGATTGGTTCATTAATAAATTATTTTTATTTCTTCGCGGAGAAGGGCGACATAGTCTCGTGGAGAAGGGAAAGAGCAGTTTCTGTTGGTACAAGGTACTTGGAGCTCCAGTGAAGAGAAGTCTGACTTTGCTCCAGATTTAAATTCAGACAAATTTAAAATCAAGGGCAGCGCCCTTTCCTGGATTGCTGATTTTTTAAGAGATCGGCGTTTTCGTGTCAAGTATAAAGAGACCTTATCCAGCTGGTACAGAATGCATCAGGGATCCGTCCTTAGCCCAACCCTGTTTTCATTGTTTTTAGCTGGGTTGGAAAAGATCATTCCTGAAGAGTGTGATATCGGAATATTCGCTGATGACATTGCGCTGTGGTGCTCCGGATCCGACGTGAACTATATAGAATCAACCTTAAACTCTACGTTAATTGATGTGTGGAACTTTGCAAACGACCACAAACTGACTTTTAATGTCTCAAAATCATATGTTGGTTTCTTTACCACCAATAAACACCTGTACTCTTATCACCCTCAGATTCTATTTCAGGACCAGCCTCTTTCCCACGTTAAACATCCAAAGTACTTGGGCTTCGTCTTGAATCAGGAGATCACGAGCAACGGGCACATACTAAATCTGGTCAACAAGAGCCGCAAGAGACTAAATCTTCTCAAGTACATCTCTGGTAGAGACTGGGGCGCTGATGCCAAAACGCTCAGGACAACATATATTACACTTATTAGGCCTATCCTAGAGTATGGGTTCCCAGTCTACTTCTGTGCCTCACCATCCAACCTCCATCATTTAGAAAGAGTGCAATTGAGTGCGGCTCGCATTATAACGGGCCTGAGAAATAGCTGCTCAAACGATATAGTACTGTACGAGGCTAATCTTCCACCTCTTAGACATGTTAGAAACTCGAAATTGGTAAAATATTTCAACAAATTAAAAAGTTATGAAAATCAGAACCGAACCTCTGAATATCTATCTTACTGGAGCAACAACCAGAGACTCAAAAGGAATAGCCCATTTGGTCTGGCGGATAAAATGAAGATTATACACCAATCGGTGGAGTATTCATCTCTTACACCTTGTGTCAGCCCGATTGAGGGACTATCCGAAGTTCACTTCCACTCTGAACTTCTGTCCCACACAAACAAAAACTCAGATGTCCCTGAATACCTACGACAGCTGGCACTCGAGGTTATAAACTGTATCCCGAGTGATGCCACTTTAATATATACAGATGGTAGTAAAGACGAGTCAAATCACACTGGGAGTGGTATTTATATCGAGAATATTTCTGTTCGACTCTCTAGACGAAACCCAGATAACTGCTCGGTACTTAGGAGCAAATTAATTGCTATTGAGGAGGGTTTAAAAGCCATCCTCCACTCCACTAACTGTAGCGATATATGGATTCTTACGGATAGCCGCAGCTCGATTCAACATCTACAGGACTGGAGTCGAGTAAAAGACCTCGTAAGCATTCAAATAATAAATATGCTCAAAATTCTTGCAAATCGTAGGGAGGCCCACTTTCAGTGGATCCCCTCTCACGTCAACGTCCCTGGAAACGAAGTTGCGGATATCTTGGCTAAAAGAGGCTGCTCTGAGATGGCAACTACCGACTATGACCTCACTTTTCAAGAGATTTTCTCAGTGGCGAAAAATAGAGACCAGCAGGTCTGGCTCTCCCCTCCTGCTCATCCCTGGTTCTGTAGGAAAAGACCAGGATGCGCATTGGATCTTGAGGCTGACAGACAGGCTCAAACGGCCGCCCCAAGACTTATCAGTGGACACCTAAAATGCATGACCTCTGATTGCGGCCGCAAAGTCTTCCCAATGTGCACCAAGTGCCATCTGATGCCGGCCTCCCCCGATCATATCCTCGATTGCTTGGGGCTCGCTCTTGCAGATATCAGTGATAACCCACTTCTGGTGCTTGACTTCGCTAGAGTTCACGGTCTCATGGATTTGATCTAGCTGCCGCTAGATCCTGAAGGATTGGACACAACAACACACAACATTTCTTCGCAAACACAATTCTTGTAAAAAAATTAAAACTGTTATATCAAAAAACTAGATCGTTTTATAAAATTTAAATTATTGCGTTTCATAAAATATAAATACAGTGTATTTGTAAAGTGATTCTAACAATAAAAAGGTTTGTACTTACGTATTAACGCAACCAGGCCAAAATTTGCATAAATCGCCAAATTTGGCGACCCTACTTACGCCAACCCTAAGTGATTTATATTATTTTTCTTCACACATCTTGAATAAATGTATACCGGGCAGTGGCACTTGACCTTAAAAAAACATCAGTGTAGGATATACTGGGCAGTGGCACTTGACCTTAAAAAAACATCAGTGTAGGGTATACCGGGCAGTGGCAATTGAACTTAAAAAAACATCAGTGTAGGGTATACTGGGCAGTGGCACTTGACCTTAAAAAAACATCAGTGTAGGATATACCGGGCAGTGGCACTTGACCTTAAAAAAACATCAGTGTAGGATAAACCGGGCAAATGTATACCGGGCAGTGGCACTTGAACTTAAAAAAACATCAGTGCAAATCGCATACATACAAAAAACATAACATACAAATCGCGCCAACCTGGTTGTGATAATACGTAAGAACCGAAAAAAATATCGAATTACACTGTTTAGGTTAAAGTAATTTCGTTCTCCCACCACATTTACGCGTAATCCATCGCCAATTTCATCTGCAATCGCCAAGTTTATAATCCTATGGTTTGGCAATTCACGTTAGACTTACCACATTGCACTATTTGATCAAACACGTGCTACCTTTGCATAAAAGACAGTTGACGGAAAAGCTCCTCTTTTCCATAGATTGCAATGAGAACGGGTTCTGCATGAGAAATTGTTTTTTAAAAAATATTTTGTGAAACTACAGTTTTTCCTCAAGCTGAATTTGTGAAGGTACCGCAAAACGGATAATTTTCCAATCGCTTTTTGGCAATTATTCAGGGTTGCCACTCAAATCTGGTAACAAAAAAAATTCCCTGTCCACACTACATTAAGAGGAAGATCACTGTTCTTGTGTCTGAGCTATATTGGGCTAATAATATAGCTGAAATATCATCCTTAAATATCCCATACCATGCGCTTTGAGAGGTAACCATTTTTTAAAAGACGAAATGAAATTCTCTATATTTTCCCAGGTGGTAAGGAAAAACTCAAAATTCCCTTTCGTTTAAATTCCGTATTTAGTGATTTTTTAATGTGGAAAATATTTAATACTATATCTCATATTTTGAATTTGTACTATCACTTATTGACATGCAGAGTTTGTGAAGATTCCATCTTAAATTCAGGTAGTTTTTCGACTTTCTCGTTTCCTTCAGTTATTTATATTATTTTCTCTCCTTATTTTCACATCGTTTTTAAAATGTCGCTGCTTTAAATACGATACTAAGAATCAGACAATTATATAATAAGTTTTATAAAATGTTACATGTTTGCATTTTATAAAATAATTTACATTACAGTTAATTTGTTGTTTGATTTAAAGTTTTCCTCCATAAGAGGAAAATTAAAACATAAAAAATTTGCCTTTAGTTAAGACTTTTGAAATTTTGTCAATACTTTTGGTATTTGGCTTATTTGCTAGATAATACAGGGTATCTCCTACATTTTAGATTTTCAAACTCATGACTAATTCCAAGAAGTTTTCATGAATGTAATACTTAAAAGAAATTGAAATATTTTTATCACAAATGTGTTTTTATAATAATTTCGTACAGTAATACAAATATGATGTTCCTAATGTCCTATTACAACTCACTTTTAGTAATTGAAAAAAATTCTACCTTTTAACCTACTTAATCAGTTATACTAAATAGTTCAATATTATAATTTTAGTTTTATGTAATTTATATAAGAAAAAACTTTGATATTTAAACATTTCACTGAAAAAATATAGGCTGAAAAGCAAATATTCTTCATTTTCTCATTCCGTTCAACCCACATTCTACAAAACTTTAAAATCATAATAAATGTATTTTTTAAAATTAGAGATATTTGATCACTTTCTTCCCGAAAATTAATTAATTTAGTGAAATTTGAAAAAAATTGACAAAACAGCTTACAATGCCAGGTAAATCTGCATATTTAGGATTGGCCATCTTAAATACAATGGAAGAAAACAGAAATATTTCTAAGAAGCTACTTTTAAATTTTATCTCAGTCAACTACTATGCTTAAAAGTGGATAAAAGAGAGCTTAAAAAGACTTGAATGAATTAGCTAGCAATACGAAAACCAGCAAGTTAGATGTAAACATAATCATGCAACAGTGAAAATTACAGAATCTATTTATCAGATTATGTCAAAAGGCACGTTTTAAAAATTTGGCTGTTGCTTGGCTGACCGTCTTTTTAATAAATAGAGGCATTTGATTGGTCGATTACGCCATCGTTTTCATCTTTATTGCTTAATCGTTTTGTCACGTTTACTAGATCGGCATTTTTAGCATTTTTATTTGGCTCAATTTTTCTAATGCTCATGCTTGGTTTGATAATTTATTCCAACCAATCGAAGTACTTCGTAGACAATGAATTCGCGATCGCAACGAACTATAGGGGTATGTGCCGAATCCCTGCGATTTCCATCTGAACAGTCATTCAGGTACACTGGAGACGTCTTTAATGTAGCATTGTAACGTTCCATCTTTATTGTGGCTGATTAAATTTAAAAAAGAAAAATGTTTGTTTTTTTTCTTATGCAAACGAAAACAAAATGGTATCACTTTTTTTTAGAGAAGGAACATCCAGAACACATCGGAAAAATATTTGTAAATAAAGAGAAAAAAATAGGTATATTCTTATAAGAGTTCAAACCTAATGCCTGAGAAATAGTTTTACTAAATTTAATGGTATAACATGAAAGGCCCATTTAAATTTTAACGTAAAATAAAGAATGCTTACGAAACAAAAAGAACCATTCTTTTTTTGTCGCCATTTTTAGTGTTACGAAAATGCGTCTTTGGGACTTGCCAAAAACCAAACAAGATGCAATTTTATTTTTTTAGGAGCGAAATATTTTATGGAGTGAAATATAACGAAAATGTACCAAAGTCCATAACATGAAACTTTATCTTACTAAACGACCGTTTTGGAAATGTTATTTCATTTTGAATCTTATTTATTAGAGTTCATAATGGCTATAGAAACAGGTGAGAGAAAAGTTTGTTTTGAATCTATGCTAAACTCTATATCGGCCCATTTTCCACCGAAATCCGATTGACTACTTTGATTTTAAACTAAGTGTTTCATTTTAAGATTTTTACCTAAAAACTTTAATTGTAGATTGGCGGCACTAAAAATCTGCCAAATATGTAGCTGTAGTTAATGCGTAAGTACCGAAGTTTTCTTCCATACTTTTCTGAATCATATTACTTCAAATATTAGAATATGCAAGAAGTATATATAAACACATAATTTAATACCATTTAATTTTTCAAAAAAAGTATTTTGACAACAATTTTATCAAAAAATTATAAACTAAAAAGCGTAAAATAAAGAATTCTTAGGATAAAAACGATTTTAAAAATTTCTCATTTTTCAATAAAAACTTTCGTATTCGCGATCGCAACGAATTATAGGGGGAGTTGTTGTATGTGCCGAATCCCTGCGATTTCCATATGAACAGTCATTCAGTTACACTGGAGACGTCTTTAATGCAGCATGAAGCATTGTAACGTTCCATCTTTATTGTGACTGATTAAATTTAAAAAAGAAAAATGTTTGTTTTCTTTCTTATGCAAACGAAAACAAAATGGTATCTCTATTTTTTTAGAGAAGGAACATCCAGAACACATCGGAAAAATATTTGTAAATAAAGAGAAAAAAATAGGTATATTCTTATAAGAGTTCAAACCTAATGCCTGAGAAATAGTTTTAATAAATTTATTGGTATAACAAGAAAGGCCCATTAAAATTTTAACGTAAAATAAAGAATGCTTACGAAACAAAACAAAAAAAAAAAAAACGTTCTTTTTTTTGTCGCCATTTTTTAGTGTTACGAAAATGCGTCTTTGGGACTTGCCAAAAACAAAACAAGATGCAATTTTATTTTTTTAGGAGCGAAATATTTTATGGAGTGAAATATAACGAAAATGTACCAATGTCCATAACATGAAACTTTATCTTAGTAAACGTCCGTTTTGGAAATGTTATTTCTTTTTGAATCTTATTTATTAGAGTTCATAATGGCTATAGAATCAGGTGAGAGAAAAGTTTGTTTTGAATCTATGCCAAACTCTATATCGGCCCATTTTCCACCGAAATCCCAGTAACTACTTTGATTTTAAACAAAGTGTTTCATTTTAAGATTTTTTCCAAAAATTTTAAGTGTAGATTGGCGGCACTTAAAAATCTGCCAAATCTGTAGCTGTGGTTAATACGTAAGTACCGAACTTTTCTTCCATAATTTTCTGAATCATATTACTTCAAATATTAGAATATGTAAGAAGTATACATAAACACATAATTTAATACCATTTAATTTTTCAAAAAAAGTATTTTGACAACATTTTTATCAAAAAATTATAAACTGAAAAACGTAAAATAAAGAATTCTTAGGATAAAAACGATTTTAAAAATTCCTCATTTTTCAATAAAAACTTTTGTATTGTTTCTTTTTTTTTTTTAATTCTTATAGTATTTAATCAGACGTAAAAAAACCATTTTGTAGAGAACGATCATCAAGTAAGAAAAAAAATTCTTTACAAGCAAATTTTTTATTATAAAAATCATAACACTTACCTGATTTATAAGTCCGGAAAATTCCAAAATGATATGTTCTTTGTTTGAAAACTTTATTCTCAAATAATATATACATAGTTTATCCCTTCATTACTTTTAGGTAACATACCACACATCAAAATTTCATAATTGTAAGATCTCGATATGAATTTTAATATGTAGCTTAAAAACAGAATAGCTGAATTCTAGTTGAAATTCTTTCAAAACTAAAAAACACTTACCAAGAAAACGATAAAAAATTTATTTATAATCAGCACTAAAGATACTTTTTCAATTAATTCGGATTATTCTTTATTGTTGTTTTCTGAATTATGTAGATACAGAAATATATACTATTCTATGAAGAAGAAGAATATTCTATAACTATTACAGTTCTGTATGGAATTCATTGGAACACATTTATTCATTGGAATGACGAAAGCAATGTTGACTTCATTTTAACTTGTAATGAATTGAAGACAGAAAAATTATTTTACCGCAATACACAGATCTGTAACAGCAAGTGATCATGAAATCATGTTATGTTGTTGGTAATAGAAAGGTAAAAATTATTGAGAAGTTGTTCTTCAAATGCTTGGCGTGTTCTGCTTCAATGTTTGGCATGTTCTGATTAGTTTTTTCAAGAAGTTTTACCTTTTCTTTAGGGAAATTTTGGTTCTTTTTTGATGCTAAGAAAATGGCGTCCGTCATTGCCAATGGTTATGTGGGAACTAATGCCCGATATTTACAGTCTCCCGCTAGATGGCGTATCGAGTGTTGCGATCGCGACTTGTTTTTTTTTTTAATTCTTATAGTATTTAATCAGACGTAAAAAAAACATTTTGTAGAGAACGATCATCAAGTACGAAAAAAAATTATTTACAAGCAAATTTTTTATTATAAAAATCATAACACTTACCTGATTTATAAGTCCGGAGAAT
This sequence comes from Parasteatoda lunata, assembly GCA_949128135.1. Lineage (NCBI taxonomy): Eukaryota > Metazoa > Arthropoda > Arachnida > Araneae > Theridiidae > Parasteatoda > Parasteatoda lunata. The sequence goes on along the minus strand of OX421973.1, from coordinate 120,249,526 downwards.
TCCCAAAAGGATATTTTCTTTGTTTGAAAACTTTATTCTCAAATAACATATACATAGTTTATCCCTTCATTACTTTTAGGTAACATACCACACATCAAAATTTTATAATTGTAAGATCTCGATATGAATTTTAATATGTAGCTTAAAAACAGAATAGCTGAATTCTAGTTGAAATTCTTTCGAAACTAAAAAACACTTACCAAGAAAACGATAAAAAATTTATTTATAATCAGCACAAAAGATACTTTTTCAAGTAATTCGGATTATTCTTTATTGTTGTTTTCTGAATTATATAGATACAGAAATATATACATTTCTATGAAGAAGAAGAATATTCTATAACTATTACAGTTCTGTATGGAATTCATTGGAACACATTTATTCATTGGAATGACGAAAGCAATGTTGACTTCATTTTAACTTGTAATGAATTGAAGACAGAAAAATTATTTTACCGCAATACACACATCTGTAACAGCAAGTGATCATGAAATCATGTTATGTTGTTGGTAATAGAAAGGTAAAAATTATTGAGAAGTTGTTCTTCAAATGCTTGGCGTGTTCTGCTTCAATGTTTGGCATGTTCTGATTAGTTTTTTCAAGAAGTTTTACCTTTTCTTTAGGGAAATTTTGCTTCCTATTTGCTGCTAAGAAAATGGCGTCCGTCATTGCCAATGGTTATGTGGGAACTAATGCCCGATATTTACAGCCTCCCGCTAGATGGCGTATCGAGTGTTGCGATCGCGAATATAGATCCTTGTATTCCCTATGTTGTGAATCCAGAGATATTTATTCTGTATTTCCATAACAACGAGATATATAATGTTTGGTAATCTGGCAATAAGAAAATTGATGTTTTCTAAATTTACGTTGCGTTAAAGAATTACGTTAAAATTGGTTACTCTCTGGAAATATGTGTTTACGGTCTTTATTATATTAATTCTTCTGTAAATAAAATTTATGTGCCGTCTTATATCTTTTAATGAACCATTGGAAACCGTATATCAGCTTCTTAGTTTGAACATTTGGGTAAAAATATACTTGAGGGTGCCCCTTGGCAAAATTGGCGACTTATGTTTGGCGCCATTCCTGTTTGCGCTGAACACTGTGGTAACAGGAATGGCGGACAAAGCTTTATAAAATTGTAATGAACCCAATATAAGTAAAATTAATTAACCCAATAAAATGAATTTTGAATCGAAACAAAAATTAATGGAGTAAGCACAGAAAGAAAATTTTCTTTCTGTGTTCTTAAGAAATGTTCATATGTTATAAAGGAAAAAAAAAACTCACTTCTTCATTAAGCATGAATATCCTCAGATTTAAGTGCACAGAATTCTCTAATAGCAGTTAGATATATCTAAAACAGTGCATTTTTCAATGTTAAAAAAAATGCCTCCTATCAGACCTTAATATTAACCTTTAATGTTTTAATTGGACTAGGTGATATATTACCTTGTAATAGTGAACCCTACCAAAGGAAATAATTATAAACCCCATAGGGGGTACACAGTGTGACCCCGCATTTTACTGTTTTTGTATATCTAAAATAGTGTTGCGAGAAGCTTTATTTCGCAGAAATTCGCCTTCTGAATAGCTTTTATACGGAGAAATTCTAAGTCATTTTTCAAGAGAAATAAATTTTCTATGTATGTAAATCTCAAAAGTGGTCCCACTGTGTACCCCTTATGGTGTCTATAATTATTTACTTTGGTAGGGTACACTAGTACCCCGTAATATAATACCTGGGCCAATTACAACATTAAATGTTAATATTAATGTCTGATATAAGGCATTTTCTTAAAAATGAGAAAAGACTTAAAATTTCTCCGTATTAACGCATTTCGGAAGGCGAATTTCCTCAAAATAAAGCTTCTCGCAACACTTTTTTAAATATACAAACATAGAAAATTTATTTCTCTTGAAAAAAGACTTAGAACTTTTCCGTATAAAAGATATTCAGATGCGAATTTCTTCGAAATAAGACTTTTCACATCACTCTTTCAGATATACATACATTGCGGGGTCCCACTGTGTACCCCCTATGGGGTCTATAATTATTTCCTTTGGTAGGGTACACTAGTACAAGGTAATATAATACCTAGTCCAATTAAAACATTAAAGGTTAATATTAAGGTCTGATAGGAGGCATTTTTTTTTAACATTGAAAAATGCACTGTTTTAGATATACAATAATAGTAAAATGCGGAGTCCCACTGTGTACCCCCTATAGGGGTCTATAATTATTTCCTTTGGTAGGGTACACTAGTACTCCGTAATATAATACCTAGTCCAATTACAACATTAAAGGTTAATATTAAGGTCTGATATGAGGCATTTTTCTGAACATTGAAAAATGCACTGTTTTAGATCTTCATACATAGTAAAATGCGGGGTTACCCTGTGTACTCCCTGTGGGGTCTATAATTATTTCCTTTGATAGGGTAAACTAGTACCAGGTAATATAACACCTGTTTCAATTAAAATATTAAGGGTTAATAATAAAGTCTGATATGAGGCTTTGTTAATATTGAAAAAAGACTTAAAATTTCCCCGAATTACCGCTTTTCGGAAGGCGAATTTCCTCAAAATAAAGCTTCTCGCAACACTTTTTGAGGTATACATACACAGAAAAATTATTTCTCTTGAAAAAAGACTTAGAATTTCTCCGTATAAAAGCTATTCAGAAGGCGAATTTCTTCGAAATAAGACTTTTCGCATCTGTGACAAACTTTCCTCTTTCCCCCACCACAGCGCCTCTGGCGGTGAACTAAGACAGTCTGCCAGGAACCGCCGTTAAATACGGACGTATAATTCGGAACCCTTAACCCCACTTCCAAATTCTTGTATTTTTTTATTCTTGTTTTATTTTATATGTGTTTTGTCCTTTTCAATAAATATTAGGAGTTAGTTAATTTCTGGTCTTTCATTATTTATGCGAATTGGAAAAATACAAATAAACTCAGACTTCCCCTACAAAATGGCGCCCAACGTGGGGCCGAATTAAAGGTTCCTTGCTGGCTCAATTTTTTTTTCAGAAAGCAAATGAACATCCAGTTCAGTTTTGTGCTTTTATGAGGACATCCCGTACCTCTATTGCCTGGATTTTGAATTAGTATTTCCGTTTTCCAGCTCACCCCAGCTAGACGAGGAAAACCGGGAAAACCCTTTCCCGCCCAACACCGATAAGTATAGTTTTCATAGTAGTAAGGTTTACTAGAGTAAAATATTAATATTTACTATCCATTGATTTGAAATTTGTGAAAAATGTTATGTTGTATAGTTATTCGGTGTGTTCACTTTAATGTTATACGTATTTTGAATCATTAATTCTCAAAATAATTTTTATAAACTATGAATCTGGTGGAGAAATATATCATGAGAGTTAGCTATTTTTTATGTTTCAAAATGAATATATTGTGCCAAAGTTAAAAAAAAAAAAAAAAAAAAAAAAAAAAAACTGCATTCTAGAATATTTAAGCATTGATATTGTTTTCTCATTTAAAAAGTGTGTTTAAAATTTCTCATCTATTTGAATATTATTACTTTCAATTAATACTTGCGCGTCTGTGAATCAGACAAAATTCTTTCTTTATTGCTTCCGTGGCGCCAAAACCACAGACGAATTTCTTTTCATGATAAAATAGGAGTGTTTGTAAATCGAAACTGAAACTTATGCTTATGTTATATTGTATTTTGTTTTATTTTCATTGATCTCAATTACAGAGATAAATTGAGTTAGCTAAGATTATAATAAAGCTTTTTATTAAAAAAAAAAAAAAAAAAAAAAAAATAAGAAAGAGGAAAAGAAATTTAAGAATATGTTGCTTCTTTTTAATTCATTCATGCAACTTATAGTATAGTTTTATTATTACAATTTCTATTTGTTACAATTTTTTTTTATAAAAAAAAGGAATATTTTTTTTCCTTTTGCTATGTGTTTTATATATATGTTTCTATATTGAATACACTTTAGTAACAAAGGTGGTTAATTTTGGTAAATAAAGGGTTGTGTTTTTTTCGGAAAAACAAGGAAAACAGAATCTTTATCTTGGTAAAATAAAATTTTTATCTGGGAAAATTAAAGCAAATAAATTAAGAAATTTATTGTTTTACTTTTGGGGTATTGAAAATAATAAGTGAAGCAATTAAATTTAATAGATGAGTAACACATGTGCATTTTTTCAGTAAAATTTTTATTTCATACATTCTAACCGTTAAACAACTTTCACCAATGTGATATTGAAATAACTTATTCACTGCATAAATACTCTTGAATAAAGTGAAATATTTGTATATTAAACGTATCAATGTTTATTGTTCAAAATTTTGTTTTATTTACATAATTGGTGTTTTATATGGAAATTTTGTGGATGTACTCATAGTTATAACTTACATTGCCACTACTTGCTTTATAATTAATGCATCGTGTATTTTCATTTTCCATTGGTTGTTTAAATAGAATATATTAACTGTTTCAAATTATCCCAAATAATGTGTGATAGGTTAACTATTATTAGAAACATTTCATATTTGTATGGAAAAATTTTAAGGTGATTTTTCAAAATAATTAATTATTTATCGAACTAACACTGTTAATTTGGGTTTGAACAATATAAGAATCGAACAATTTTAGTTAACATTTGTGCCAAACGTACCCCTTTCTTTGGTTCCGAATCATCTAGTGAAAATGGCATTTCTTGGAAAAGGAAAAAAAGAAGACTTGCGACTTCTTGCCTCAGAGCTTGGTCTGACTGTGTCCGATAATTTAAAAATTATTAATCTACGAGAACTAATTCTTAAAAGTGAGAATTATGATGAAGAGCTTGTGAAAAATATGCTCACTATTATTATCGAAGATCGCCTAAAAGAAGAACAAAAAGCTGAGGATGAAAGAATAGCTAGAGAGAAAGAAGTTGAGGCAGAAAAACTTCTTAAAGCCCAAGTAGATGAGCAAATTCGGTTAGAGAAAGAACGGCAATATGAACTTGAAAAATTGAAAATCCAGCTCGAAACCCAAAAGATTTCAAATGCTGCTGTTTCTGTTTCCACAAATGACCCAAAATACGAGCTTAGCAGAATCATTCCAAAATTTAATCCTTAAGACGATGAAATTGGATTGTTCTTAATAACTTTTGAAAGGCAGTTGAAATTTATGAATCTTCCAGAATCATCTTGGATACCATATCTCATTGGTTCTTTACCAGCTGATATAGCACAGTTACTTGCTAGAGAAGATGAACAGGATGCTAAGGATTATCATAAAGTGAAGGAAATGCTCCTGAAGAGATTCCGAGTCACTGCTGATAAGTTTCGACAACTATTCTCCCAACATAGAAAGAGTCCTGATACGACATGGAGGGATTACTTCTTCGAACTGGCTTCTTATTTCGAAGGATGGACAAAGGAACTGAGTATTACTACATTCGATCAACTCAAAAATTTAATAATTGCTGATCAGATTAAAAGGAAAACTCCTCCAGATATCAAGGAACATTTCATCGATTCATGGGCAGAGTGTGTCAATCCTTTAGAATTAGCCGAAAAATTGGATACGTACGAGAATATACGTCATGTAGTGAAGAAACAAGTGACTCCGACTCAAAGGAAAGCACATCCTAGAGAAGAAAATAGAAGAACCACTTCAGATAGAAAGTTGAGTTCTGAAGTAACCAGACATGAAAATGTTCAAAGTCGCCAACCAAGGACGCTAGTATCTCGAAATTCTGCTTCCAGATTCGAAGGAAGAGTGCCACTTCAATGTTTTGGATGTGGAATGCCAGGAGTAGTGAAATCCAAGTGCCCTACTTGTACAAGAGCTAAACCTGAAGATAGTAGTGTTAATTGTATGAACTTATTTACAAATGAAAAAAATTTGAATCTCTCGAGTCTAATAATTTTCGAACTTTTTGGAGAAAGGATTGCTGTATGTGCCGATACAGGTGCTTCACACTCTATAGCAGGAGAAAAGTTATATGACTTTTTACGAAATCACGGAGTTGTTTTTGAGGACAAAAATATTTCCTTGACTCTCGCTGATGGAAAACTCCACTCGATAGTTGCTCTGAAAACTGTCGTCAGCCTGTACATAGAAGGTAAAACAGTATCTACTGAACTTCTCGTTCTGCCCGATGCTAAAGGGAACAATACACTATTAGGGAGAGATTTTCTCCATGCAGCTGGTATTGTGCTTGATGTTCAAAAAGGAACCTGGCACTTCAGTAAAAATCCACAAAAACAATATTTTTTCTACGTGAAGCCTGTTGAAAAGAAAGAAATTCCAAAAACTTTTGAATCAACAATCGTACCTGAACCTACCACTAATTTCTACTTGAGAGAAGATGAAGGGAAACATCTGACTCAGGAACAACGAGAAAAATTGAATTGCTTACTTCAAGAACATAAAACCTGCTTCGAACCAGGGAGAGATGCTACTCCATACGCAAAACATTACATAAATACTGGTGATCATCCTCCTGTATCGGTACCCCCGTACAGATTACCTCCTTCAAAGAAAAAAGAGTTGAAGAGACAAATTGATGATTTGCTAGAGAAGGATATAATTGAAGAGTGCGAGTCGGCTTATGCCGCTCCCGTGGTTTTAGTTCCAAAACCGAATGGTTATAGACTCTGCGTGGACTATCGAAAACTAAATGAGAAAACTTTACCTGATACATATCCATTACCCAGAATGGATGATTTATGGCATGATGCAAAGACATGTAAATATATGTCAACCATTGACTTAACAGCTAGCTATCATCAGGTAGAAGTCAACCCAGCTGATAGGGATAAAACAACATTCATCTGTTCTTTTGGCACTTTCCGATTCAAAAGAATGCCTTTTGGTTTACGAAACGCTGTAGCAACGTTCCAACGCCTGATGGATCGTTTCCGCAACGGACTTCCTTCGGTAAAACTGCTGGTTTACCTAGATGATCTGTTTGTGTTGTCACCTACCTTTGAGCAACATATCCAAGATCTGAAAGATGTCTTTGACCGTCTTGACAAATTTCGACTTAGTGCAAACAGAAAGAAATGTAAATTTGCATGTTCTAAAGTAAAGTATCTAGGACTTTGGATAACATCTGAGGGAATTGAAACAGACCCAGATAAAGTAAATGCCATCACCTCCATGCCTTCTCCAAGAAACGTGAAACAAGTTCAATCGTTTATACAAACATGTTCGTGGTATCGAAAATTTATTCCTGGTTTTTCCGAAATTGCCAGACCACTTACCAATTTGACAAAGAAAAATGCCTCTTGGGAATGGGGTGTTGAACAGCAAAAAGCATTTGAAGAACTGAAACAAAGCTTGGTTTCTCCTCCGATTCTAAAGCAAGCGGATGAAACTAAACCATTCCTCATACGAACAGACGCTAGTAACTACGCTTTGGGTGCTGTCCTTTTGCAAAAACACGGAACTCAAGAACATCCTGTTGAATACGCAAGCAGATTGCTGAGTCCTGCGGAACGGAATTACTCAACAACAGAGCGTGAGGCCCTTGCTGTCGTTTGGGCACTTCAGAAATTCCGAGGATACGTGGAAGGCACCGAAGTCATCATTTCGTCCGATCACCAACCTCTCAGGTGGCTCATGAGTTTAAAATCTCCATCTGGAAGACTGGCGAGATGGGCCCTGCAGCTGCAAGAGTTCAATCTTAAGATAGAATACCTCCCCGGGAAATCGAACTATGTGGCAGACATGCTTTCAAGACCCATATGCCAAACTGATGAAGTATTCTGCGAAGCTTCCACTATTTCTGTAGACTTCCCTAAGAAAACGCCCAAAGAAATAAGAGAGGAGCAAATGAAAGATGAAGAGCTTAAGAAAATAATTACATGTTTTGAAGATCCGGAAAAAGGAGTAGACTATTCCAATTGGACACAAAGAGGATATATAATGAATCAAGGCGTATTATTCCGATATTCTCCTGCTTCAGATGCTGAAGAAGCACAGTTGGTAGTACCCTTGCATGAAAGGGCGCAAATTTTAAAATTACACCATGACGCTCCAAGTGCTGGACACTACGGAGTAGAGGGAACATTAAATAGAATAAATCAACGATACTATTGGACTGGTATGAGATCCTTCATAGCTGACTATGTAAAGAGCTGTGTAGAATGCGCCAGATATAAAGCCAGTAATCAAAAACCTTGTGGACTTCTGCAGACACCAGTATACAGTCAACGATTTGAAACCTTGGCAATAGATCTCTTTGGACCATTACCCACAACTAATGAGGGTAAATCCTGGGTTTTTATAGTGGAAGATTGTTCTACTAAGTGGGTAGAATTATTTTCTCTCACTACAGCAACTGCTAAAGAATGCGCCACTGTTCTTGTGGAAGAGATTTTTCTTCGTTATGGGATTCCTCGAAGAATTATAAGTGATCACGGAACTCAGTTCGTCTCTGCTGTCTTGCAGCAATTGTGTTTCCTTTTAAAAATAGATCAGAACCTAACACCAGTATATCACCCGCAGGCAAACCCTGTAGAGCGGAAAAATCGTGACTTGAAGCCACGTCTCGCAATCCTTGTGGGACAAGACCACACTTCCTGGGCTGAAAAACTTCCTATGATTAGATTCGCCATGAATAGTGCAAAGTGTGAAACAACTGGCGAAACAGCATCATTTCTCATGTTTGGACGAGAAATGAGAACCATAGATGACGTTACGAGTGATTTTCGTGCCATCGTCAACAACGATAATTTCGTTCCCGAGATCACTCCCTACCTAAAGAGATTAGCCAATATCTCTAATGACATCCGAGATAGAGTTGAATCCAAGCAAGATCAGAGAAAGACCTACGCAGATCAAAAGCGTCAAAAATCACCACAGTACGCACCTGGTGATAAAGTATGGGTTACATTGCATCCTAAGAGCAATGCTGCAAAATCAAAGTCGGCCAAGTTCATGCCAAAAAGAGATGGACCGTACATCATCCTCACCCAAAGGTCCCCTACATCGTATGAAGTGGCCCACGTTGATAAGCCACATGAACCGTTAGGACAGTATCATGTGTCTGCATTGAAAAAGTGTTCTGATGAAAATGCAGTGCCGGTGGCACCTTTACGTAAACGAGGCAGACCAAAAACTCTTGATCCTGACCCAAAAACCTTGACGACCCTCAGAAGAAGCAAACGACCAAAAAGTGCTGGTCCCTCAACGAGACGTTAAATCGGAACCAGAGGGGGAGTGTGACAAACTTTCCTCTTTCCCCCAACAGCGCCTCTGGCGGTGAACTAAGACAGTCTGCCAGGAACCGCCGTTAAATACGGACGTATAATTCGGAACCCTTAACCCCACTTCCAAATTCTTGTATTTTTTTATTCTTATTTTATTTTATATGTGTTTTGTCCTTTTCAATAAATATTAGGAGTTAGTTAATTTCTGGTCTTTCATTATTTATGCGAATTGGAAAAATACAAATAAACTCTGACTTCCCCTACACATCACTATTTCAGATATACATTGCGGGGTCCCACTGTGTTCCCCCTATAGGGGTCTATAATTATTTCCTTTAGTAGGGTACACTATTACCCCGTAATATAATACCTGGTCCAATTACAACATTAAAGGTTAATATTAAGGTCTGATATGAGGCATTTTTCTGAACATTGAAAAATGCACTGTTTTAGATATACATACATAGTAAAATGCGGGGTCACCCTGTGTACCCCCTATGGGGTCTATAATTATTTCCTTTGATAGGGTACACTAATACCAGGTAATATAACACCTGGTCCAACTGAAATATTAAGGGTTAATATTAAGGTCTGATATGAGGCTTTGTTAATATTGAATTTCTGCGTATAAGAGCTATTGAGAAGGCGAATTTCTTCGAAATAAAGCTTCTCGCAACACTATTTTAGATATACAAAAAGAGTAAAATGCGGGGTCCCATATAGGGACCCCTAAGGGTTCCATAATTATTTCCTTTGGTAGGGTACACTAGAACCCGGTAATATAGTACCTGATTCAATTACAACATTAAAGTTTAATATTAAGGTCTGATATGAAGTCTTTTGTTAACAATGAGAAAAGACTTGAAATTTCTCCGTATCAACGCTTTTGGGAAGGCGAATTTCCTCAAAATAAAGCTTCTCGCAACACTTATTGAGATATACATACATAGAAAATTTATTTCTCTTGAAAAAAGTCATTCAATTTCTCCGTATAAAAGATATTCAGAAGGCGAATTTCTGCGAAATAAGACTTCTCGCAACACTTTTTTAGATATACAAAAATAGTAAAATGCGGGGTCACACTGTGTACCCCCAATGTGGTCTGTAATTTTTTCCTTTGGTAGGGTACACTAGTACCCGGTAATATAATACCTGGTCCAATTAAAACATTAAAGGTTAATATTAAGATCTGATATAAGGCATTTTCTTAACATTTAAAAATGCACTGTTTCAGATATACAAAAATAGTAAAATGCGGGGTCACATTGTGGGACCCCTATGGGGTCCATAATTATTTCCTTCGGTAGGGTACACTAGTACCCGGTAATGTAATACCTGGTCCCATGAAAATATTAAGGGTCAATATTAAGGTCTGATATAAAGCCTTTTGTTAACATTGAGAAAAGACTTAAAATTTCTCCGTATTAACACTTTTCAAGAGGCTAATTTCCTCAAAATAAAGCTTCTCGCAACACTTTTTTAGATATACATACATAGAAAATTTATTTCTCCTGAAAAAAGAGAAATAAAATAGTACCCCCTATAGGGGTCTATAATTATTTCCTTTGGTAGGGTACACTAGTACTCCGTAATATAATACCTAGTCCAATTACAACATTAAAGGTTAATATTAAGGTCTGATATGAGGCATTTTTCTGAACATTGAAAAATGCACTGTTTTAGATCTACATACATAGTAAAATGCGGGGTCACCCTGTGTACTCCCTATGGGGTCTATAATTATTTCCTTTGATAGGGTAAACTAGTACCAGGTAATATAACACCTGTTCCAATTAAAATATTAAGGGTTAATAATAAAGTCTGATATGAGGCTTTGCTAATATTGAGAAAAGACTTAAAATTTCCCCGAATTACCGCTTTTCGGAAGGCGAATTTCCTCAAAATAAAGCTTCTCGCAACACTTTTTGAGGTATACATACACAGAAAAATTATTTCTCTTGAAAAAAGACTTAGAATTTCTCCGTATAAAAGCTATTCAGAATGCGAATTTCCCACTGTGTACTCCCTATGGGGTCCATAATTATTTACTTTGGTAGGGTACACTAGTACCCGGTAATGTAATACCTGGTCCCATGAAAATATTAAGGGTCAATATTAAGGTCTGATATAAAGCCTTTTGTTAACATTGAGAAAAGACTTAGAATTTCTCCGTATAAAAGCTATTCAGAAGGCGAATTTCAGCGAAATAAAGCTTTTCGCAACACTATTTTAGATATACAAAAACAGTAAAATGCGGGGTCACACAGTGTACCCCCTATGGGGTTTAGAATTATTTCCCTTGGTAGGGTACACTAGTACCCGGTAATATAGTACCTGGTTCAATTACAACATTAAAGGTTAATATTAAGGTCTGATAGGGGGGCTCAAACAAATGAATTCAAAATATTTAAATTAAAACGAATTTTATACTTTACATTTTTTTCTCACATCATATTTTTCAAAAAAAAAAAATAAATAAATGTTTCTAAAAATCTAAAATCACTAATATTGATACTATAATGTGCAGATTCCTTTTAATGTGTAAATTTAAATCTAATTCTTTTCTTCTTTCTGCTATCGATGTATTTTGTACTGTATGGTGCAATTTACCATACATTGTAAGCGTAAAAATGACTTCTGTAATAAAGAAAAATAGTTGTAGCAGTAAACGCTATTTCAAAAAATTTCTACGCTTCTTACTCTCATAACGTAAAAGTTATTCCTTAATAAAAATTTGAAATTTCATGCACATTTAACATAACATTTTAAGAACATTTTGATATAAAATGTTATTTTTATATTCATCGATTGGCTTTCGAATTATTTAAATGTTTTGTAAATAAAGTTCTAAGTACATTTTTCGCATCCACGTATTCTATCTAAAGATTTCATGCCCCGTTTTGAACGAACTTCGAAATGGTTATGCCCATAAAATTGCAAAATTCGAATTTTTTTTAATTGTTACATAGTATAATTTTACGGACAAAAAAAGGGCTATTTTAATCAGGGGAGTCGATGTTAATATATATTGTAAATAAAAACAAGGTAAAAATTTCTCCTTGCGATTCCTTTTTCTTTTCAAAGATGCTTTTAAAGTGAACATCTATGTCCGGCAAAATGCTAATTTCTCCATTTGAAAAAAAGAGTAAGTCCATCGGCTTAAAATATAAGATTAAAAAATTATAGCATAAATTTGTAATTATTTTTCAATTTACAAATTTTAAATTTGCGTCCGAGAAACGAATATTAACTAACTTACATTTTTTTTAAAAATTGCCACTCATGGCTGCTGTTGGTCTGCCTATGTTTTTGTTTCTCTGCAAAGCTGAAAGCACACTTTCTACCAAGATTTCTGTTTCGCCCTGCAGAAGCTTTTTACATATTGACATACACCTGCAACGAATAACCTTTCACACAGTTAATTAATTATTGTAACATTCTTTCCTCTACGATTTAAATTTGCTTTTGCTTTCATAGTTACGAATTTTAAGTCACAAAAAATGAACACTAAAAATTATGAAGTTAGGGGACAAAATTTTGAAAAAAAGACTTTCTTTTTTATTTCTCAGGACTTATTTGACCGATTTTGCTTAAATTTTGTATTTTGACATTTAAAATTGCAAATGATGAAAAAATTGTACAACTTACATTTCTTAAATTTCTCGACTTCCCTTAAATAAAGCAATAATAAATGTTTACTAAAAGTTTTATTTTGCATGAAATTATCTTTAGAAAAACGAATAGGAATTGATTGATCTGATTGGAATTGTATGCAAAACTTTTTCAATTCGCTTAAAAAAAATTGGGATATAGTGAAATACGCAAAAATTAAAGTTGACACTAAAGGGTCCTAACTTTCAAGCGCGTTCCTGAAAAAAAAAAAACTATTAAAACAATATTTCTAGATTGAAACTACTATATTTTGGAGGTCAGAAATCCGTCGAAAAAAAAGTATGTTTAATCGGATAACGTTTTTATGTCTTATTTCCTAACTTAAAATATCGTTTGGACTAATTAATTAGTATATTTGATGTCACCCTCTCGAACCATTAGGAATGAGTCTTAGAACATGAGGAGCCGAACTTAAGATTAAAATTTATTCCGGTGGGTCAATTTTACATTCATTTGAAGTATATGTCAATATTGCTGATAATAGCAAAATATTTTTTCTTTTTTATAAAGAAAGGTAATTTAGCTGGTGGTTATCCATGTATATATGCTTTGATAATTTTAACGATTATGATTGAAAGAGGAAAATAAGGTGAAATGATGTTCACTTTCAATATTAATATCAGATATAAATAAATAAAAACGTCTTTTATTTTGGCCTCTTTTGTTAATTTCATAGTATAATTGCATAGTAATATCTTCGAAATAATAGCTCATTGTTAATGAGGATAATATCTCAACCTCGTCATATCTCAAGAGCGTTTTACGTTTTGATTGAATCGAAAAAATTTTCATACAATTGCAAAAATTCGTTTTTCCAAAGGTAATGCCATGCAAAAAATATATTTTTAAATAGTTATGAAATATTTAATATTTTTTATATTTATATTTATATTTATAATATGCGTTGGAAAAATTCTGAATCCCGATTTTTGAAATCCCCATGTAGTAAATGGTGACTGATGCACGTTAAATCTGTCGAGTCGCTAAGTCCTCCATGTTCCCATAACAAATCAAGACCTCTGGGGGTACTTATCCAGGAGTTCCCTTGCCTTCTGGATTGGTTCAAAACTACAAGGCTACGGAGTTGAACATTAGTAGTCGGAAACCCAAATATTGGGTCGGTTGTTCAACGACGGATAAAATAAAATAGCAAGATAAAATAGTAAAACTTTTATATAATTTTATGGAAGGTAATTTTAAATTGTAAAATACAAAATTTGAATGAAATCGGGTGAATAATTCGAGATAAATAAAATTTTAAGCAGACTGACTTTTTTAAAATTTGATAACTCACAAACTAATAGATCGATTGTTCGGAAAGTTTGTATTTTGAAATTAAAAGGATGTCAAAATATGTAGATCATACAATTCAATATATTTTACAATTATTTAATAAACTAATAAAAAATAATTATTTAAAATTATTTTTGCTTAAAAATTTGTATATAAAATGTTTTTTGTAATTTTATGCAAACATTTTTCAATACACTCAAAAAGTTCTCGAGATAATGGACTATAATCGAGGAGTTAAGTTAAAATTAAAGGACCCAAACTTTCCAACCCTCTCCTTGCCATAACTTCAGACCATATCTTCCAGATTGCGGCTATTTCCGCGTTTTGAAAATTAAAAACCTAAAACTTTAGACAAACTTGGATGTTTATCCAGAGCAGAATGCGCTTTTCTGTTTATTTTTGTAACTTAAAATATGGTATTGACTCTTTGAAGGTGAAAATATGATTAAATCAAAAGTTAATCAAGGTGTTCCCTTTTTCCATTTCATACACTGTACATAAAATAAGTCAATGAGAATCTGTTATGTTGATTAATATATATTTTACGATATTGAATACGAACAGTTTAATTGTTTTTCTTAATCAATCAACAATCTTTTTATTACTAAGAAAATGATTTTAAAAAAATTATTTGGTCATTGTTTTTCTTTTTTTCCGACTGCATATTTATTGCGTTGATTAAAATACTATAAACCTTGAATCCGAATAAGTAAGTGATTTTCCTCATTTAAAAGTATTAAAAAAAAAAAAAAAAGATTTAAAAATTAAAAAATTTTTTTTTTTATTCTTATACTTTCATTTTGCTTCAAAATTTCAAAAAGCAATTATGTGATCCCATAAACCATTGATGAACACATTACATAAAAAAGAATTCCTAAAGAAGGGGACCTGCCTCTCTTTCTATCCCCCAGGCTTTTGTCAGTTTTTCCCCCAGAAAAGAGGTGTGATTGTCCTTTTCTCAGTTCTACTGAAGAAAGAAAAGCAGTTTGAAAGATAAGTTTTCAAGAAAATGAAGATGTGTCTGCAGGGAGGGGGAAAGGATTTCGAAAAGTCGTCAATTTCACCCATGTCTAATCGCATCCCCTCTTTAGTTTAACAATGTATGGCAAAGTTATGAGTAGTGCAGTGAAACTACAATTACATAGAATTTACAATATATTTTACTAATTTTTGTTACTAATTCTTAAAAATAAATAAATAAAAACTAAAAAGTCAACTACAAAAAATTTTATTAAGCATTTGCAAAGGAATTTTTGACATAATTTAGAAAAAAATGTGACCAGACTATTTTCCCGACGAGACTTTAAAAAATTTTCCCGATGGGGGGGCTGGGCATGCCCCACAGGGGTGCAATTGCCCCCCCTGACCCCCTACTGGCGCCGCCCTTGATAATTCCAGGTCCAATTAAAATATTATGGGTTAATATTAAGGTCTGATATGAGGCCTTTTGTTAATATTGATAAATGACTTCGGATTTCCCTGTATTAACGCTTTTTAGAAGGCGAATTTCCTCAAAATAAAGCTTCTCGCAACACTATTTTAGATATACATACATAATCAATTTATTAATATTGAAAAATGACTTCGAATTTCGCCGTTTTAACGCTTTTTAGAAGGCGAATTTTCTCAAAATAAGACTTCTCGCAACACTATTTTAGATATACATACATAATAAATTGTGGGGTCACATTGTGCTCCCCCTATGAGGTCTATAATTATTTCCTCTGGTAGGGTACACTATTACGCGGTAATGTAATACCTGGTGCAATGAAAATATTATGAGTTGATATTTAGGTCTGATATGAGGCATTATTTTAATATTGAAAAATGCACTATTTTAGATATACATACATAGTAATAATCTACAGTGCCACATTGTGCCCCTATGGGGTCCATCATTATTTCCTCTGGAAGGGTACACTATTACCCGGTAATATAATACCTGGTCCAATTAAAATATGATGGGTTAATATTGAGGTCTGATATGAGGCATTTTTTTAATATTAAAAAATTCATTATTTTAGATATACATACATAGTAAACTACAGTGCCACATTGTGTACCCCCTATGAGATCTATAATTATTTCCTCTGGTAGGGTACACTATAACTCGGCAATATAATTCCAGGTCCAATTAAAATATCATGAGATAATATGAAGGTCTGATGTGAGGCATTTTTTTAATATTGAAAAATGCACTGTTTTAGATATACATACATAGTAATTTACCTGATATGAGGCCTTTTATTAGTATTTATATATGCCTTCAGATTTCTCCGTATTAACGCTTTTTAGAAGGCGAATTTCCTCAAAATAAGACTTCTCGCAACACTATTTTAGATATACATACATAATCAATTGCGGGGTCACATTGTGCTCCCCCTATGAGGTCTATAATTATTTCCTCTGGTAGGATACACTATTACGCGGTAAAGTAATACCTGGTCGAATGAAAATATTATGAGTTGATATTTAGGTCTGACATGAGGCATTTTTTTAATATTGAAAAATGCACTATTTTTGATATACATACATAGTAAACTACAGTGCCACATTGTGTACCCCCTATGGGGTCCATAATTATTTTCTCTGGTAGGGTACACTATTACCCGGTAATATAATACCTGGTCTAATTAAAATATTATGGGTTAATATTAAGGTCTGATATCAGGCCTTTTGTTAATATTTAGAAAAGACTTCGGATTTCCCCGTATTAACACTTTTTAGAATACGAATTCCTCAAAATAAGACTTCTCGCAACGCTATTTTAGATATACATACATAATAAATTGCGGGGTAACATTGTGTTCCCCGTATGGGGTCCGTAATTATTTCCTCAGGTAGGGTACACTATTACCCGGTAATATAATACCTGGTCCAATTAAATTATTATGGGTTATTATTAAGGTCTTATATTAGGCATTTTTTTAATATTGAAAAATGCACTATTTTATATATGCATACATAACTTTGTCATAGATAGTTTTGAATTGTCTTCTTTTAAAATCTGATATCCATGACAAGGCGCGCCCAGTAACACCAAACTTATCGTAGAGCTTAGAAACAAGTTTATTGCGCCATACTCTGTCAAATGCTTTAGTTAGATCAAGAAGGATTGCGATGCTGTGCTTTTTTGGTATCTAAAACCATATTGAACACTTGGGAATAGATTCTTTTCCACGAGATGAAAATTTAGTCTATTCAGGATGATCCTCTCCATAATTTTACAAGTGATGCAGGTGAGGGAGATAGGTCTGAAATTGTCCGGGTTATCAGCCTCTTTCCTTGGCTTGAGAATGGGCACCACTATAGCTCTTTTCCATTCCAATAGAAGCTTGCCCTGCAACCACGATTGATTGAATAAATTCAAAAGAGTCAGTTTAGCCAAATTGCTTAGGTTAACAATCATCTGACCGAAAATGCCGTCTGGGCCAGGAGATGTTGTAGGGTTAAATGACTTTATGGCATTATTTAGTTCCGTAATTTTAATTTTATCCATAAATATTGGGAGGCCCAATGAGGAGTTTCGACAATGATGGACCACTCGCCTAGTATCTCGAGCGATGATCTTATCTTCTCTATTAAAATCCATTTCACTTACTTTCTGTATGTGTGTACCAATTAAGTTGGTCACTATTCCATCCTCTAATGGTGTCCCATTGACTGTGTTTACAATAGTATTTGAAGCCTTCGACTGGGGTCTCTCTTGACAGAGGCATCTTGCAAGTCTCCATAACTTGGTATCTGAAGATCTAGAATCTAACTAGGCTACAGTGGATACCCAAATCAACGAAAATCTATAAAAAAATCATTTTTTCGTTTTAAAAATGTTTTTGATACTTTCAGATGTATTTTATTATATGCAAAAAGAATTTTTCAAATTTGATGTTTTTTCTTCGAGTTATAAGCATTTTTTGAAGTACCACGCCCCTTTGTTTACATTGTGCCACGCCCCCTGACCTGTCAAATGGTTCTTCTTTTGCAGTGTTAGAAATTATTATTTCAGTTTGAAAGTAACTTTTATTATAATATATTCTACTAGTAGTGCCTCTTTCTTTGATTATTATGTCTTGTTTTCAAAAATCTGGCAACAGAAGTCAGATTGATTAATTGTTTACATTTCTTTGTTTTGATCTTTGTTGCATCGTTGTTGCTTTTTACTAAACAAAACAGTTCTTTTCAGAACTAAATTTCACTTTTATTTTATTTTTCTTACATATAACATATTACATTTCTTACATATTACATTTTCTTACCATTGCTAAGCATTCTCAATGAAAATGTTTCTCTCAAGCAGTGGTAGAAAATATAATGCCTGTGTATCAATGGCTGATATCTGATGAAATTTTGAAACGTTGTGTTGCTGGCAAGACCCAGAACCGTAATGAAAGCCTCCATAGTTGTATATGGAGGATGTGCCCAAAAGAGGTATTTGTCTAAAAAAAAAAAAGACTTGAAATTGCTGTGTTTGAAGCACTGAAGAGTATAATTTAGGCCATGTTAGATCTTTGCAAATTTCAACTGATGAAGCACTACTTGAAAACAGTTTTTCTTTAACGATCGCTCAGCGAAAATATCAAAGAAGGAAAGCTAAAAAAAAATAACTGATTCACAAAAAACCGAGCAGCTAAGAAAGATAAAGCAGCATATGCTGCTGGTGCTTTTTAGATTTTGTTTATGAATTTTTAATATCTGTTGACAAAAACACTTTCAAAAATTTTTTCATTGTTTAAAAAAAAAGTTTTTTTTTTTTTCATTGCATTTGTTATGCTATTACAGTGCTTGTGAGAATTTTGTAATTATCAGATTATCAGTGTCATTTTCTAAAATTACTAATAATAATATTTTGATTGTTGTATGAAATATAATATTTTAACTGTTGTCTTGAATTTTCGTTGGCTGTCACTGTTTAGATAATTTTTTATACATTTCAAAATTTAAAAAGGTAAATTAAAACGTTTTATATCAATAAAAATAACTATAATTAGCATCATACTAATTGAATAGATATCAACTTTGTTTATAAATTGAGTTAGCTTATTCATATCACAGTAACAAGCCTTTGTCCATATTAAATAGACTTTTTCGTATTTTGAATTCTGAAATTATGTCACATTCTTTACATTATGTGAGCAGAAAAGTATATTTTATCTCCATATTTTTATCTTAATATAGTTATGTATCTTAGTCTCAGAGTATTGGGATGATTTAATAATATAAAATTTCAAATATTTTGAGTTCTAGACAAAAAATGCTGTTTTCTCAAAATTGAGTTTTTTCTAGTTTTTGCAACTTCAAAATGTTCCAGGCGCATATGTTTTTTAAGTAGAGTGCTAAAACTTCACCAAACTTTTAATAATAGCATTTTTAATAAGTCTATGATCAGTTTTACCATTTTTAGAATAAATTAATTAAGTTAGAGTGTTTTTAGAAAAAAAAAGTAAAATTTTTTTAAAAATAAATGCTATTATCGTGAAAATTATTTTACTACTTATCAAGAAACTAAAAACAATGAATTTTTAAATCATACAAATTTTTTTGTATATACAATGTGTAAAATAAAAAAAAATTCAGCAAAAAATTTCAAAAATTATTGCGCCTGGAACATTTTAAAATTTATAAAATTTTAAAATTCAATAACTTGAAAATTTATAAAGATATTCTAATGAAAATTTATAAAACTCATTATAATCAAGTAAGTTACCTAAGTTTAAAATTCCATTAAAATCGGTTAATAATTACAGAAATTAATTTTCGGACTCCACTGTAGCCTTAAAACAAAGTTCATGCCATGTTTCATTTTGATACTAGCGTATGTTCTTTGTATTTTAGCATTTACCCTTCAGCTCTGGTCTAACCGAAGACTTGCCATTTTTTAAAAGCTGAGTCTGTAATATGTTTCTTTTATCAATAAGTGGCTGAATTACCTGTGAAAGATGGACCAAATCTGATTTAAATTTCCTCAAATTTTCTCTAGGAATTGTCTGCATCAAGAATTGTCTTTTTGAAACCATTCTAAGTATTGTCACTGAATGTTACGTCTGACAATTTTTCATCAATTAAAGCCCGACATCCATCCCAATTTGCCTTTCTAAAGTTCCAGAAATTTTCTCTAGGTCTATGCATCTCAAATTTAGCGTCTACCTCAATCAGATGATCACTTCCTATACTCCATTTACAACGCGGTCTGAGGCATCCAGAGCCTCTTTAGTATTATATCCAAAAGAAGAGTTGAGAAAAAGGAGGTCATCAAAAATGTTCAATTAATCCTCTCCACGTCATTTCGGAGCATCCCCATAAGATATCTCCAAGGATCACCTAAAGATTCGGGGGCAAGTTACTCCTCCAATTAAGTGTATTTCTAGACTGGTGCCTATAATAAGATTCGTCTGGTCGACCTGCGTCATAACCACTCAGCTGGGTCTCTTGGAGAGCGATTATCTGCGCTCCATGAGAGTCGGCCAATGCCCAAGTTTGACCTGCATTGCTCTCGAGCCTAGTCCATTGTATGATCTTGAGTTTCCTCTTACTTGGAATGGAAATCGTAGCTTACTTTTCGTCAGGCCTAAACTTCAGCCGCGTCTCTTTTTATCCTGACGAGGCAGTATCTAATACTATAGGTGAACGGTTCATGGTGAAGGAGAAGTGCGCAGCTTCTGTTGGTACTAGGACCGTGGACGCCCGAGGAAAGAAGTCTGACTTTGTCCGTTACCTTTATGCTTTAGCTGGGTATAGTGGAATGGCCTTCACGCCTTAGGTGACCCTGCCAGGAGTATAAAACTCCGGACGTACTTCACCCATTCCACCCAGGGCCAACACCCCCGCCACGATGAGGCAGCATAATAGGACTGGGGTGGGTAGACGTATCATGGCCTAAAGTCCCCTTGCCGTTAGGCTAACCGTGGGACGTTCTCGTGGTCTTCGTCTCCATGTAACGCAAATGCGGGTTTGTTCCATCAAAAAGTTCTCCACGAAGGAGGAAAATTTCTCCCAATACTTCATCCAGGAGTTCCCTTGTCTTCTGGAATGGGTTGAAATTTACAAGGCTACGAAGTTGAACATTAGTAGTCGTAAACACAAAAATTGGTTCGGCTGTTCAACGACGGTTATAAAAAAAATACTCAGAAGAGTCCAGTGCAGAGTTAAGTGTGGAACAAACTCTCTGCGCCTTTCTACACAGATAGAGGGCTGAGGCAGGGAGATGCACTTGCCTGCCTTCCATTTAATATCGCACTTGAAAAAGTAATCAGAGCATCTGGAATCAATGTAAGAGGCGCTATTTTTCAACGATCTACACAAATTCTTGCTTATGCAGTTGTTCTTGATATTATAGGAAGATCTAGACAATCAGTAGTGGAGAACTTCAAAGCTCTTGAAGTAGCAGCTAGTGAAATGGGACTAACCATTAATGCTTACAAAACTAAATATAAGGAGATAAACAGGGGGCTCACAAAAGTGATGCCCTTGCATGTGAATGATTATGAATTTGAAGCTGTTGATGAGTTTAAGAGAGAATCTGACTTTTTATAAATTGTATTTAAAAAAAAACTAAGAATTACAAATAGTGATTGATTATCATGCACAAAACAATAATTTTAATAATTTATCACCATGGAAACTAAAAAAGGCAACTGAAATCTATTTTTCTACGTTCCAATGTTTATGTAGATTGAGTTTTTTGGGGAAATCAAAATGTATTTAAATTTGTTCAAATGACTGCATACGCTAAAATTGCTTTATTTTATGTATGTGAATTTTTTTCAGTTCAATTTTAAGCAGTATGACTTGTTATAAGGCCCAAAACAATTCTGGGCCTGGGGGCTCTGCATGTTTTTAGTAGATTTCATTATTTACGAATCAGAACATTTTCAACGTGGATGTCGCAAGATTTAGAAGATCTTCCTGGTTATTATATGTCACATGGATGATCAAATCAAACAGAGCGTGATGAACGTCTACTTTAATCCGTCTGAAAGAAACTCTTAATAAACAAAAATTTTGTTTCTCTTTTAACATTTGTTGGTCATGATGAATCAGGAATACATCAGGACAAAGTAAAAGCCATACTAAGTTTCAGAACAAACAAAACTGAAACAGCTGCTTGGAATGGCGAATTATTTAGCAATATTTATTCCACGATTTTTAGATATTATTGAAATCTTTGACTTCCATGTTATAAACAAAGAATAAATTTGTTAGGAACTCTCCACAGGAAAGTGCACTAAAAAAGATGGACATGTTGTTATCTGAATGTGGTACAGTTTGAATATTATGGGTCAATATTAAGTGGAGATATAGGGCCATGTTGTAATACAGAATATTGATTTCGAATTTCTTCATTTTATCGCTATTATACATACATAGTAACCAATAGAGCCACATTGTGGGCCCCCTATTAGGTAATATAATACTTGTTCTAGTTTGAATATTATGTTGAAGTTCTGAAAGTAAGTTAAATTCTGAACTCCTGTCGCGCTCTCTCTTTTTGTCATTCAATAAAAAAAAGCATTTCAGTTCGACACGTTTTGATATCCAACGGTCACTTACTAAAAGAATTGTCATATTTTAATTATTCCCTTCTTAAAACAAATACGTTTTACTTTAAAGTCATTGCAATCTTTTTTCTTTACCTCTCTTTCATTTTAATTAGTTTCTGAAATAAAAATCTTCATAATGGAGCATATCTTTTTCTAAAACTTTTCTAGAAAATAAGACAAAAAATTTTCCAAGATATTCCGATAAAAAGATTACGAAATAAGTTTTCCCAACTTCTTATTATTTAACAAAATTAGGACACTTAGGCAGTTCTAAAATTGTTCAAAACTTCAATAACTATACTTAACTGTACTGCGATTTTATAAAATACAATTTATACTTTTTATAACTACCTTTAAAGAAAATTCAATTGATATCCTTTATCAGTTTGAATATTTTTAACTTATCAGAAAATGAAGGCCCCGAAAGACAATGAATCTATTATTTATAACAATACTATATTATAGTAGGGGAGTGTCGGGTACCCCCGCCCACTGTCAATTTCATATGTATTGAATATTTTTTCAAGTCAATAGGCCATTAATTAGTATATTAAAAAAAGATTATTTTCAAAGTTTCAAGTATTTATGCAGCTGGTAACATGGTAAACAATAGTTTTGAAAATATGTTGAATACAGTAGTCAAATTTTTTAAATTTTTAAGTTAAACTATTCTTTTTTTGGTTTATTCTTTTTGCATTATTTAATTAGATGATAAAACAATAGAAACATACAAAAAATATTGATTATTACTCAATATTATTCAGAAATATAAGCAATACTCCTTAAGTGGTCGGGGCTACCCGACTCTCCCCTATACCATATAATTGTATTAATGTTTAAAGTATTAAAAGTTCCTTTAAAACTTCCAAAAAAAAAAAATCATTGTATAGGGACTCATTTTTTTTAGAAATAACTACGATTGAATTTAATTATTCTTTTTAAATTAAAGCACAACTGCATAAATCAAATCTGATATTAAATTTAAGCAAATGTCAATGAGGTGGATTTTTTTCTTGTACTTTTTTTTCGCGATTTAGAAAGTATGTTACTCTGAATTACAGAGAAAAAAATATCTAATTAGAAAAGTATCTAGGTATTAAATTATGTTTGAGAAAAGAAAATCCCCCCCCCCTCAACCAGTATTAAATTAGGTACGAGATTTCTTTTAATTTTTCCTTTATAATAAAATTTTTCAGATACCGTAACAAAAGCAGAATTGTTTAAATTTGTAGTTTGAATTTAAAAAATTATTAAAATTTGACTAAAAGTCAAAAATAAAGAGGAATTAAGATTTTTTTTCTCTCTACCAAAATAAGTCTTTCACTATAATATTAAAATCTTGGTTTCACTTGAAAAGTTTTTTTCTTCAAAAAAAACATTTGTTAATTTTTAATTTTTTTGTAAATTTAAGCATTGGTGAACACGGTTGATAGTGAACACCCGGATAGAGTGAAGGAAATGTTCGCTCCCGTGCCTTACTACACGCGTATAGTGTTATTTCTTGTGGATTATAGTGAACCAAAAAAAAAAAAAAGGATGTTGGATATTATGAACTTTTTTACTGTCTTCGACTGGTATATTTTTTATGTAATAATTTTGAAATTATCTACTTCAAAATAAATGCATATACTGATTTTGAAAACCATCTACAGCATGGAATGTAGCCATAAGCATTTTTTTCTTGTTTGCTCTATTATTGAATGGGTTCAGTATTCAAAGAAATTCATCGTCCAGTATCTGGACAAATGCTTCAAATCCAAGGAGAAGAATTTGCAACTATTATGCGCTCGAATGCCTGGGTAGAAAGGTTTATAAAAATTCAACAGACACTATAAATTCAGGAAAAATTATCGGAGAGTCTGGAAACGTTTCCCTATCTGATATGGAGGAATGCTCATCATATAAAGATTACTAATTTTTTTTTTTTTTTTGCGAGCGCGCAAAACGAAGAGTCATAAAAATTAAAAGTGAACACATTTTTGTTGTTACGTTTTATTTTACAGTCATCTTTTGTATTTCATTTTATGGGTCATTTATTTAAATAATATTTCATAAAAACCATTAGTTAAAATTGTTTGCTGAACGGATAGAGTAAAGTCCCGGTTATAGTGAACCGAAATTTCGATCCCTTGAAGGTCACTATAGCGGGGTTTGACTGTATAATTCTTCAGATTTTGAAATTATTCATCTTGAATTTAGCTATTAATTTAAAAAATTTTATTCCAAAAGTGTCTGAAAGATCAGCAGACATGGAAAAAGATGATGGCAGATGTTGAAACACCATCAAAATCTTTATATATCCCTCTATTGATATAAATAGCTATTTCCGACAAGTATATGCCTACAACCTGATTTTTAAAATGTGTTACAGTATAGTAATAATTTCTCCGAAATTTAAATATTTTTCATTTTCTAAATGTACATTTGAAATTAAAAAGAGCCTTTCATCTTTCTCAAATCGTTCAGCTTGCCATACTGAAATAAATTGCTTATCATTTAAAAACATTTCTGTTTATAACGATAGCACAGATTTTATATAGGAATATAATTTCTTTTTAATTAAATGTGTCAGTTTGTAAGATTGAATGGAAAATAGGCTTAACATTGATATAAATTCAAATAATCAAAATGTAGGCAGTGCCGTTAAAAAGAGAGTAATGTGCATTCTAAAAATGATGATAGTAAGTTCGATTTTAAAAAAAAAGTTGATTCGAGTTATTTTACTTTTTTCAAGATAAAACGCAACTGATTATTTATCTCATGCCTAATATATAGGATATAAAAGAAATGCAAGCAACACAGTGATATTTATTAACATATTTTGTTAAAACATAACAAATAAATTAATATTAAAGTTATAATAACAATTAGTAAATGACAATGGCATTCATACAAAATAGATACGCCATACTTAAATGAGGTGTTTTAAAAATACATTAAAAAAATGATATTATGGGGTATAATAACAATTTACCAATGATAATAAAACATATATTGTATAATAAATGAATTAGTGAAACAATTTTCAAATAAATTGCAACATCGTCATACTTTCTTTGTGTTTGAACTTACGTATGTCCGTTCATGAACACACACCCAAATTATATATACGTACAACATAGATACAAACGTATGTATGTATAATCGGACATATGCTCGTAAGAATGTAAAAGCGTGTGTACGTACGCCTTATGTATATAACAAAGGATTGGTTCGAAGCAAAACGATGAAGAAGTGGATAATTTGGAAAATAGTTGAACCAGAAAGCGTTCATAAAATTCCGTCTCCTCATTCCTGAAATAATGGTTCAGCTACATTACAACGATGCGCTATACGGCTCTGTATTTAATTAACTCAACGCTAATTAGCATTTTAACACTAAACATACCATAACCAATCAAATGACCGTTTAAAAACTTTTTCATCGAAAATGCGCTCTTATCGTTTTTGCACATTTGACTCCCTGATTTTTTCTAACAATTATATACAGTTAATTTTCTACTATAATTTTTTTTCTGTACTTTGTTTAGTTCGAATAATACGTGTCGTTCCACCACAACCGGTCATTTGACCGGGAGAACAACGTTATAAGGATCAGAAAGGAGGATGAAATGCGTATTGTATTTTATGAGTTGCGCAGTGAGTTCAAACTGTGAATTCAATAAAGTACCTAACATAGGCATTTTTGTGTCAGAAAAATGCTTCTATTTTATTTTGTAGTCTCAGCCATATATCACGACATATCTTTGCCCAAATTTTTTGATGCATTCTTTCATATATTGTACTGTAGTCGAAATTATATAATTTTAGATGCTCAAATTCTTTTTTTTTTTTAAATAATATTTAATTTTATTAAAAATGTTCTGAAGCATTTTAATATATTTTTTTTTATGTTTTCGATTCGTTAAAATTGATATCCATCCTCATACGTTATTTTCATTAACCTTTTTTTCTGACGCCTCCTAACATCCATTTCCGTGTTCTCAAATGAGTTCACATTTATTATTATTATTTCATGAAATAAATATTATTTGGGTCAAAACACTTTAACAAAGTTAAAAATAAATAATATGTATTAACTTCTAAAAAATTGGAATCAACACCAACTTTTTTTTTTTTATTCTACACAAAACATAAAACAAAAATTTTAAAATAATTTATTTGATTTTGGGTTATTTACTGGCACCTCGTTATAAACTTTAAAACAACTCGATAAAAACTGTCAAAAAAGATACCAAATTCAGTTCTTATTTATCGTTCGAGAAATGATGCGACGAGGTAATAATATGATGTGTTGGCCAAAGAGTTAATTGCAGAAAAAACAATAGCACTCCGCTTCCCTCTTTTATAATGAAAGACCAAACATAGGCTTTTTTTCTCATATAGATTTTTATTCAGGGGTGACTGTGAGCCCAACTCAAAAGTCCGGAAAATTTCTTGAGAAATTCATTCACGACGCATTTCAAAAAATTGATATTTTCAAAACATGAAATTCTTAACAAATTATACGCAGCTTCAATGAATAGTTATGTATAAGTTTACTATCACCACATTTATTATTCTACCAGAAAAATATTTACAAATGAAAGAAATGCCAAGTATAAATGGCAGTTTTAATATTTTTAAATAAAATATATAAGAATTTTTAAACATAAATGGGATCGATGATTTCTTGAAACATCCGGATTTTTTCCCGGATCATCTTTGTAAAGAGTTAAAATGTTTAGAAGCACTGTCTCCTTCTATGATGGATGTCAGCCACCTATCATTTGCACTCCCTTAGATGCCTGGAATCTTGTTTACACCAGAGCACCTAATGAAGTACAAAAAACTGGTGACATTCTCTCTCCTCTGCGTCAAAATATAGGATATAAATACGAAAAAAAAAAAAAAAAATATAGGGTCGAAAAATCCAAAATCAGATAACCTTTGTAGACATTTTTTTTATAATTCTGATTTTATAACACTCAATTTAGGGAATAGACTAAGTATTTGTATTTATATAGTATTTTGCAGCCTATATCAAGACTTATGGGTCAAAAACTGAAATGGTTTCAGCTGCAAAATATACACATATCTATCTATATATAAAGGCCTTTTTCTAAACATACTATAGAAAATATTCATAAAAAAAAATGTCAAATAATGTGAGCTAAGCTATTGAGAGATGGTGTGTTAAGAATGAACCGTAAAATTAGTTTTGTGAAAAAGGGGCCAAAAAAGTTCAAAATCATCCTAATGCCTGTTCTATGGAGCGCAGAAACGAAACTAAAACAATTTTAGAAAGAGAAAAGTTTATAGTCAAAAGACACCCGGTCGTTAAGGGGGTGGAAGCATAATGGTGGGGGGGGGGTCTTCCACAGAAGGCTGTCATCGATGTAAAAAGAGAGGACCAACATTGCATTCATCAGGACAGTCCATAACAACTGGGTGTTGAAATAATTTTGGCCAGGATAGTGTATATACATATATTTTTTTTTTTAAAAAAAGATCAGTTTTTAAGATTGAATGTAATGAAGGTTTGCTTTCAAACTGCTTTTGTGAATCGAAGGAAATAAAATCCAGTGATCCACTCACCAGGAATATCAGCAATGTTGACGCAGCAGATCTTAACAAAAATGCGGGTTTCACAATGGCCGTAGTTTTTTACGTCTGGCCCTTATTTTAATTTCTTTTTCAAACTTTCAGTTTGAGCACTGTCTAGCCGCCTCTCACTGATGCGTCTGCAGTTCAGAAACACAGTTTGAAGTCAGCATTCGTGGTGAGCTTACTTCTCTATGCAGAATTTAATGTGACGCTTCTAGACACGCATTTACAAAACACAGGGAAATAATGCAAAAAAAGGGTTTAACATACAGTATCATTTTTTTTAAAAATATTAATGTAAAACAACCCTCTCTAGCTCTTCACCTGCTGGTTAGAAAATATATATATATCTGCTTACTACAACAGCCTTATTCTGCAAACAGATTTGAATAACAGATTTCTGAGCTGTACTTCATTGAGTGTGTGTTTTGTTAAGAAAGGCTAGATTTAGAAAGAAAACTTGTTTATTGCTTGTTATAAAGAAGTATACTACTCAATAGAGTCAGAACACCAGAGAAACTCGGAAGTCAAGCGCTCAAAACATAAAAATCAAAACTTATTTTATTTCAAAAATCTTAATTTGTTGTTGGATGAAGAAGCATTGAAGTAATGACCGCAAGGCTCTCCGCGCGCTACTTCAGGTACCTGACTTATCTGAAAGGGCGCAGTCACAAGCACCTGATGCAGCACGTGGGAGACCCTCGGCCTCTCTTCTCTTCCACACCAGATCATCTAAGGAAAGAACAACCAATAAGTTAATACAATGTCATCATTTAGAACAACTTAGGTTCGCATAGAAGTGACAACTAAAATTAAATCAAAAATGAATACCTTCGGGATTTCATTAGATCCGTACTGCATTTTCCAAACTACTCCTTTTTATGACACATTATTTAAATAAAAAGAAATACAAAAATTATTAGTAATAAAAATTAATATGTAGTCACAAAAAATGTGTTCACATTTATTTTTATCACTCTTCGTCTTCCGTACAAAAAACTTAGGGATGGGAAGATGAGATAGAAGAAGCAAACAAGAAAAAATGCTTATGACTACATTCCACTCAAAACATGGTTTTAAAAATGGGTATATGTATTTTATGTAGACATTTCAAAATGACCAAAAAATGAAGAAAAATCAGTCAAAGACAGAAAGAAGTTCAACTATCCAATTTTCTCTCTTATTGTTTTTTTTTTTTTGTTTTTTGGTTCACTCTATAAACAAAAAAATAATGTTATATGTGTATAGTAAGACACGGGTGCGAACATTTCGTTCACTCTATCCGGGAGTTCACTATAGCGGGGTTTGACTAACGATATTCTTTTTCTTTAAATAGTATTCATTTCGCTCTATTCATTTTGAAATACCCTGTACATTTGTAAAATGAGAAAAGAACATTTAATAAAGGGTTCCCGGAACAGAGTGATCTTCTTCATTTCATCAACTCTTTCTTTTTTAAAAAACAATTATTTTAATACGCTTTGGGTATTGTGTTATTATTCTGCGAAATATCATTACAGGCTTAAAAAAGGATTTCAAAGTTTCCCGTATTCTACTTATCACTATTATGAGCGTTGATATTTCTCGGAATAATAATAGCTTAACATTAATGGTAATAGTCAACTCCTAATAAGTCTCGCAATAAAAAAAATTTTTTTTTTTTTAGAAAAGATCGTAGTTTCTCTTGCATCGCTGATTTCAAATCTGCAATTAGGTTTTTCTCTCTAAGCTATTCTAGGGGAATAAGGGTATATCATCAGGATTAAAATGACATAGAAACCCATGCCCAGAAATGTCTTCGTGCGCCGCTAGGAGTGCTACTGTTTCATAAGAGAACTACTCTGAACAGATACTTTTGTTTAACTAAATTATCCTAATTCTATGTTTTCTTAAAATTACATTCAAATGAGTACATTATGAATTGTTCCTTTTTTTCTTTTCTTTTTTTAATCGCGATTTAATGATTTATCAAGATAGTCAGCTTTTTAATTTTCTTCCAATGAGTATTTTTACATATTTCTGTATACATTTTCCCGCCACAGTCAGCTTAAATTACAAAAAAAAAATAAAAAAAAAAAAAAAAAAAAAAAAAAAATAATAATAATAATAAATAAATAAATTCTAGGGCAGATGGTTGTGTAACATGAAGGATTATGATTGAGAAATTTTGTCTTAACAACAACGATTGTATTTCTAGTAACGAATTTATTATCTCTTTTGCTATATTAGATTGGCGCTTTAATCGACGAGAAAGTTGTAAAATAAATATTTTTTTAGCAATGGAAATATCTTCCTTAGAAAACCTTTTTTCCCCCCTTCTAAATTTGATACCTTATGTGTTCTAACATTTGAGTGCATCGAAATTAAAAATAAAAAATGCAAAATGGCTAGAAGCGAGTTCCTGAAATATGGTTATAGGGTAAGAACTCCCTCAGTGGGCCCCGGGACCTCAGTGCTGACGAAAAATATATAAAGTGGTAAAGGGATCATCGGTTAGAATCCCCTTGCCATCAGGCTAACTCTGGGAGGTTTTTCATTCTGCGTAACGCAAATGCAGGCTAGTTCTATCAAAAAGTCCTCCACTAAGGCAATTTTCTCCCAATACTTGATTTTCAGGCGGGATAGCCTGGTGGGTAGGGCAGTGGGACCATGTTCAGGAGGTCATGAGTTCGATCCCTGTCGGCCGAAGACTCCCCGTGAAGTAAATGGTGACTGACGCACGTTAAATCTGTCGAGTCACAAAATCCTCCATGTTCCTACCTCTGGGGGTACTGATCCAAGAGTTTCCTTGTCTTCTAGATTGGGTTCAAAATGGCAAGGAGTTGAACATGGGTAAAGGTTATAAAATGTTGATTTAACAAGCATGTATGAACCAAACAATCAAAACACTTCCCAGGTCTAAAATTCAAATAATATACATTTATTTAGTTTGAGATTTATATTTTTGAATTAAAACTTGAATAAAAGTCGGTGTTTACTTGCATATACTGAAACTTACTACTTAACAATCCTAAATAAAACCTAATTCACTTAAAAGAAAAAGTTCCCTTAGATTACCAGCAATGGAGGAAGAAAAAAAAGCAACAGTTAAAACAGTCTAAAATAAACAACAACAAAAAATACTATTAAAAATAAGGAAAAGTCTTAATTTGAGGATGAAATTTATTTTGATATTTTAAAATATTTTTTTTTATAAAATAAATGTATTAATTTAAAAACAAGTTATACGAATAAATATAATTCCTATTATCAATTCGACACGTGTCTCCGGGGAATTTTGTAAGCCCCTTCTCCCACAATCATATAAATGAGCACATTTTGACCTGCAATACAAAATGTTTATTGAATAAGTTTTTGCACATTTTTTAAATCGTGTGTTTTTAAACGTTTCGATAATTGAAACAATTTTCATTCGATTTTTATACATTTTAGAGTATATTTATATTCAACATAGTTTTCGATGTACGTGATATGTGTAATAGCTGTACATGCTTAAATACTATTTTAAATGTACTTTGCACTCAATTTGTCACCACTTTGTTCAATTTTTTTTATAAAGGATTAAGACGCATTTGTCGTTAACACAATTTATAAGTTAATATTTTTATGCATTTAGCAAGTCATTCACTGATTTGACTTGCAGATCGTTCAGAACCAGTCAGGCATCATTGGCTGCGTGGCGACAAATATCAGCCTGCGTAGGAACCGAGGGTGCGCGGTATAGGTTCTCGTTAAACTATAAAGTGCTCGAGTTCGCCATCCCCTCTGTAGAGGATCGAAATAGTGATGGCTCGTATTCGGATCATTCTCAGGAGTGTCCCCAATGTCTTGAAAAAATTTGCTTAAACTCCCATGAAGAACGTAAATTAAAATTACATTTAGAGACAAAATAGGATTGTTTTCTACAAAAAAAAATATAAATATCATCGAATTCACATTATATTAAAGGTACGTTAGAGACGCAAGTTTGATTAATTTTTGAGCTAATAATCGGATTTTTACGTGCTAGAACTATCAATGATTCTAACAGTATAAATACATCACTTGACACAAATGTACAATACAATAACTTAAAACGTGGATAGATTAGCCTCACATTTACTAGAAAAGCAAAATATAATTTCTTAGATCCAACTTCTATTCATTAAAACAAATATTAACTGAATAGCTTATTTTAATTTTTAGCTTTTATTTCTTTTTGTAAGTTAATATTTAGCTTTCTTTCTTTTAATTAATAATAATAATTTTAATAGTCATTAAATTTCCAACGTATTTATTAACTATCACCGACAATGATAGTCACGCCGTTAAAGCGTGGAAAAATTATAAAAAGTATTTATATATATTAATTAATATACATATATACTTTAATTTAAACTTTTCTGGTCATAAAGAAAAGCATTATAATTTTTACTGTATCATTTCTAAAATTAAGGGGAGCACTTTAAGAATGATGGGTTGAGAATCACTAAAATAGACCAAGAATCGCGTTTCTACTTCTACCTTGCATGTTATGATGTCTTAATACATACTATTTTAGTTAATTATGTCTTAATATATGCTATTTTAATAAAGTCTTAATATATATTATTTTAGTAAAACCTAAATTGAGAAATATTTGAGACTCTAAAAATAACACAGAATCTTTTTCCACTTTTAGTAGTCGCTGTTTTACAAAATATAGCTTTTTATATAATGATAACTTTTATAATTACTTTTTTTTCAAAAGATTTCTTAAAGATATATCTCACAGTAAGGACCCAGAAACTTTCTGGTGAAATGCCAAAATAAAGTTTGTTCATCTAAAACTGTAATAATATGTGTTTACTTTATTTTTAAACAAGTTACTACAAAGTCTATCCAACTAGAATCAATTGTTTTGTGAGAATCAACTTACTTTAATATCATCAGTTTGGAATGATTCAGCAAATACTTTGTCTGAAAAAGAGAGGAACAGAATGACTGAAAAATTCATTTTTTCAAATAAGTACAATTATTCCCTCACAAAATTGTTACACAGCAAACCTTTGGTTGAACCCTCTTTCTTTTATAGAAATACAAAAGTTCATCATTTTTGATCTGATACACTTCAAATAAAAAGAAAAAAAAGAAAAAAAAAAAAAAAAAAAAGAAGAAGCGGCTATATAAATTCAAAATAAATGTTCATTTGACCCTTTGCAATGGATTTTCGTGAACTCGCAAAGAGGAAGGACCCATTTTTAAAATTCAAACATAAATTTTTTTTAATAAAATAGTGTAAAAGATCCGTTTAAGAATGAAAAAAAAAAAATATGTGAACCGTTAGACCAGTGATTCTCAACCACTCTGCTTTGTGTGATTCTTAAAATATTAGAAATGATACAATAAAAATTATAATGTTTAAATTAAAGAAAAAATAAATAAATAAATAAATAAAAATAATATATATATTGTCAAAAAATTTCTTCAAATTTAAAGTCGTCAAAATAATCTGAATTTTTTTTTTTGTATACTTCTTTAGTTATTAATATCTTACAGACAGCAGCAGTGTAGTTTAGTGACATTTGCTTGCTCGGGAAAAAAAATTAAATAGAAATTCATCAAATCTTGGAAAATGACATATTAGCTTAGAAGTTCAAAAAGCAGTCATTTTAAGTTAATAGTAAGTAACTCAACTTAAGCCTTTATGTTAGATGGATCATAAATTGCTTAAATTAATTCTTTTTATCCACTGTAGAAAGAATCAAAAAATGTTTTGTTGCTGATATGTACAGAATAAAATTGTGGATAATAATCATTAAATAAATAAATAACTTTGATTACATCCAAGCATATTACAATCATACACAAACTTGGTATTGGGTTAATATTTGCTTTTCCCTCCTTACAGTATTAGCAGTTAAAAAAAATTCTGGTAACACTTCAATATCCTGGCTTTCATAAGCCAGGAAAATGACAGTTAGGATAATGACAAATTCGCCATTTTATAGCATATAACTTTACTTTAATTAAATATTTTGGCCTATGACGTTTATATTCTGTAGAAAACAACAGGATTTCTTAAAATAACTCAGATAAAGCTATGTAGTTTATGTCATTAATGGTTTCAAGAAGCCAGGAAAATAACAACACAAAAGCCTACTCACCTTCAAACATTTGAAATAGATTTTGAACCAGAAAATTGGTTCTTTATTCATGCAACAAAACATGCTTATATAGGAGGGTATCTAATCAATCATAAGATATTGATTGCTGGCTCTATCTATTTTGGTTATAAACCACTCAATAAAAGTAGCCAGGAAAATGACAGATATCTTGGGACAAACAAATTATTGACAGAAATAATTAATTTAAACGAAGTTTTTGTAAATAATACCCTCTGCGTATATTCTAGAAATGCTTACACCGGTTGAGATAAAAAAATTTAGATATTGAAACATTTATAGGAAGTTTTGAAGCTGGTTATTATTGGAAACATTGTTTGGGACATGCCAGGAAAATGACATTTTGAAGTTTAATGAAATTTTTTAACTATACAAAACAGTCAATGCTAGTGCAAAGTTATTTTAAAATGCTAACAGCAATGCTATTTATTATTTTTTTTAAAAAAAAGTTCTTTTAGTATTATAGTATTAGATCTTGGAGCAAGGGACAGTGAATTGTCATATTTCGTGAGAATCACCCATATATATATATATATATGTAATACAAAAATTATTAATACTTTTGTATTAATAAAATAATTAAAACCCTTTCGTTTTCATAAAATGTCTTTGTTAAAGAATAAGCGTAGAGAGATTCTATTTTGGGAAGTCAAGGCTAATAACATACGAATGAGTTATTTTTAGAATCTCTCCCCCTTTCACTTCCATATAAGGAAGTATAAAATGATTTTCCTTAATGCGTAAGGATACAAGTATTTCAAAGACTGTGCCTTTTTACTTCAAAATGTGTTAGTATAAAAGCGAGAGCAACGCTTTTCGCATGGCCTTTTTCTTTATGTTCTGATCCTGATAAGTTGTTCCGGAATTGTCCAAAGTCTTGTCCACCCCCTCCCTTGCGGAGTGTGGATGTGAATTGTTATCGATACCTGCCTACTACCATTAATAAAGCTTTTTGGAGTGTATCATGGCTTACGACTGCATTATTAAAGCTAAATACACCACTGATAACAGGGATGAAGCCCTGTTATTATAAGTCTTGCAGGATTTTTGCTTGGTGGAGGAAACCAGTGTTTCGAAAACCTTTTGAGGAAACAAAAATTCGAAAACCTCATCTATCATCTCCCGGGGAACGAAAAAAGAGAATCGCCCATCCCGGACGAAAGAAGAAAGTTGCCTATTCCGCAGTGAAAAAAAGAATGAAGGAAGGAAGGACTGAATTCACCACTCGATCTTTAACTACCCGTACCTTCATCGCTGTGAGAATGCTGACGTTGGCTCGAGCTCGTCACATGCCTCTCTGAAACCCATAGTGTTGATCGAAATGACCCTACAGTGTCCAATCTGGAAATGACCGATGACCCTACAATTCCGTAGTGCTCAAATTGTGAAAACAAAAGTGAATGTGCGCGATTTATATTAAATTTAGAGAGAAGCTTTTTGCTTCTTTATTAAAAGTTCCTTTCATTAAAAAGCTGCTGTGAACACCAGTGATATGTGCACGCGTGTAAAATCCCGAAGATTTATGTGAAAACAAAAGTGAATGTGCGCGTTAAAAACAAAAAAAATGATTATATTTTTTGTTTCTTTTCAACATAAAAAGTCATGAAGGCCGAAAGAAAGTACTATAGATATATGTATTTTTTTTATCCTCTTGTTTTTCTTTCTCACTAGCATGATTAAATAGTTTATCGATATCGGAGATGAGTAGTGTTTTAAAATTTTCATTATGAATAACTGAGTATATTATATTATGAATAGTTAGATTGCATTTCTTGTGTTTAGATTGCTTTTCTTTAAAATTATGATATAATAGTGTATTTTTATGCATTTAAAATGTTTTTGAGGGAAATAAATGTGTTTCAAACGTCAATGAAATTTGTGACGGCAAACAAAATTCTAAATTTTTCAGCATTTCAAACAAAAACAAAAAACTAAAAGAAATTTGTAATGCTTTTTCTTTTTCGGACTTGGTCAAAACAAAATATTCCTATTACAAATGGGAAAAATTAAATGTTACCCAAACAAAAGGACATTTCACACTTAACAAATTGTGTGAGTTTCCCCTTATTACGATAGGCGAAATTGTTAATTCAGCTAAGTTTTTATACTTGATACTGATTTATCATAGGCTTTAGTAGGATTGCAGACTTGCAAAGATTTTTGTTTGTTTTTTGATTGTGTCGGGCCAGTTGTTACTCAAGTTGGTAAGAGACTGATCATCTCTGCTAAATCTAACAATGACAACTTATCCTTGCACATTAGACAACAGGTGTTAACATAATGTTAAGGTCAAAAATTGTGGGAAAAAAATGAAAGTTTAAGATGTTTCAATAAAAGTAAACATTTTGAAAAAAAAAATATATAAGTTTAAGATGTTTCAACAAAAGTAAACATTTTTAAAAAATAGAAGTTTAAGATGTTTCAATAAAAGTAAACATTTTGAAAAAAAAAAAATAATGTGAGGGGAAACAAAAATAAAAAGAACAGGAAAAAGAAAGAATGACCAAGAAGTTAATAACAGAAAGTGCAGGAAAAATAGGAAAAAGAAAGGCCAAACATTTCAAATGATTCGAAGATAGAACTAAGTAATGGGTGCATACATTATCAGGTTAACATCGACGAAAAAATAGGAAATAAAAAGAAAAATTTAAGTAAACAAACTTTTGAAATAGTACATGTATCAAAGCTTAGGAAATATCACAGCCCACAAATGTTGAAATTAAATCATGAATAGTGAAATTGAATTCTTTTCCATAAAAAGTTTGTATATTTCTGTGTGAAAAAAAGAATTTTTTTGAAAATTTTAGTAGATTAGTTATAAAAATATGATTCAGTTTTCTTTCTGTTTAGTTGCCTAAACAGATAAAGTGTATTATCATGTTTTTATTATTGTCATTGTATATAGTTGTTTTTTTACAGATAATTGAAAAAATGTTATTTGTAGTAGTGAAAAGGAACAGTCGTACCAACATAAATTTTAAAAGTTCAGAGAATTCTAAATTTTATTATGATTTCTTTTTGGCTTGCCAAAAATCTTTTTTGGGGGGGATGTAATACAAAAATTATTAATACTTTTGTATTAATAAAATAATTAAAGCCCTTTCGTTTTCATAAAATGTCTTTGTTAAAGAATAAGCGTAGAGAGATTCTATTTTGGGAAGTCAAGGCTAATAACATATGATTGAGTTATTTTTAGAATCTCTCCCCCTTTCACTTCCATATAAGGAAGCATGAAATGATTTTCCTTAATGCGTAAGGATACAAGTATTTCAAAGACTGTGCCTTTTTACTTCAAAATGTGTTAGTATAAAAGCGAGAGCAATGCTTTTCGCATGGCCTTTTTCATTATGTTCTGATCCTGATGAGTTGTTCCGGAATTGTCCAAAGTCTTGTCCACCCCCTCCCTTGCGGAGTGTGGATGTGAATTATTATCGATACCTGCCTACTACCATTAATAAAGCTTTTTGGAGTGTATCATGGCTTACGACTGCACTATTAAAGCTAAATACACCACTGATAACAGAGATGAAGCCCTGTTATTATATATATATATATATATATATATATATATATATATATATATATATATATATATATATATATATATATATATATATATATATATATATATAACTTTTTATAATTTTTCCACGCTTTAACCGCGTGAACATCTTTGTGGGCGATTGTCTTGTCTCCGAAAATCTTAAAATAAGTTAAAATAAGAAAGAAGTGTTTAAATTGTCGTTGACACACAATTTTAAAAAATGTTGAAATAAGTAGGAAATTTAATGACTATTAAAATTATTAATTAACAAAAGAAAGCAAGCTAAATATTAACTTTCAAACGGAAATAAAAGCTAATCATTAAAGTAAGCTATGCAATAATAGTTCTAAAAACAAATTAACAAAGGATAACTAACAAAAAATAAGCTAACAATTAATAATTAGCAATAAAACTAGTTAACAAGAAATCACAAAAATAATAATTAATGTAAAAAAACTAACAGTTAATAATTATAGAAAACAAGCTAACAATTAATAACTAGCAAAAAAATAAATAATTGTTACTAACTAATAAAAAATTAGTCGAAAAAAATAATTAATCCCTTAATAAACGTGCTTTTGTAGCACATGTTATTTTATTTCACAATCAAAATTGCACATATTATTTTATTTCACATTCAAAATTATTATTACGAACTATTTAACACAGTGTATTAGTTACGTAAACAACTTTTAAACTAATTTTTTTCTTTGTGTGTCGTCAAATTTACAAATCGTTAAAAGTGTGCCGCCACAAAAAAAAAAGGTTGAGAATCACTGCGTTAGACTATCATGTTGTTGTTATCGTACACCATTAAGGCAAGGTGTGCCATTGAAATTTTGGCCTAAACCAGAGAATGATACATGTCATCTCCAATTCAGTACTTCCAGAGGTATTATTTGTTATGGGAACTGGGTGAACTTTGTGACCCGACAGATATATCGTGCACCAGTCTTTGGCCGGCTGGATCGAACTCCCGTTCTGATAAAGCGCCCTGCCAACCAGGCTATCACGACCGTTAGACTCTCGTACAAGAAAGCATCTAAAAGTTTAGAGGAAGGAGTAAGTTTCAAGGAGCTATTGGACACTTTGGGTTTCTCTGAAATGACAGAGGGGTGGCCTGAACGATTTCTTCCTATCGTTTGAGAAATGATTCTGTTAGTTAAACTCACATTTTTTTTACTAATGGTAAGAACATTTTTTTTTCTTTTTCTGTTAATTTAAAAAATATTATTTTCTTAATATTTTAACTGCGCATTATGACAATTCGGATGATGTATGCTTCAGAGATATTGGTGTTTGATAGATAATTGAGTTTATATCACGGGAAAAAGCCTATTCATTCTTAGCAGAAAGCTTGACAAAAAAAAATTTCAACATATATGTATATATGAAATGAGTAGAAACAGTTAAAAAACGATATTCAGGAAAAGGTTTGAGGCAGTCGTGAATAGTTTTAAAAAATTTCCTTGCCTTGCCTTGTTTGCATTCCTTGCCTTGCAAATTCAATTTAAAAGACATTCAATACACGAAACTTAAGAAACTAAAGAAGTATGGTTGTTTAAATTATTTTAGGAAAATAAAATGACTGTTTTAAGTAAATAGAAATTTTTACTCCGTATTTCTGCATATTCTATCAAGTTATTTATTATTATTATTTTATATATATTTTTTTTTGGTAATATATCCTAAATAGAGAAAAAAAAATAGTTTCTATTCTTGATAAGATGTAAGAAAACTTACACTTTATTCTAACAGAGTCTGAAAATAATTAAAAGCTAAATGTTGCACTATAAATGACTGGTTAGAACAAATTCTACCATTTTCAACAAACCAACTTTTTTTTTTTTTTTTTTTTTTTTGTCACTAATAAAATGTTTCAAAATTTCATGAGTGTCAATATTTTAAAACAACTTACAACATAACAAACATATTACAATTTAAATTTATTTAAAAAAAAAAAAAAAAAAAATAGAGACCACTTATTCACGGCGCCTTTTAGAAATCAGCGTTGCATTTCCTACCCGATAGATGGCGATACATCATTCTAAATTGAATGATGAAAGAGTTAAATCTGGAAGAAAAATCAGATATTTAGATCTCTGATTGCAGTATTCTATCGTTGTCATGCTATCACTTTAAATAATTTGAACTAACTGATTAAAAATAAACTCAATTATTATATTTTGGGTTAACTTTTCTTCTGTGTTAATAAATTCATTAATAGAAAAAATTTATTTTTCATAAATTTATTTATACAAATATTATAACATTTTAAAGTGTACAGAAGAATTCCCAATACAAATTAAATAAAATATATTTATATATTCGTCACCAAAGAGAGTTTTTCTTTTTTTGGATGATCTTTTTTTTTAATAAAGGTCAATAAAATCAGACTAACACGACACCTTAATTTTTATATATATATATATATATATATATATATATATATATATATATATATATATATATATATATATATATATATATATATATATATATATATATATATATATAACGAAGAGAATTAATAAGTTTTATTAAGTGCGCATAAGCTGCAAGTATATAGAACTTATAAAATAAGTTTAAATATTGAGATAAAATAAATAATTGAATATTAAAAATGAATTAATAAAATTTTGAGTTAACATTCTTCATCATTAGAGAATAGTTAATGGGGATAAATTGAACGTACATTTTTTAAAAAGTTTATTGCATTCAAATACTGAGGGGGTCGCCAAAAATGTCTGATACTTATTTATTATATTCATTTTGCAATATTTAAGTACTTTTACACAATGCCTCTGAAAACAAATAAATCAATACAGACAAAGAAAAAATCATTTTTTTATTATATTAGATGTGAGCATAACTCAAAAATCCTGAAAATTTCTTGAGACAGATCATTCATAACGCATTTCAAAAAATTAATGTCTTTATAAATTTAAATCATTGATATTTTCACAACATGAAATTCTAAATAAATTTTATGCAGCCTCATTTAAATAAATAATCATGTAAAAGTTTACTTTTTTCTCAAATCACATTTAACCAGAAAAAATATTTACAAATGAAAGAGATGCCAAGTATATATTCTAGTTCTAATGTTTTTAAATAAAATATACAAGAATTTTGATACATAAATGTGATCGATGATTTCTTGAAACTTCTGGATCTCGGATTTCTGGAATTTTCGGATCGCGGTTAGCAAAAAATCCGGAAATCCAGATTTTTCCGGATCATCTCTGATATATTGTATTATATTTATCAAGTTTGTTACTTCATTAAAATTTCCGAATTGCTCTACGACTGCAGTACAAGTGAAGAAATTGACACGCGTTTTTCGGATTCGCTTATGGAATCCCACAAAACTTTCGTAAATAGTATGGGGATCAAAAGCAACCCTGGTAAAATTCACGATTCACGAACGTTTGGACAGTCCATGATTTCGAGAACCAGAAACTGTTATTCTGGACATTTTTATGCCACATAAAGTTTTGACTTTTTTTTTTTTTTCATTCATAACGCTGTTATGAATGAATATAAGATAATAATCATCCTTAAAATATATACAAAAAAAAAAAAAAAAAATTACATTCTAGATTTATGCTTACTTATTCAATTTCTTCCCATCTTTTATAGTCATGCCCAAAGTGTCATCAGATCTAGATAAAAAATTTAAAAAAAATGAGATAAGTTTTGAAATAAAATGTAAATGATCAAAAGA
This sequence comes from Parasteatoda lunata, assembly GCA_949128135.1. NCBI lineage: Eukaryota > Metazoa > Arthropoda > Arachnida > Araneae > Theridiidae > Parasteatoda > Parasteatoda lunata. The sequence goes on along the minus strand of OX421973.1, from coordinate 120,207,835 downwards.
TTTAAAAATAATTACAAAAAAATACTTGTATTTAAACAACATCTTACGTGAACAAAATAAAAAAACCCTTCTTCACGTTCTCAATCAATCTTAATGGTCTCAAACATTAATGAGTGCAGACAATATTTTTAAGTTAACGAAATCAGACACAAAAAAAAAGGGTACTGAATCAACGAATTTCTGACCCCTATAAAAAGGGGTAGTCGCAATCTGGTGACACAGATTTTACGAACACATATACATAGCATTTCTCTTAGCAGAGTCTACCCATTGGGTTAACTCGACCCAGACGGATTTTTAGATGTACGATTCTTCTCAATATTTCTTTTTTAAATACTCCGGATAGTTTAATCTTCATATAATATATTTTGAAACACTAAATTTTGAATCGTTAGAAATAGTAAAATAAAATTTTACCAAAAAAAATATCAGATTATGAAAATAAGCATAAAAATGAGATAATTTTTATTATTTAATATTGAGCATCACAATACTTCGCAACCATAACTATAAGTGATTGTGAAAGAAATTACCTACAGTGTAATATTTACAATGTAATGTGTAACTTATTTGAATTATCAATAAAGCATAACAGCAGCCCCTAATTATTAGGAATTGTTGATTGATCAGAACCGATAGAAGTTATTTTAAGGAATGAAATAATAAATGTTTAAATCGCCATTTCACTGCACAATTCTAATTTGAAAACGCAAAATACTTTCAACAAAAATGTATTTCTTAAAGTTAGAAACAGTTAAATTAAGACCAAATAAATAGTTAGAGCATTCTCATAAAAACCTTTTCCTAAGTAGAATTATATCAGATATTGATTATTTGATGATTGCCTCGTTGTATTTCATTTTTGTCTGCCACGTTAATGTAAAAATAATAACCAAAGAAGTTTAGCTTCAGTCAATAATTTCATAAAGTAACTTGTTATATCTTATTTTAATGGAACAACAGTTTGATTCTAAAATTATATGAAAATTTTTCGCATTTACCGTTTTAAAAAATATATATAAAGGACATTCATCTCTGGTAAGGGGAAAATTAAGTGTTCCTTTAGTCTTTAAAATATTTTGAATCCACTTATTCCTCACAAAATCCTTTTCCTAAATCAGTTTGAAGAATTTCAGTAATTTTGTTCAAAAGAATGTGACTATTAATTGTAATTCAAATATATGTTATAGCTATGAATTACAATACCGTCCTAACAGGGCCCCCGGGCACAAAAATGTTTTAGGTCCCTATGACATGTCATACTGTTTAAAATCGAACTAAAATAACTTCACATACATGAAATAAAACATTTTTAAGATAAGCAGTCACATTTTGATTATCGCGAAAACTCAATAAACATTAAATTAACATTTTTAAACTTATGCATAATTGAGATTCTAAGGAGTTGCCATCCTCAAATATAAAAATAATTTTGAAAACCACGGAAAGTAATTAAAGTAAAAAAACATAAAGGTATAACAAATCAACAACAACAACAAATTAAATGGTATGTCAACTTATTTGTCAAACTTAGCAGTTATTAAAACATTTTTCAATGCATATCAGTCATAACCAGCTTAAATGTAGTTATCGCAGTGTTGTGTCATTCTAAATTCTTTTAATTATTACTTTATTGAACTCATTTTAAACACTAAACAAAGTGGTCAAGAGTTTTTAGTGACATTATGACTTAACATAAAACTTGCTCACATAAATTCTTTTAAGGGGGGGGGGGCGTATGAACCTTGCAACTTCATTGGAACGCAGAAAAATAGATTCCTGGTGATTCAAATGATTGGTTAATCACTATTTGAAGAAAAAATGCACACTCTATACATTTATTTTCTAAGACAATGTGGTTTATTCTTAGTTGTTTCTTAATACAATTTATAGAAAGTAAGATTTTCAAGACTCACTGTCCGAGTGTGTGCATGCGTAAAGAAAGAATGATATAATAAGCATGTTATGTAATAAAAATCGTAAAGTTATATAGTCTGTAGAGTTTATAAGAAGAAAATACAAAACAGAAAGTATAAACAAAACAGCGAAAGAAACGTTGTTCATAAAAAAAAAAAAAAAATCGCACAAAGATAAAAACATAATGATTTTAAAAACTATTAGATTTGTCACAACTTGAAATAAAGAATTCATTTGAGCAGAATGATTCAAATCAAACAACTAGGTTTCCTCAATAAAAATAAATAAAGAGCATTCACTTTCTATCAATTGTGCTGTTGATTTGATACTTTCTATCAAAGTTTTTAGGAAATAACCTTTTAAGAGCAAAAATTAATAAATGAAAAATTTTTTTGAACAAAAATTTGCAGCTGAATGTCATTCGATAAGTGATGAAAGAAACAAAAAATATATTTCTATCAGCAGTTATGTAAGCTGTGTCAAGAATTTGTATGAGTTTAAAAATGACCCATGTTTTAAACTTAGCAAAAGAATTTTAGATACATTTCTAATGGATCTTTCTTTCAGAATAGAATTCAATTTGCGAATTTTCATTCAGATTTCGACATACCAAAAAGTTTTATAAATAAATTTTTTATTTTATTTATTTATTTTATTTTATAATTAACTTAAACAGAGGGCCACGAAATCCAATTGGGATCAAACAATTAAATAAGTGAAGTAAAATTATTTCATCAAATATTAAATAACAAACTTTATTAGATGAAAAACAACAAAAATTTCAAATTCTAAATGTTTAAAAAAAATCTTGTATAACAAAACCAAATCGTTTAAATAATATGTTTCCATATTCATTTAATCTTAAACTTCAATGAATGACTTTTTTTGACATAATATCTAAGTGACTCAGGCTATGATTAAACACGCAACAGAGATTCTCCCACCTATGAACAAATGACGCAACTTTTCTTTAGAGCAAAGCTGACGTCACTGGTCATGATGTAATAGAGTGACGCAATAACGCAAAAGGAAAACCTCTACAGCTAAACCACCAAGTTAGAGGGGCATGCGTAACATTACACAAACCTATGAAAGGTTTTGGGACGATCGTCTGCTGTCTAGTGCGCAGCTATTGCTCGATAATTAAGAGAGAGCAAATATTATTATACGATTCGCCAAGGGTTGAAATTAAATCACGTTAACAACCAAATAATACATCGAGATGTATGTAAAAAATATGCTAATTAAAACTTCATGAATTACTGTAATTTAAATACTACCGATTTGTTGCGGGGGCTGAAAGTAGGGGTGCACACATTTAATTTCAGAAAGGCTCATTTTGAAATTTTTCTTGTAAAAATTGTAAATGTAGTGTTTATTATTGAGAGAAGAGTTTGAATAATTTTTATAACTATAAAACACTCTTAAATTATCACTACACCTGAAAGCATTTGTATTGCAAATTTAAGGGAAAATTTTAATTTAAAGAACGTCCTATTTAAATAAAATTTTAGAAATCAAGGATTCTTTAAAATATGGTTTTTGTGTATTAGAGGTTTTTTTGCAGAATAAGCCAGTTAATAAATAGAGCAGTAATTCTCACCCAGAGTGCCGCGGCACTTTTATGTGCCGCCAAATCATAGAAATGATATAGTATATAATGCTTTTTTATTAGAGTAAAGTTTAAAGAAAAGTATATATATATATATAATATTATAAATATATTTTTTTTATAATTTTTCCACGCTTTAACGGCGTGAACATCATTGTCGGCGATAATCTCTGACAATCTTAAAGTGTCAAAATAAATAGGAAATTTAATGACAATAAAAATTATTAATTAACAAAAAAAAAACAAGCTAAAAACTAACTTACAAAAGGAAATAAATGCTAACAATTAAAATAAGCTATGTAATTAATAGTTCTAAAAACAAATGAACAAAAGATAACTAACAAAAAAACAAGCTAATAATTAGCAAAAAAACAAGTTAACAAGGAATTACAAAAAATAATGATTGATGTAAAAAAACTAACAATTAATAACTATAAAAAAGAAGCTGACAATTAATAAATAGCAAAAAAAAGAACAGTTTCTTGTGTTTAATCCCTTAATAAACGCACTGTTTTTTTTTTTTCTTTGTAGTACATAGTATTTTATTTCACATTCAAAATTATTATCATAAACTATTTTAAACAGTGTAATTTTAAGTAAATAAACAACTTTTAAACTAATTTGTCTTTGCGTGCCGTCAAATTTTGAAATCAAAAAGTGTGCCGCGGCAGAAAAAAAAAAAGAAAAAAGATTAAGAATTACTGCAATAGAGAGAGCATTTGTATACAGAAAATCGATAACATGTTTTAAGGATAGTTGTTTTAATTTTTTGTAAGCATGCAGATAATCGTTGCTAATAGCTAACAATGCAAGCTTACAGACCAATGTCAAAAGTTAAGAGGAAATGAAAGGACTAATATTACGTTAAAAACTACATGCACAAAAACCAAAGAATATAGAGGAAGTAAAAACTACGTTCCAAAAATTAAAATGCATCAATATTTTTCATTGGTGAAACTTAGCGATTCTTTTATACTGAGCGCTGTACTTATGCGACAAAATATTTAACAAGTGAAATAGGAAACATTCAGGGTTTTTTTTTTTTTTTTTTTTTTTTTTTCATAATAAAATTTAAAATACGAAAGAAAACACACAACACATTACAACATAAAAGTTAATTTAAATATACTGTACTACCTACTTAGTCACTAAATACTAGATTAAATAATTGTTCAGCTACTCTAAAAAATATTGAATAAAAAATATTTACATGAAGAATAAAAAAAAGATTTACGTTAATATCTTTATTTAAATCTACACACACTTTAAACTGCTGATATCTAACAATTTTGTTTTGATTTCACAATTTTATAAATCTTATCATATATTGTTTATGAACTGAGTTATAAAAAGTTTATTATGCTTAATATAAAAATAGCTAGCTTTGCCTTTAAATTCAAATTATTTTATTTTATTGAAAATTCAAATTATTCCAATAAAAACATATATACTTGTAAAAGTGAATTTAAACTTTGGATGAATTTTTTTTTTCTTCCCTTTTTTTCTCCTTAATCCAAACTTTTAACGCACAATAATATATAGTTTAAATTGAAATTTAATAACAATAAATATATAAAAACCCTCTAAAAAATACGTGAAAAAATGTACAAATAATAAGACATGATTTATTTACTAGTTAATCTTAAAATAAATCTTCATATTTTCAACTCAATTAGTAGTTTAAAAATTAACATTCAACAATAAAAAAAAAGAGATATCTCCAATGGTTTTATATAACATAACATACGTAAAATTGAATTACAACTTCAAGTATAAGAAATTTTTCATTAATTCATACTTTTAATTTAAAATGAAAAAAGTCATTCATAAAATTAAACTTATAGAAAAAAAAATTTTACCGACTAAAAATTACCTAATTTTATATATTGGTTAGTTATTATATTTTAACAGCATTAACTCGTTTAAATAGTAGTTACAAAAAAAAAAAAAATAATAATAATAAATAAAATAAAACATTAGAAGCTAATATTTAACACAAAAAAAAAATAATAATTTTATTTAACCAAACAGAGCTAGCTTGCGTAGGCAATCAGATTATAGCAAAGAAAAACCAAATAAACTATTTCTTTATTCTTTTTTAGAGTGCTACGTTTTATTCAGGATGATTAAAAATTTTAATTCAAAAAAATTATAAAATTAAGTATTAATAAACGAAAATAAATAAAATACAATAAAAAATTTGCATACTCAATGTGTTTTTATATTTTAAGAATTATAACTCTTTAAATAGTTACTAATATACTCTGAATGTAACATTAATTTAAAAGAAATATATATAATATTTGAAGAAAAAAATTTTTTAAATTACTCCTTTGTGAGTAAAAAAATTCTTTAATGCAAAATATGTATCCGGGATTACATACCTGTCGAATGACAATGCAGTTTGGAATGCAGGAGAAAATAGAACTTCCTAAATGCAAGATATCCATAGTCGTCTGAGACACTGCAGTTCACTGTCCCTTATTCAACAACTCAACAACGCAGACGATTGAAATCGTCTGTCTGTCCAGTCTTTCATTGAACTGCTAGATCTCCTCCGTTCTTGGAATTCTCCAAACTGCTCATTGGACAAACAGCCTAGACTTAAACCTATCATTGCGATCGATACAAAGAGTCTAGCTTGTGGAGCCAATCAGAACTCTTGTTTTTCAACCTAGCAACTACGGCTACTACCGCCAAAAAGGAGATAAAAAAGAAAATATTACTCTGAAAATATACATCCATTCTACGTACTATCTTTTCGATAGAAAGACTGAGGCGTTGCGAGAACGTATTTCTAGGATATGGAAAGTCGGAGCGGAAGAATGTTTTTTTTTTTTTTTTTTTTTTACAAACGAAATGAAAAAAAATTAGATAATTTGGACGATACTTTGATCATAAAAATTTATTTTTTGTGGAAACTCTTATGACGACATTCATAATGAATTTTCACGTACTTAAGAGGCAGTCTTTAGGATTCAAAAGCTTGAACATGAATATTCCAATAAGATACAGATCAATTAAATTACACAATTATGTAATTTCTCTGAATGATGCTCCGTTTATTCAATTGACTTGAATTATTACCACAAAAATCAGTGAAATTGGAATCGTAGGGTCCCAAATACTTAAGGAAGCAGTGGAATTTCGCCCTACCTTCGATTCATGCATTTTAAGTGAAATAAAACTCTTTTTGCTCAAAATTATAAAACTTATTGAATAGAAAAATATAATAGTAACGTTTAATAATTATATATTATTATTTTATTTCATAATGTGTAGTTAAAAAAAAATTTTGAATTTCAAAATGTAATTTAAAAATAAAAAAACCTTGTTTTTAACTTGATACATTTTAAGTGACAAAATCCTGAATTTACATGAAATAGATCGAAGAAAGAGTCATGTTAGAAATAGGATTATTTTTCAAAACAAACAGAACAGTTTTAACAAACGAAATGTTAGTGCTCGAAGAAGAAATGAATTTCTATAATTTTGAGTATGTATTAAACCTTTTATTGTGTATTCAGGTGTATATACAACTGAAAACTAATGATATTGGAATATCGTCGTTAGAAAATATTGATACATCAGAAAGTTTTATATTATTTTGAAAGAAATGTGTCAAATGAAATTTAACCAATATTCAGGATGCAACGCTTCGTGATAATTCTATTTGATATATAATATCACATTCATAATTATCATGACCTGTCGTAGAATAGGATTGCGTATTCGACCATCGTTCTTCACGTCTTAATACTATTTTTTTTTTTAAATATTGTCCGAACGATGTTTGACTTGACCTTCAACGCTATTCAAAATTGTAAACGTATATTAAAATTCGTTATCTAATTTTTCCAAAACGGTGCCATTTTTTTTAACGATCACAAAATTATTAAAACTTGTAATGACAACACAGAACTCCAGTTAAAATTTGAGTGTTCTAACTACTTTTAAAGTAATTTTTATAGAATCCATAAATGAGATAAAATAACGTCTGCGAAACGACTGGCATTGTCCTCAGGCAAGGACATTAAGTGTAATTTTTGACCATTACAATAACAAGTTCAGAATAGAATAATTCAGAAAGAAGGAAAAAAAAACGTAGCAAGATAATTGAATTTTTCTCAACCCCAAAAAGTAAGTATAAATTTGATCCATGGGAATTCTATGCATTCTGGTGGTTGGGATGATTAAGAGAACAGAAAATCTCAATTTGAAATTAAACCAGCAATGAAAATCAAAAACTTTTTAGGAGAATTTTTCGCTGCATAGAAATGTGTCCTCTTTTATATGTACAGGCCAAATTATTAGACACACTATATAGATTCTATGTAAAATCTTAATTATCACGTGATACTTTATTGTTTTTACGCGACTGTTTACGTTCGTGTATCCATTGGTTAAATGAGACGATATGAGATAATGTCGAATCAGACGATATATTTAATATATTATTATAGATTAAATTATTAAACCCATGTTTTTATAATGACATGTTTTGCAAGAGTTTATAGGCAGGCATATATATTTAATTAAACATTTATAACACTTTTATATTTAAACATACATGTAATGGGGTTTTTTATACACTTCCTATTTGTATTTATTTAAACGAATGTTAACCCATTGATACACGAACAAGTGCAAACAGTCGTGTCAAAAGCTGTATAGTATCACCTGATAATTAAGATTCTTATATCATGTCGAATAATTTGGCCAGGTACTTACTGTATGCTTCATTACCACTCCTAAAAGTCAATTTCTAGATAGGAGAGCAAAAGATGCAATATAGAGATGCAAAAGAGGTCAAAGTGAGGTAGGAAAAACTCCTGTCAGGATAACAACAGCCTTGTCTCAATTGCGTCTATAAATTTCTATCGAGTCAACTCAGGCATCTGAAAGGCAGATTTGTTGGCCACTCTTTCAGGGGCACCCTATTAGGCGAGGCAATGTCGCTCCCACAGTAAGGACAGATAGCACAGAGAATGAAACAACATCCATGCCTTGCCTGGGATTCGAACCCAGGACCTTTCTCATTCAAAGCCAGTTCCCTGACCCCTGCACACAGTTCGGTCGGCATAATTATTGACCTAAAATTGTTAAAAATTATTTTCAGAAAACTTTCATCATTAAATTTTTGTTTGAGCAGCCTTTTGTATTCATTTAAAAATGAATTAGGCAAAGAATTCTTAAAACAAGAAATAATTTCATCTGTAAAGTGATTGCAAAAAACAGTTTCGAAAGAGGATTGAATTTCAAGAGAGAAATATATGCGCATCAGTAGAGAAATACCTTTGCAGACCTGCTTTTTTCCCCCTCTGGAAACTATGTGCTTAAATCTTTTTTTTTTTAAAGTACCTCTCAGAGTACTTCATTTAACTATTAATTAATTTTTTTTTTTCGATAAATATCTTTTTTATGTGTCTTAAACATGCCAACAAAAGAAAAAGAAATGAATACTTTAATAATACAATTTATTTTAATATAAGTGAAATATAAAAATAATATCAAAATATTTGCATTCTGTTATTTTACTACATACAATAATTTTTTTAATATTTCTTTTCTTATTTTTTAAAGTTTGAATCACTAAAAATTTTGATGAGAAATATTTAAAGCAATATATTTCCTTTAAAATTAATAATAATTAAAAAATATTTGAAAATAATGGAAATGATGAAAAGGAAGTAAAATGGGTTTCATCTAAAACTGTAAAAGCAAGTTTTAATATGAATGGTTTGATTCATTGATTTGTACATCAATGTGTGTCAGGGTTTGTTTAGGTTTAACACTATCGGGGATCTTCCATTAATAAAAAATACCTTATTTGTCTTGATTTATTGTCCTGATACTGTGTGGGGGGTGTTCGAAACATTTCATTTTTATAAATACAAATGAAGATTTTAAATTCATAGAAACAAGAGATTCGGATTTTTGATCCAATATCTTTTTATTTTAATGAAGTGCTAGCTAAAATCTAGTCCTAATAAAAATCACAAAATTCAATTGTCAAAACTTAGGTTTGTTAATTTAGGAGCTTATGAGCTAATTTATTATTTTCAGTTAAATACAGAAAAGCATCTTTAATATGGAGTTTAATAGTTTTAATACTGTCTATTTTTTTTCTTCATATGATTTTAAAAATGAATCAATAATCGCAGAAATTTTAACTGAAGCACTTTCGAAGACAAATGCTTATTTCATTTCAAAACCCTACTTTAAAATTATTTGATGTTTGGAACTCATTTATAAATTTTAATTAAATATTGGTGTGAGAGAAGAACCGATACTTTGTTTTATGAAGCACTACCATTATAATCTTCTAAAATATTGCTGTTGAATTCTTCAGTTCTGAACAAAAAACTCTGAAAACTAAAACCGGTATATTTTATTATAAAATGTGTCTTTACTATGTTCTTTTTTGTTTGACCTCTTTTTAAAAGTAGTCTGGTACGTAAAAAATGTCCCAATATTTTTTTTCCCCTACAAGGTGTTCAATATCCTTATCAACACGATGCAGCGTTAAAAAAATGATATTGTGGTATTGTTTTTGTGATGTTGTGTTACTTTTGTCTTTGCTGCACTGCTCTGCACTGCTATAATTCCTTTAAAGTTTCAGTTTATCTTTTATAAGTTCTCACCTGCCTTTTTCTGCCCTAAAAAAAAAAAAAGAAAAGAAAAGAAATAGCAAGTATTGCCCTACTCATTTTTGTGATGGTGGTAGGAGCCAATAAGAGTGGTGTAGCTTTTGGAGGGAAAAGACAGGGATGGTTTTAGGAGGTCTAGAGAGAGACACATAAAAAGGAATGAGATGAGGATCCTCAACAGCTAAGTGAATCTATAAATTTCCTTTTTTTTCTATCATCCCCATGATTGTTTTTTTTTTTTTTTTTGTAGCAGGGCAGCATCACATTTCTGTAATATCATGTTTATTTTTATGTTGTTCCTTTAATTAGTGTGAATGCCTTCCTGGTTCAAAATTTGTTAATCTTAATCAATCTAAACAAAATAAATAGTTTTAACTATATGCAAATAGTCATCATTCAAATGATCTTGTTCTCTTTCCTAAGAGTATTTTTTTAATTGTTATTTGTTCTTATCTCAATATGCGTGGTGATGAACTGAACATGGCCACTTGTTTCAGACTTAAATTTAGTTAAGTTTACGATTAATCCCTTTTATCAGGACATCACCACAATATGCAGTTAAAGTATTGTAAATAAATTTTGAATATTTTTTTTTTTACTATAAGAAAACGCATTTTGAAAACATCACATTAATGTATAAAATTTTACTACAATACAAATTTGTGAAAATAAAAAAAATAAAAATTCTAATTTAAAAAACTATCAGATTATAGATTTGGTGAGGCTGTAATTTATTTTAAGCATAGAGACATCATAACTTAATCTTACATTTGTTCACTTTATATTATACAGATATTTCAGCAACAATACAATCAAACATTTAAAATGTATATACTTATTTTTATTAAAGAATTGCAAATATGCATCCGCATTTAAACTCAAAATTAAAAACTTTTTATAAGAAAAGTTAATATTTTTTCACTTGGCTCTATTCTAATTGAAACTATTTATAAAAATAATAAAAATTTAACTTTAAAAAACCCCTCTGGTTAAAACCTGCTGACTCCTACCAAAAGGTGACATAAATGGGGAGAGAAATGGACTATTATTGGCATCCCTTTGTAATTAGAAATATTTAACTTGAACATAAAGGTAACCTAAATATTAAATAAGTCATCATCATCAATGGCTCGACAGTCCAGGGTGGGCCTTGGCTTTCTCGAGAAGTTTTTTCCGGGCTAACCTTTTTCCTGCTCGTGTTTTCCAGTTTTTAAGACCAAAAGGTCTTATATTATTATAATATATAATATTATTATAATAATAATAAATTATCGGTTAATATAATTTCATCATCACCGGTTATAAGTACTTCCAGGGGGAACGTTTTAGGGAGAACTGCCTAGTAACTATTAAACCATTTTGCATTGATCATCTGTATTATAACATCAATTTCATTAAAATCTGTCTCTCTGAAGACCTAATATAACAATTCTATTAATATTGAGCAGTCTTTCATTTTAGACTCTAAACGTTGAATCTATATATATATATAGATGAATGTGTGTCTGTCTGTTTGTCTGTCCTTTATAGACTCCTAAACCATCCCACAGAAAGCTATGAAACTTGGCATACAAATAGTTCAAAGCACGAGGAAGGTTTCTGTCGACATTAGAACATTCTCCGACAAACCGTTCCAGCGGTATCAGCGAAAATCGAAATGGAATTTTCTGAGTGGTTAAAAGTTAGCCATTGTTTTAAATTTTGATATAAACGATTCAGTTTTCAAATATCTTGAAGATAACAACAGTGATATTTTCTATCTTATAGTCATTTGAAAACTATTAGATTGTTTATTATTACAAAGTTTTTGAATTCACATTCATTTTATTTCTTTCATTTAAAAAATAGATTTTTGTTTTAAATTTTATCATTTTTATATTTCTTATTTAATTTATTTCATTTTTATTGCTTTTTATTTTTATTGTTTTTAATTTATTTCATTTTTATTTGCGACCACTGTAAACTTTTACATTTCTTTTTGTTTGAGAGAGAATATTTGCAAAAATATACCGCCTAAACGTATCGCTTTTAGTCGATCAACATCTCAAGCACGCAAAAAGAGCACCCGTGTTTCAGAAACATCGGAGCAACGGGAAAAAAGACTTGAAACTAATCGAAAACACAATGCTTTAACCCGTTCCTTAGAAACATCAGAGCAACGGGAAAGAAGACTGTTGACGAATCAACTACGCACTACTTAAGTCCGTTCGTCGGAAACATCAAAACAACGGGAAACAAGAACGAAAACCGATAGAGAACTCACTACTCAAACCCGTTCGTCGGAAACATTAGAGCAACGCGAAGTAAGAATGAAAATCAATCAAGGACGCAATTTGCTATTCAGATGATGCTGATTTCAATCTCAGTGCATTTCAGTATGATCCAACAACCAACTATAGTCTTCACCCAAGCGTCATCATCGGAAAAATGGATCAATTATGTATGTTTTGTAGTGCTCTCAAATTTAAGAATGAAACAGCTGGAATTTGTTGTTCTGGAGGCAAAGTAAAACTGCCAGATTTAACGTCGCCAGCCGAGTCATAATCAACGTTCTTATCAGGTCAAGCAAACCAATCGAAACTTTTTTTGGCGAATTTACGCCGGTACAATCCGTGTTTCCAAATGACTTCATTCGGTATTACAAGTATCGGTGAGCATATGGTCTACCAGAGTTATTTATGACATTCAGATGCAATCAATCCTGCTTGAGCTGAAATTAAACAGCTTTTGTAACCTAGGCAAACATCATCGGATCTTCATGATATTACCGCATGTGAGTTAAAACAAATATTAAGCTCTATACTTGGTTTCATTGCGAAGCGCCATGTTTTTGGAGAGACACGGTACGGTGTCTGATGTATTCTATTGAATGGCGAAAAAGAGGATTGCCACATGATTTGGCTTATTGAAAAAAATCACTCCATGCCAAATTGGTCAGCTCATATCAGCAGAAATACCTAATATCACCATTTATCAGAAGCCGGAATTCCGTTTTTATATATTTTTATTTTATTTTTTTTTAAGTCTAATATTTTTAACTTATCGACAATTTTTCAAAATTTAGAAGAATAAATTATATCCACTACATTTGATGACCATATTTAATTTACAACCTTTTTTAGCAGTTTTCTCAAAGTAGCCATACATACCAGTATTGTTATACAGTTAAAACTACATACCCCATTAGCCCTCTTCAACTGAAAATTATCTTCCAAGAATGCGAGCTTCATTTTGAGTCTAGAACAGGGATGGCCAACCTGCGGCTCGCGAGCCACACGTGGCTCTTTGAAGGATCATTTGTGGCTCTCGATAAATGTACCCGAGTTCCCTTTTCATTTTTGTGCTGTTATATTAAAAAAAAAAAAAAATTATTTTTTCCTATGTGTTTCAAAATGTCGTTCAAATTACTGAGAACAAATATGAAAAACTAAGTGCAACGTTGTTCAATTGAAGGTGAGTTTTCCATTTCCAATATAATTATGACACAAAAAGCATCTGGAGAATTAGAATTAATAGAGATGCAAGAAGATCAAGCTCTACAATTAAAATATAAGTCGACGTCGATTACTGAATTTTGGAAATTTGTACCAGAATCGAAGTATCCTGAATTAAAAAAGGCTGTTTGTCGAATTATTTCAATATTCGTAACAACGTGAATCATTTTATTCCACTTTAAAATTCGTGAAATTCAAACACCGATCAGTATTAACTAACCAGCAACTCAAGGAATTACTGAGAAGTGCTGTCACCAAATATTCACCAAATTTTAAAGAATTATCAAGAAGTAAAATAAATGCGTTTAGTTTTTAATATTTAAATTCAATACACACATTTTGTACTGTTAGTTATATGTTCTCAATAAATATAATTTATGTAAAAAAAAATTTAATACCTTTTTTGCATACCTTTTAAATACGTATTTAATTGCGGCTCGCGAAATATTTCAAATTGTGAAAAATGGCTCGACTATCAAGGAGCGTGGCCACCCCTGGTCTAGAACGTCAAAATGATGTTGATCCAGTTCAGTTGATTTATTTAAAAAGAATAAGGGGTATGGCTGCTCAAAAAAGAGCATCTTCTTTGAAGCAAAAGTCTTTACTGGATTTCTTTTGTGATGGAAAATAAAGAAAAATGTGGTAAAATCAGTAATTGACGAAAAAATTATAAAAAGCTGAAATATGATTTAAAAAAATTCAAAATGAAAAAAAAGGTAAAATAAATAAATAAAAAATATTTAAAAGTGGAAAAAAAACTTTTAAACACGCCAGAGCTATTTTAGATAGTACTGCCAGTTCTAAGCCTGGTAAAAGTGAGAAAAGGGAAGTTAGTGCATAAATAATAATAATTTAAACTTTCCAATTATCCGAACTTTTCATTATCCGAACCACATTCGGTCCCGAGCAGTTCGGATAATCAGCGCTCTACTGTAATTTCTTCCTTTTTAAAAATAACCGCAACGGATTTAGAGGCAGGATCAAATCCGTTGCGGTTATTTTTAAAAAGAAAGAAATTACAGTTATGGAAAATAAGAAATTATAGTTCATTGAAGATCCTTTGTTTCCTTCAAGACTGCAAATGACGAAGTGGGTATCTCGAGCCTGATTGGTTGTTAAAACGTGGCTATTTCCATTCTATTTCGAGTTAACTGACAAGTATCAATTCTCTTAAGTGATACATTCTATAGTCCTTCACAAAGATTCTTTCACCCTATATTTCTTACTTAACACAAAGAACATAAACAAACTAATTATGCATCGAAATTGCCGGATACACAAAACAAAAATGTATCACGTGCTATAATAATGTGCATAAACAAATAATAAATCTAAGACAGAATTATATTTCAACACATTCAATGCGCGATACGGTTCTGTATTAACTTACGTTAATTAACATTCTAACTCATGTGGAAGACAACTATAGTTGACTCAACTTTGACACTCCATTTTGTTTATGGACGATCAGCTGGCGCTGAGGTCACATGTGTGGTATATGACGTCAGCGTATGCCACAAATAAATCAAATTGCTGAAAGTACGATAGGTTATTATTTCGTGAAGAAAGAAAATCCTGCAAAAAATGTTCTTTTACGAAGCTGAGTTTCCTCTACGATAGATAGCCATTTTTTAAGAACTAATATAGTTTGCATATTCTAATACCAAAGTTTTTTTGAAATGCTGTAAAACCGATATCTTTTAATATACTTTGTCTAAAGACTCCAGTAAGAGTTATGAAAAGAAACAAAGTTTTAGGGTTCCCTCCCTATAAGAGAGGAAAGTCTATTAGGTAATTTGAAGAAGTCAATTGTTTTCAGACAATTATTTAAACTATCGCATTCATTATTTTATTAAATACTTATCATAAAATGAACAATATTCAATTTCTTTTTATGAAATACATATTAATTCTACATGCAACAACATTTCATTGAGAATGTTTGCAGAGCAGAAATCGGGGAAAGACAACTATAGTTGAAATGCCAATCACCTCGCATTTTGGTCCTATCAAAATCTATTCATAATATTAATGTAAAAGAAAAAATATTTATTTAAAATTTCCAGATTCTAATATGTAATAAATGGGGTGTTATTTCTGAACAAGGAGTGTTAAGTACAGAATAACCTTGAAACCTCTTCGAAAATTCGTCTGAGGAATTGTAGACGGTCGTTCAGACAACAAGGAAAGGGGGTCGAAGCGATGTCGTCGCTCCTTTAAGAACCGCCGCCGCACCTACGCCTGGAATTTTCCGTGATGATGACCAATATCGTGATTCACTCACTATTCATGAGGGAATCAATAGGACGATAAACACATATTCGATTGTGAAAAGGTTCATAAAAAGAAGAGAGTCTGCATCGAAAAAAAAAGCTTTCTTTTTTTATTTAATTTGTTAATAAAAATGATCTATTTAATTGTGTTAAGAGTGATGATCAATAAGTTTTGTAGCCGGTTTACGACTACTACGTAGCCTGATCATTTTGATCCCCAATCCAGAAGACCAGGGATAAAGTGTTGTAGAGGACTTTTTGATGGAACTAACCCGCGTTACATAGAGAAGAAGACCATGAGATCCTCCCACGGTTAGCCTGACGGCAAGGAGACTCTGTCAACCACTGAGGACGTCAGCATTTCGTATCGACCAGACATTGCTGGTTCACTTCTTTGGTTTCCCTTAATGTGCTGAGAAATGAAAAAGCTGATTTCTTGGACCCCTCTTTCCTGATTCTAAAATGCCATTACATTTAAAAAAATAAATAAATATAATTAAAATCTTCTAATTTTGAATGCATTCATCGAACAGTTTAAGATAATTCCATCGAAAAAATCACCTCCGATTGATAACAAACTCATGAACATGTATTTTGCTGAGATAGATAAAAAATAAATGAAAATTAACTGAAAATGAAAAGAATTGTTGCCAACGGAAATGCGTTTCAAAATTTGGAATAAAGCTTTTAACGATATTTTGGATGTTGAATATAAATGAATGATAAGATAGTTAAAAGTTGTCCACAAATTCCCTTTCGTCTCACAAAAACTCATGAAATTATTTTTTAATTATATTGTACACCGACAGATTTTATAACCGTCGTTGAACAGCCGACCCAATTTTATGGGTTTACGACTACTCATGTTCAACTCCGTAGCCTTGTAATTTTGAACCCAATCCAGAAGACAAGGGAACTCCTGGATCGAGTATTGGTAAAGATTTGCCTTCGTGGAAACTTTTTGATGGAGCTAACCCGCGTTACATGGAGAGGAAGACCATGAGAACCTTCCACGGTTAGCCTAACGGCAAGGGGACTCTAACCCATGATCCGTCTGCCACTGAGGATATTTCACGTCAGCACTGTGCGGAATTCGTATCGACTGGGTTCGCCGCATTGGAAGGCTCCTGAGACATCGCGGCTTCCACCGACAGATTATACCGCCCCCCCTCCCGATACTGTACATCAATATTTTACTCTCAGAAACTGCATTATTTTGCAGAATTCAAAAGTTTGATTATAGTAAGAATGATGTTTAATTTTTGACATATCTTCAAAGATAACAACAATGAAAATCTTGAAAGATTTTCATTGTTTAAAAAAATCTTTTTTATTGAAAAGAATTGTTCCGAACTTACCTGTGTAGCTTAAAATAATCAAATACACTTAGGAAAAAAAAACTGAGGAATGCGGATTGTGTAACTCAGAAGAAGTCATTTTAGTCGTTGGACAGATTTTAACAACTGAAGTAAACAACGATTTTTATCTCTCTTAAATTAAGATTTTTTTTTATGATTATTTGTTTAAAAAACTTATTATATAAGCTAAAGTTTACATCTAATCTATTTATCTTTCTTTAGTAACTTGTGTCATCAACTCAAGCGAGCGCTTATAAAATAAAAAACTCGAGATAGATAAAATTTTTTTCAACAATGAACAGTCATTATTTTTTACAGAAAAAGCGAGAAGAGATACGCGGAAAAAAAGAAAGCAGTTTGGAAACAAACTCAAGGTTCAACAAATCAGTCTTATGGATTTTTGAGCAGAAACGTCGAAATATTTCTTTTAAACAATCAAACAACCTTATATTTTCCATAGAATAATGAGCGATTTATAAAAAGGAAATCCATTTATGCTGATATGTTTGTTGTAATATAACAACCAATATTAGAGTCAACCTTTTTAGTGCTATGCATGTCTAAACCTTTTTGCTTTTCCTCAACTGATAGTTAGAGAGTTTGGTATGAAATGAATTGTTTTATGAAAAACCAAATTGTGCATAGTAATTGGTGTTTTCAAACGACTCGACGTCATAACAATTATTCTCAATTTAAATATTTGTTTCGTTTTCTTGATTTTTTAATAATTTCCAAAATATTTCTGAATCCCAAGTAAATCACACGAGCGTTTTGAGTAAGTGAATTTCCGCAAAATTATAAAAAATTTTGAGAGATGAAAGAAATTCGGTAATCTATCGATGAATAACAATAAAAATGACCAACTGTGTCATTATTTCGTGCAAAATAGCGTGAAGGTTTACAATTAAGATGCAAAACTTTTGATACATTTAGCTCAAAATAATTATAAATAGATAGAATTTTAAAAAGTCTTATTGCCATTTTATTCTACCTATCAGATTAAATAAATATTGATAAAGATATGTATACTATCATAAAATAAAAGATTCCTTTTAAAATTATTTTTTTAGCAAACATTTAATTTAAATCTTCGATGTTTTTCGATACAATCAACGAGACTCCAAGAAAAAAATTATCATTTAAAACTGAACAAATATTAAAAAAACTGAGAACAAATATAAAAAATGTGCTGATTTTAACGAAAATGTTGTTCTCATAGGATATGAAAATGATGCAATGTTTGACATTCAGAGAAATAACTCTTTAAAAAGATTTTAGTCATTAAGAAGAGTTTATTTACTGTCATTAAATATACCAACAAATAAGGCTTGTAATAATCAATTTTTGTATCTGTGAGATTTAAAATATCCGGACCCTTCACAAAATAGCATTTCATAAAAACTTCACAAATCTCTTCATTATTGTTTTGTTAATCGAATAAACCCTTCCCAGGAAGGGGGGGGGGAAGCTTCTTCCCTTATTCGTCCGATATGAATATTCTGCGTTCAGCAGTATAGGCTAAATACCAAATATTTGTATGTTGCATTTCCAATTTAGTAGCATTAATTTATATATTTTGTATTTAGTAGTCTAATTTAGTAGCATTATGAGTTCTATATACTTGCAGCTTATGTGCAGTAAATAAACCTTATTAATTTCCTTTTCTCCTTTTTGTCTATATATATATATATATATATATATATATATATATATATATATATATATATATATATATATATATATATATATATACAGGGGTCTGTTTAGAAGAAATTTGGGTCCGTTAACGGACTCTTCACAAAATATTTTTTCTTAAAAACGGACCCTACACAAAATTATTTTTCTTTTAATCGGGCCCTCCACAAATTTGTATATCTTCATTATTGTTTTGTTAATCGAATAAATCCTTCCCAGGAAGGGGTGAAAGCTTCTTCCCTTATTCGTCCGAAATGAATATTCTGCGTTCAGCAGTATAGGCTAAATACCAAATATTTGTATGTTGCATTTCCAATTTAGTAGCATTAATTTATATATTTTGTATTTAGTAGTCTAATTTAGTAGCATTATGAGTTCTATATACTTGCAGCTTATGTGCAGTAAATAAAACTTATTAATTTCCTTTTCTCCTTTTTGTATATATATATATATATATATATATATATATATATATATATATATATATATATATATATATATATATATATATATACAGGGGTCTGTTTAGAAGAAATTTGGGTCCGTTAACGGACTCTTCACAAAATATTTTTTCTTAAAAACGGACCCTACACAAAATTATTTTTCTTTTAATCGGGCCCTCCACAAATTTGTATATCTTCATTATTGTTTTGTTAATCGAATAAATCCTTCCCAGGAAGGGGTGAAAGCTTCTTCCCTTATTCGTCCGAAATGAATATTCTGCGTTCAGCAGTATAGGCTAAATACCAAATATTTGTATGTTGCATTTCCAATTTAGTAGCATTAATTTATATATTTTGTATTTAGTAGTCTAATTTAGTAGCATTATGAGTTCTATATACTTGCAGCTTATGTGCAGTAAATAAAACTTATTAATTTCCTTTTCTCTTTTTTGTCTATATATATATATATATATATATATATATATATATATATATATATATATATATATATACAGGGGTCTGTTTAGAAGAAATTTGGGTCCGTTAACGTACTCTTCACAAAATATTTTTTCTAAAAAACGGACCCTACACAAAATTATTTTTCTTTTAATCGGGCCCTCCACAAATTTGTATATCTTCATTATTGTTTTGTTAATCGAATAAATCCTTCCCAGGAAGGGGTGAAAGCTTCTTCCCTTATTCGTCCGAAATGAATATTCTGCGTTCAGCAGTATAGGCTAAATACCAAATATTTGTATGTTGCATTTCCAATTTAGTAGCATTAATTTATATATTTTGTATTTAGTAGTCTAATTTAGTAGCATTATGAGTTCTATATACTTGCAGCTTATGTGCAGTAAATAAAACTTATTAATTTCCTTTTCTCCTTTTTGTCTATATATATATATATATATATATATATATATATATATATATATATATATATATATATATATATATATATATATATATACAGGGGTCTGTTTAGAAGAAATTTGGGTCCGTTAACGGACTCTTCACAAAATATTTTTTCTAAAAAACGGACCCTACACAAAATTATTTTTCTTTTAATCGGGCCCTCCACAAATTTGTATATCTTCATTATTGTTTTGTTAATCGAATAAATCCTTCCCAGGAAGGGGTGAAAGCTTCTTCCCTTATTCGTCCGAAATGAATATTCTGCGTTCAGCAGTATAGGCTAAATACCAAATATTTGTATGTTGCATTTCCAATTTAGTAGCATTAATTTATATATTTTGTATTTAGTAGTCTAATTTAGTAGCATTATGAGTTCTATATACTTGCAGCTTATGTGCAGTAAATAAAACTTATTAATTTCCTTTTCTCCTTTTTGTCTATATATATATATATATATATATATATATATATATATATATATATATATATATATATATATATATATATATATATATATATATACGGGGGTCTGTTTAGAAGAAATTTGGGTCCGTTAACGGACTCTTCACAAAATATTTTTTCTTAAAAACGGACCCTACACAAAATTATTTTTCTTTTAATCGGGCCCTCCACAAATTTGTATATCTTCATTATTGTTTTGTTAATCGAATAAATCCTTCCCAGGAAGGGGTGAAAGCTTCTTCCCTTATTCGTCCGAAATGAATATTCTGCGTTCAGCAGTATAGGCTAAATACCAAATATTTGTATGTTGCATTTCCAATTTAGTAGCATTAATTTATATATTTTGTATTTAGTAGTCTAATTTAGTAGCATTATGAGTTCTATATACTTGCAGCTTATGTGCAGTAAATAAAACTTATTAATTTCCTTTTCTCCTTTTTGTCTATATATATATATATATATATATATATATATATATATATATATATATATATATATATATATATATATATATATATATATATATATATATATATATATATATATATATATATATATATATATATATATATATATATATATATATATATATATATATATATATATATATATATATATATATATATATATACAGGGGTCTGTTTAGAAGAAATTTGGGTCCGTTAACGGACTCTTCACAAAATATTTTTTCTAAAAAACGGACCCTACACAAAATTATTTTTCTTTTAATCGGGCCCTCCACAAATTTGTATATCTTCATTATTGTTTTGTTAATCGAATAAATCCTTCCCAGGAAGGGGTGAAAGCTTCTTCCCTTATTCGTCCGAAATGAATATTCTGCGTTCAGCAGTATAGGCTAAATACCAAATATTTGTATGTTGCATTTCCAATTTAGTAGCATTAATTTATATATTTTGTATTTAGTAGTCTAATTTAGTAGCATTATGAGTTCTATATACTTGCAGCTTATGTGCAGTAAATAAAACTTATTAATTTCCTTTTCTCCTTTTTGTCTATATATATATATATATATATATATATATATATATATATATATATATATATATATATATATATATATATATATATATATATATATATATATATACAGGGGTCTGTTTAGAAGAAATTTGGGTCCGTTAACGGACTCTTCACAAAATATTTTTTCTTAAAAACGGACCCTACACAAAATTATTTTTCTTTTAATCGGGCCCTCCACAAATTTGTATATCTTCATTATTGTTTTGTTAATCGAATAAATCCTTCCCAGGAAGGGGTGAAAGCTTCTTCCCTTATTCGTCCGAAATGAATATTCTGCGTTCAGCAGTATAGGCTAAATACCAAATATTTGTATGTTGCATTTTCAATGTAGTAGCATTAATTTATATATTTTGTATTTAGTATTCTAATTTAGTAGCATTATGAGTTCCATATACTTGCAGCTTATGTGCAGTAAATAAAACTTATTAATTTCCTTTTCTCCTTTTTGTCTATATATATATATATATATATATATATATATATATATATATATATATATATATATATATATATATACAGGGGTCTGTTTAGAAGAAATTTGGGTCCGTTAACGGACTCTTCACAAAATATTTTTTCTTAAAAACGGACCCTACACAAAATTATTTTTCTTTTAATCGGGCCCTCCACAAATTTGTATATCTTCATTATTGTTTTGTTAATCGAATAAATCCTTCCCAGGAAGGGGTGAAAGCTTTTTCCCTTATTCGTCCCAAATGAATATTCTGCGTTCAGCAGTATAGGCTAAATACCAAATATTTGTATGTTGCATTTCCAATTTAGTAGCATTAATTTATATATTTTGTATTTAGTAGTCTAATTTAGTAGCATTATGAGTTCTATATACTTGCAGCTTATGTACAGTAAATAAAACTTATTAATTTCCTTTTCTCCTTTTTGTCTATATATATATATATATATATATATATATATATATATATATATATATATATATATATATATATATATATATATATATATATATATATATATATATATATATATATATATATATATATATATATATATATATATATATATATATATATATATACAGGGGTCTGTTTAGAAGAAATTTGGGTCCGTTAACGGACTCTTCACAAAATATTTTTTCTTAAAAACGGACCCTACATAAAATTATTTTTCTTTTAATCGGGCCCTCCACAAATTTGTATATCTTCATTATTGTTTTGTTAATCGAATAAATCCTTCCCTGGGGGAAATCAAGAAAGATGGAAGTAAACGAATTAAGTTTAACCTTCGGCAGATGCTTCTTCCATTCATTATTCGTCCGAAATGAATATTCTGCGTTCAGCAGTATAGGCTAAATACCAAATATTTGCATGTTGCATCTCTAATTTAGAAGCAGCAATTGCTGTTTATTTTTGAAAATTTACTTTTTTTTTATTATAATTTTACAGTGCTAAGCATAATCTTGTATCTATTTACAATTTAAAAACTCCTTGAAAAAGTTTTTTGCAATAAGCGGACCCTATTTGCACTAATTCATAAAAGCCGGACCCTGGTTGAAAGAATGTGACTTAACGCTTATTTTATATTCACAAATTACGAGTAATTTTTTTATAATTTTACAAAAACGTACCGTTTAATACACCGTTTTGTACACCAAATAATACACCGTTTTGAAGAAACTTTGCCAAATAATTCCCCGTTCAGACGAATTTTTGTCAAGTAATCCATCTTGCAGATAAAATTTTATCAAATAATCCACCGGTCAGAAGAAATTTTGTCAAATTATCCACTGTTCAGTAGAAATGACGTCAATCAATGAGGGAAAAATGTGTCAAATAATCTACTGTTCAGGGAAAATGTTGTCAAATAATTCACTGTCCAAGAGAAATTTTCCATCAAACACTGTTGGAAATGTTTGAAACGGATCACTCAATTAAAAATTGTTCATCGTTAATTATTATTATTTGGACACACGCTGTAAGAGTTATAAACAAATCGGATGAAAATTGAGCCCTGTAAGAAAATCTCTTTTATTTTAATTATGGTTCAAATTATACGAAATAATGTAGAAATGATTTTTTAGTCATTGGAGCGGGTCCTTTTTTTAAAAAAAAACAAACACCTTCATTTCACACATATGTTTTTTTTTTCGTTAGTCATCACATTAAAATAATGTTTTTACGAACTATTATTATTATTTAAATTTAAACTGCATTTTAAGAGTGAATACAGAGGTGCGCATCGACCGTGTTGAAGAGACCGTCTGAAGTCCAGACACTCTCTTCGAGGTCACTGCTCCTGATTTTCTCCTTTTTCCTGGAATGCATCCCAGGATCGACAGGTCGTTGAACTGATAATGTCCCGAAGCATAAGATTTCCCATCTGCGCTTAAAATACAATCCTTCTTCGCTTTTCAGCAAAATATTTTAATCGGTGAAAAACGTTCATTTTTAAATATACTTTAATTCCTGTTTGAAATTGTTTTTGTTTCAGTGAGAATAAAAATTACATCTTTTTGATTATCGAGTAAACCTTAGGAGGCATTATTAAAAATACAGCTATAGCCACATGACAGGCTGTATTACATGATCGTATAGTTGCAGATTAAATGGATTAAATTCTATTTTCAAATATGTTTTAAAAAATTATTCTGTATGAAATGAGATCAGACATAAAATTAAATATTGGATCGAATTGATATTCAACAAATTATATTTTTATAAAAACGCTAGATATAGAGGGTAATTCAAAATGAATAGATCGATTACAAACTATTCAATGAAAAAATATTTATCGATAAAGTTTTCACAGAATGTAGAAGGAACTTTCATTCTCAAACATTTGTGCAATCACCTCTTTGAGTTCTTTAATTGTATGGATTTCGATTGTTCTCCATCTAACGCATATGCGGGTAAGTTGCATTAAAAAGTCCTCCAAAGCAAATTTCTCCTAATACTTAATCTAGGACTCCAGGAGTTCCCTTGTCTTCTGGATTGTGTTCAAAATGACAAAGCTACGGAGTGGAACAATAGTAGTCATAAACCTTAAATAGGATCGGCTGTTCATCGACGGTTATAAAATAAAATAACCATTGTTTTTGGCTAATTGTAACGCGGACTTTCATAACACGCAGCTGAGAATCATTTTATTCAAAGAAATTTCCATCTGCGTATTAATCTTATGGATAAATTATTTTTCGTTAAATACCTCTTTCACACTTTATAAAAATACTTTTTTTTGGAATGAAATAGTCTTTAAACTTGGCGGGAAAAGTGTTCTAAACGCGACAGATCGATGAGCATAAACAGATTATGACTCCTTTTCAGAGGCTTTTTGGGATCGTTTTTGTGAAACTTAGCTTTAAATGTTCTTCTCAGATTGTAAAAATTACTCAACAGATCTTAAATAAAATGAGACGTTAAAATTATAATTGTAACTATCCACTGTTAAGGTCTCCCTCTAATATACAGAGCTTTCCAATAATACAGAACCTGAAATAATGCAGTCCATATTTCCACCCTATTTAGCCTGTAGTTCTTACATGAATAAGGCAAAATATGGATGCATTACTGATTAAATTTCAAAATTCTAGATGTATGGGTTCAAAAGGCCTCACTTTAAATAGTGCTCATTACTTTGTGCAAACGATATTCACAAATAAAATATACATTTTCCGAATACATATTCTGTC
Source organism: Parasteatoda lunata (assembly GCA_949128135.1). NCBI lineage: Eukaryota > Metazoa > Arthropoda > Arachnida > Araneae > Theridiidae > Parasteatoda > Parasteatoda lunata. The sequence continues at coordinate 120,182,311 of OX421973.1, read as the reverse complement.
GTAGGATTGGATACTCATTACTCTGTATATAGGAGCGCCTGGACCATTTTAAAAGACAAAATTCAATCGGCAGAATAGTTCTTGCGAAAGATACTTTCCTGCCATGTTCCCCTCGTATTTTAAAACAATCCAAATGAGTCAAAAAGTACAATTTTTGTACCTGCTTTTCGAAAGCATTGTTTTCATTCTTTTTTAAATATATTTTAAGGTTAGGTTTATTCAATGTGAGACCTTGCAGCGGGAACTAATTATTATTAAAAAAAAAAATTTCAAATTTTTTTTTGTGTGATTTATTATCAGTGATGTGAAAAGTATCTCCTCTTTAACCATCCAGTTTTATTTTTTTTATTTTTATTATTATTTTTTTTTTTTACTTCACATTCTGCTCGATGTGACATTTAAAACCAAGAATCCCCCCTCCTCGGTCTAGGGGAGTAGTTTTAATGTATGTTCGAGGAAGAGGTCATCTCCCTCTAATATATGTATGGCATAATAAATAAATACAAAAAGAAAAAAACTAAGAACATTTAGAAAAATAATTATTTTTATATACTGCGCATAAGCCGCAAGTAAATAGAACTCATAAAATAAGTTCAAAATGTAGAGAAAACATGGAAAAAATTACAGAACAATGAAAAAAAGGAAAATAAATAATAATAAAAATCCGGAAAAAAAAAGGGGGGGGGGACAAAAGATAAAATCTTTTCATCAACTCCCACGATTATATCCGCAAAAAATAAACAGAAAAGAAAAATGTTTATGTATTGCTGGTAAAATAGAGCTGGGAAAACCTTTACTAAGCATCCATAATTAGTCTAAAAAATATTGACACCATGCAAGAAATAATTAAAGCATTTCACTTCTAATCCGGCCACACTAAAATCATCAGTAAACTGGTGAAATTAGATACCAATACAGAGGCGGACCGGGTTCGAATCACAGGGATGGCAGGTAAAATATCGAATCATGGGATTAACAGCGGGTGGTCTATAGGTAACGCGGATGAGTTCCATCAAAGAGTCCTCCACCAGGCAAATTTCTCCCAATACTTGAGTTCCCTTGTCCTCTGGATTGGGTTCAAAATGACATGGCTACGAAGCTGAACATGAGTAGTCGTTAACCCCAAAATTTGGGTCGGCTGATCAACGACGGTTATAAAAAAAAAATTCACAAGTACAAGATTTTATTTATATTTATTAAATTCATAAACAAACGGTATTTTCTTGACAGACTCAATAGATTGTGGGATTTATGAAAATTAAACATCCTAAGAAGAAAAGAAAAAAATACGTACTTTTAAGAGCACTGTTCATATATTGACTCCGAATAAATCGAAAAATATCAATATTTTTTATTTGAAAATCATTTTCACGAAACACCGTAAATATTTGGTTGTGAATACTTGCATTGAATATAATAATATAGCGACCAATGTATTTCATCATTTAAATTAATTTGGTTGAAAGAAATTATTTAAATAGATTAATTAATTAAATATATAAACTAATATAGTTAGTTATGATGAAATATCGATATTTTTAAAAGATATATTGCGATATCCAAAATCATACATCGCCCCACTTCATCTCCCATTTCATTAATCCATAAACATTATCACATACTTCATTATCCATTGGAAATAAAAGAGAAAACTCTAAAATGATAATTTAATGTTCTTATTGAAAATATCTTTACAAGAAATTGTGACCTCTATGAAGTGAAAAACAACACGAGATCTTTTTAAAAGAATTTGTTATTATTATCTGAAACAATAAAATGTGAAAAAGTTTTTTAACATTTTTATTGCTTCAATATCCTAAACCAGTGTTTCCCAAAGTGGTCCATATGAACCCCCAGGGGCCCGTGGTACCATTCAGGGGGTCCATGAAAAATAAAAACTGATTTAGGGGTCACTGAACAACGTCAGGGGGTCCGCGTGAGGTTTAATATAAAATAATAAAATTGTGATTGGTTTTTATTATTATGGAAATTAAGCTGAATAAAATAGTAGCGATTTTTACGTCCTAAGTAAATTATAAATAAAGGTGGGTGCTTATAATTATTAACAGTGGTTTGTTACAAATTAAACAGTTTATTTAAAAAATTTCTTATATCTTTTGTTCTCTTTTTAAGAGATAACAGAATGAATGAGTCGAAGAAAAAGCGCCGAAAATACAGTGTTGAATATTTGAAGTAGGTCTTTATTTCTTCACCAGGAAATAGTACTTTACCTATGTGTCTTCTATGTAAAAAAACTATAACAAGTGATTCAATGAAACATTGCAAGCTTAGCGAACAATTGATAAAAATCATCCATAGTGACCAAAAAGATAAAGATTTAAATATTTTTCAAAGAGTCAAAGAAAAATATCTGAAAACACCGTCACTGCAACAACTCATAGGGACAACGTCTAAGCGAGGTGATGTTTCTCAAAGTTTCGCATGTTTCTATACATTACATGATTGCAAAGTCCGGAAAGCCTCACACTATTGTAGAGCTTATTTTACTAGCTGTAAGTGAAATAATACTCACTGGGTTGCACAAATAAGCTTTTAGCATTGTAAAAAGAATTCCACGGAGTAATAATAATGTACAAAGAAGAATTGACAAAATATCTCAATGCAATGAAAATTCTTTATGCGAGTGCTTAAAAATATCTGAATTTTTCTATACAGCTCGACGAGTCCACTTATCCAGGAAACGAAGCTTTTACTTTTAGCTTATGTAAGATTTGTAAAAGAATTAAAAAAATTTCCAAGAATTCTTGTTTGCAAAATGTTTGGAAAGCGATACGAAAGGTGAAACGCTATTGACTGAATTAAAAGCCTTGACTAATATCATTTCTGTAGCTACTGACGGTGCTCCGGCAATAGTAGAAAGATACCGAGGCTAACTTAAAACAAGCTGCAGCGCATGTATTTTCAGCGCATTTGCCAAACTTAACGAAACTAATTTGAAACTGCAAAATGAACAATTAAATTTAATCAAAACTAAAATCGTAAAACTGCGTTTGTTGCAAAACTTTTTCTGTATAAACAAAACTTGGGAAGAGGATTCTCTCAGTTTCAGTGCCGTAATGAACCACATCACAAAAATAATAACAATAAATGATTAGAAATTAGTGCTCACATTGAGCCGGACATAAATACACTCTTAAAATCTCATCACCTTCATCCATCCAAGTCATTATTTTTTATTTATTTTAAACAATAGATACAATTTCAATAAATGTTTTTTTTTAATTTGTAATTTTTATATCGTAGATATATGCAGTTTTTCACTTGGGGGTCCGTGGGCTAGTTTTGACTATATAAAAGGGGTCAAAAATGTTTGGGAACCATTGTCCTAAGCAATTAGAATTAAAAGAGACAACTCAACTTTAAAATTATAATTTAATATGTTTATCTTGAAAATATTTTGGCGAGAAATTGTGACGTCCTATTGTACAAAAATCAACACGAGACCTTTTTAAAAATCCTTGTTGTCGTTATCTAAAACAAAACAAAAAAATTTTAAAAAGTTTTTATCACTTTTAATGCATCAATATTCTAAACCATTGGAAATAAAAGAGAAAACTCAACTTTAAAATGATAATTAAGTGCTTCTCATTGAAAATTAGATTATTATTATCCAAAAGAACAAAATGTGAAAAAGTTTGTAAAACTTATAATGCTTCATTACACTTAACTATTGGAAATAAAAGAGAAAACTCAACTCTAATATTATAATTTAATGTTCTCACTGAAAATATTTTTCAAGATATCGTGACGTCTATTGTACGAAAATCAACACGAGACCTTTTTAAAAATCTTTTTTATTGTTATCTAAAATAACCCAAGATTTTTAAACAGTTCTAAAAACAAATCTTTCAATCGTAAAAATTATTTATTTTACTATTGGTAATAACTCTGTTTATGTTCCAAAACTTATATCTAAAGTGTATATTATAAAAAATGAGATAAAAACGTGGATAGTTTACAAATAAATTTATAAAAAACTCTAACGAAACAAGAACAATTGGAAGAAAAAAACAACAACATATTAATCGAAAAATACAAAGTATAACTTATTAAGTAAAAAATAGAAAATAAAAATAAATAGAATAAAACACATTAAGCAATTCCTACCACTTACCGCAATTTGCAAAAATGATTTGAAATATTTTTGTAACAAGTTTGCCAGATTACAAAATATGAAAATAAAAGTTAATACTAAATAAATGATAATGGGATATTTTTAATTACTGAACATTTGCCAGTTAGCTTGGATTGGCCCGAAACTGGATGTGCGGAAGGTAATTACTGGATAAGTTAAAGTTAATAACTAATAAAATATCGAATTTTATTTATAACATTTTAATTTTAATGGTTTTTAGAGAAATTATTAACATTTACTTAAAAATAATTTATTGAAAAAATCCTTTACTAATGTTATAAGAGTTTTAGCCACAGATTTGCCCGGATTGGATTTGCACATCGTTAAATTGTAAATTTAGTTAAGAAATAATTTTTTAATAAACTCATTACTAACTATAACCTACAATTAATGATTTTATATAGAATTTAATTACGTTAGTTGGATATCATTGTTTTTTTTTTTTTTTAATCAAATTTTGAAACTGTTTGTCGATTTGTTTTTTCATATAAATATACATTAATACAAATTCTTTTCATTCTATTTATTTGATTAAAAGTAGTATTTAAATGAATGCTTTTAGAATCATGAATGGTGTGATAAGTTAGCTAGAAGTGATGAAAAAATTAGAACCTTAAGGTTTTCCATCTATTTGAAGAAAAATTTGTTTTCCATTGTAAAGTTTAATACAAAAATACAAATATTAATTAGAATTTAATCAAAATTGCAATTAAGAATATTGAGTCGAATAAGTAATAGAGATAAGTTAATAAATACTTAAAAGTTATTTTTATTCCACCTATTTTATTAATTATGTTTTTTTAGAAACCTTAGTCTTATGAATGCGAAAAATGTAATAAAACCTAATTAATAATATCAAAGTAATAGTACTTATTTGGTCTTTTAACAAAACAGTCGTTTATGAAAATAATTTCGAAATTTTCAAAAATCAATAGAAAATTTCACTTTGCTGATAAGCTTCATATATGGTTAGCGCGAACAAAAACACTTTTATAGTTTGTTTCACGCTAAAAAGAGTTCTTTTAGTTTCATTAAAAAAAAAAAGCTTTATATAGTTTTGATTTCCCGCTTTCTGAAAATATTGTTTTAAATCATTCATACATTGTAAAAAATTCCGGTAAGAGTACTGGCAACCGGTACTTCTTACCGTGATTTGATCCGGAATTTTTTACAGTGAAAGGACCGTCTATAAACATTTTAATATTTTTAACTCCCCTCTTGTTCCTTCTTAGATGTTGTATTACATAGAGTGACACTACATCATGTTTTAAACATAAAAATAGATTTGAAATCAAAACGTTACATGGAGACCTCCAACGGTTGCACTTACCATTTATCCATTAATTTTGTCATTGAATACATTATTTTACTTCAATTAATAACTATTAATTATCATTCTCGTTTTTTAACACACTTGCCTTTCACGATTTAGTACCATCTCTCCTTTCATATCGATTTTAGTACACTATTTATTATTCTATTTCAATTGCAGTCGATTTTAAATTATTTAATTTTATATGAAAGCATAAATAAAAATAAAATAAACTCGTGGTTTCAGGCAGGGTTCGCAAAGATGGGGACAGTGGGTTTTCTCAGATTGCCCGCATTGAAAAACTTGAATCTTTATACCTATCCTATCTGAAAACATTTATCAGGAATGTTTTTTGCCTTATCTAAATCATATATTTCTTTTTTCATGTATTAAAAATTGTTATACAAAACTATATGAATAATTCATTAATCGGATTCATTATCGATTTGACAAATAAAAATAAAAGATTAAAAACGTGACATAAAAGGAATTATGCGCAATTTATTTGACTTCGAATCTTGAAAAGGTAATCTTTGAAAACTCGTTACTTTCTTTTACATCCTTTTTTTTTCTTTCTTCAAACCCTTTCATTGTTAATTTTCAATAGTAAAAATAATAATATTTTAGGTAGCTTAATACAGCTATAGATTCTTACGATTCCATATTGGGGGGAAAAAATGTCTTTCTGAAGGATTTGATATCTTTTGAACATTCAACTTAAAAGAAATTGTGATTATTATTGTGATATGTGTATAATAATAGGCATTCATAGACAGAAAGTTTGGAACACGGATAACCAGTTAGATGAATGTTAAGAATTTCATTTTTCTTTTTTTCTTTCTGCGATTAAATAATTTAATCTCATATTTTAAATTAGTTTAAAAGTTAATGTTGATGTTTTTCAAAACTTGTTCAGTTTTAATGATGTGTGAAACAATGTATGTCAATTTTTAGTTTTGTATTCTAAACATCTAA